>CM031861.1:41093322-41126324 GCA_018697195.1 Certhia americana
GCACCCACAACGTACCCATAGTCTGAAGAAATTCTGGCCTTCTGTGCGAAGGGACAGTAAAGGGCTCATGCGCAGACTGTGGGTACAAATGGCACACCAGGCCATGCCGCTGCACAAAATAAGATTGATACAAACAGCATTCTTAGCATGCTTTTTTCTCGGAACTCAAAATTCCTCAACAGTAAGCGGAATCCAAAATTCAACGAGTCTACGGGAGACCACACTATCTCACCCACTACAGCTTTAGAGGTTAATACGAAGCCAACTCTGGAAATTAACCTAGTGCTCAACAATACCATCCTAAGGAATAAGAGTCATGAGTTTTCTCTCCCAGCATTTTCAGTATTGGGTAGGGACGGGGAAACCCATCAGCGCCATAAAATTTTTTTTTCAAATGATGCATGTCATTTCATTGTAACCTCAGGACCATTTTTGTGTTGCCACTTGACAAAGTTGTTTTGAGGGACTATTGCTAGAGATAAAAAGAGTCCTCTCTTCTCATTCACGAAATTTATTAGATCTGTTTTCAGCTCTTTAAACAAAGAATATTTTCAGGTTTCCTTAATAAGAACCCATCATAACAATCAAAGTGTTTCTTTCCATTTAATATTAAGAAAGTATTGTGTCCTTTCTTCCACAGGTCTTTAAAACAACAAAGCCTATTCAGTTTTCTCTAATGAAATGGCCGTTCATGCCCGCCCAAATCACAAAATTATTCTGGACAGATTTCTGGGTAGTCAGCTAGCATTTAGCAGTTCCTTCAGACAAAGAAGTACTCTAGATTTTCATCGTTGAACGAGGAACTCGCTTCCTTCTATTTATTTGCTCTTGGGTTTATATGCAGGTTCATCGACCTGTTAAACCAAACTCCCATGTATTTCACACTTCCCCAACAATGGAAAAAAAGCTGAGTTGTTTTTTTGTTTTCACACGCGCAAGAAAAAAAGTGTCGTTTCTATCCCTGTACTTGGCCCACTGCTGAAAACCATTACCTAGAGTTTCTGGCGGGACCAGTTATCGGAGTCACCCCACTCAGGACCAAGCCATTGAGGATGCTGGAGGTGAGTCCTCAGAGAGGCAATGGAAGCTGGTTAAGGATCCAGCAGCACATTGTTTCTAGTGAGGAGCAGAAGGCGTGGTGTTCAGATTCAGAAAACAAAAAGGAGACTCAGGGGCTACCTTATCACTCTCACACGGAGGCCTAGAAAGAAGGCTGTAGCCACTAGGGAGGTTGCGCCTCTTCCCCAGGAAGAAACGACTGGACGACTCCTTATTGAAGGACATAGACTCAAAAGTGCCAAAGGGTAGAGTTCATCAAGGTTGGAGATGAGAAGGAATTCTTCACAGAAGGGATGATATATCAGGACATTGGGGACAGGATGTCTGCGGTCGAAGGTGATGGAGTCCACCATCCCTGGACGTGTTTAAGAAAAGCCTGGATGTAGCACTTAGTGCCATGTCTGAGTGAGGAACATGCGTGTTATCGTCAGTAGGGCTGGACCCGATGCATCCGAGAGATACTTTCCAGCCTAATTGATGCTGTGATCCTTGTCTTTTTGCTGTGTTAGTTATTTCCCTCTTTGTAACAAATGTTTGAGACCTTCTTTGATGCTGCTCTTCATCATATGACTGACAGGCCCTCTGTACTGTGTTTCCTCTCTTCATTTTCATGCGAGAGAGGCTTCGCCACAACGCCTACCCTTTATGTGTGGGGGAAGAATCGCACATTTTTGTACCCAGTATCGGCGTGAAAGGCCCAAAACTCCCGGGCTACAGACCGCTCACGCCATGATAGGCCCGCGTATCCCTCCCACACGACCCCGAGCGCCGGCAATTGCAGCTCCCTTCACGGCCCCCGCTATCCCGCCAGCCCGCCTCTGCGGCCTATTTAGGGGAGGCGCCATGGGGGCGCGGGCGCTAGCCGCGGCTACTACGGCCCCTGGGCCCGGCGGCGCCCGTAATGTAGGCGCGATGCGGGGCGAGGGGGGCCGTTTTCGGCCCTAGACATGACGTGGCCGCCGTTGTGGGCGGCCATGCGCGAGCGCGGCGCCGCCTGAAGCTTTGTGCGCGGCCCGCGCCCAGGTGAGGCGGCGGCCGGCTTAGCGAACCGGCCCAGGCTCGGGCCCTCGGCTCGGCCCGGTCGGCCCGGCTCGGCCCGGCTCGGCTCGGCCCGGCCCGAGCCCCGCCCCGGCTCTGGCTTCGGCTCGGCTCGGCTCGACGACTCGGCGTCGGCTCGCGCTCGGCTCGGCCCGGCTTCGGCTTCACGAGCTCGGCTCGGGCGCTCGAGCCCGGCTCGAGAAGCGGCCCGGCTCGGCGGGAAGCGACAGCCGCGAGCGAGCGGTGGCGGCCCTGGAGCGCCGGGGCTGTGCTGTACCTGCTGCGCCTCGCCGTGTGGCGGGGCGGCGGATCGGGCCCGGCCGCAGAGTGTCTCGGCCCGCCTGCGCGGGCTCTCCTCGTGCCGCAGGAGTCCGGCGTGCGGGCCCGGGACGCGGTTGGGTGGGATCAGCGGGAGGGACGGCCCTGGACCGCGGCGTGGGCGCCCGGTTCTAAAGGCGGTGCGCGGCGGAGGTCCTGCCCGCCGGGCCCGGGGGGGTCGGCTCTGGCCCGGGGATGAGCAGGAGGCTTCTCACGCCTGTGCCTCGGGGGAGTGACACTTACGGTGTGTTTATTTTCGGTCGTGGTTGTGCTGTTTTGCTTTTTTTTGTGTGAGCGAAGATGATGTGTCAGCCCTTCCCAAAGCTTCACTTGATGCAAAGCTGGCCGATGAGGTGTTCTTACTTTATTTGTAGCCCTCTGTTTCTTGTTTTGGTTTGAGGTGGTTTTGGGGTTTTATTTTAGATTATCATTTCTGCATATCGCTTTCTTAAGAGAATACTTTTGTTTTGGAAAGGGCTAAGTAATGAAAGCATGGATCAGGACTTAAACCACTTCTTCCATTGCAAGGATGGCATCTAGGTTGCACTTACGTAACCATGTTTGTTCCATACCTGTTAGCAGGCAGGTAGGTGTGGCTGAAGATGGAAAGCAAAAGTGATGCAAGTAGCTACTTGAGGAAATTTTTTTCTGCTGACCATTACTCCATTGTTCTTTTAATAGACAGTCATATTCCCATTTCAGAATTCAATACTGGTGCTAAGGCTCAGGCTTTTGGAGCACACTTCTAACAAAGTTGGCAGGACTTGAAGAAGAAACTGTCATTTTGGCATAGGTTGTTCCAGAATGTCTGTTGCAATGTCATTTGAAGCAGCTTGTACTGGGTACTGCTGCTGATGGATTGCTGGCCTGACTGTGATGCAGATGCACCTTAGTACCTATTTTTAAAATTTAAATATAAAACTTTACATTGAGGCATCACTTTAGTGGGCTACTTTATAGGAAAATAATTTCTAAAAATAATAGTAAAAATAATTTCTGCACCTAATTGTGTCAGTTTTCTGTTAGCCCATTCCTCAATTACTTTCTTTAAGGGAAGCAGAAAGTTAGTCTTACTAGATGCTGCCTACCCTCAGGAAGCAGCTGAAGGTTGTGTCAAGTATGTAGTGTGGGAGGCCATAATGTTACTACGTTTTTCTGATTTTCTTTGCTGTTAGTTTCAGCCTTTCAATGTTTTCATTCTGGGTATGGGCATTTCTGAGGCTCTGCTTCCCCTAGGATTGTGTATGTGTTGCTCCTTTAGCAGCATAGATTTCATTAATCCCCAGTGTGTTCACTGATCACTCATTCTTTTTCTCTGGTAACTTACACTACTCTTGAGAATGAAACAAACCGTGTTAGCAAAACCACAGCTTTGCAGGTTCAGCTGTATTTGTTGTAAGAGTTTCACCCAGCACAAATGTCTTGTTTTGCAACTCAGCCCTTGCAACAACAGAGCTTTCCTAAGATAAATGGTGCCCTGAGTAATTTTAATTCTTGAAATAAATGTTATTTGTGAATAGCCTTTAATTTTTAGTTTGTTTTACCTTCTTGGGGTGGAAAGACATGTCTAATACGTTAGCTTTTTGATCTAAATTTCATTCAGCATTTTGAGATATTTCTTAAAGTCTGCAGTTAGCTCACAGGTGGCAAAAAGGAGATATGCAACTATTCTGCGCTGTTGTCTTGTACTGATGGAACTTTCTTTAGATTCAGATAAAGTCCTTTTTTATTCTTAACTGTTTTTGTAGTTCCTCAATGGAAAAGGTGTTAAAAACTACCCACAGCACTATGGAAGCACTCAGACAAAATAGTCATCTACTGGCACCCTTGAGGAATTGTTGGGGAAAGTGACGGAAATGAAGAGCTTCAACCATCGCTTCAGTATGGCAGCAGCTGAATCTGACAAAGACTCCGGATATTCAGGTTTAGAAAAACACTCTGTGACCTTTTTGTGTGTTTCAGTTCAGAGGCTGTGCTTTAATTGGTGACGTTTAACAAATCTGAGTAACCCCTTTGAGTTTGTGTCTCGTTACCTTGGAGGGCCTTTGTATGCAAGAGAGGTTTCATCTGCAATCATCCTACCACCAAAGTCTTTTGAAGTGGAACATTACCAAGTTACGAAGTTCATCCTGTGAATTTGAATAATCTGGAAATTCAGAATTAATGGACGAATCTTAGATTTTAGAGTGTAGAAGTGGAGATGTCAAAATTACTTTTTGTTCTTTGCAGTGATAAATGAATTGCTGGATTATGCAGCCCAGTGTCTCTTTATGATCTGATCATATTGTCAGTAGAGCTTGATAAACCAGAGAGTAATGGTTACAGCTTCAGGAAAATAATAGACATGGCATGCCATTTTAGAACTCAACAAAACTGTGTAAAAATGACCTTGAAACGAGAAAAAAAGCACTTCTATGAGAGATACCTGCTTTACTGTGTTTTAGATAGAAAATTTCAAGACACAAAATGCCTGCATCTCAAACTATGGATGTGGCAATGCTGGAGCCTGTAGTGCTTTCCTGTATCAATTTTTAGAGCAATGCAACCTTCGTGATACCATGCAGTCCCTTGGAGACTAAATACAAAAGAACAGAAAGTGGTAGATTTTTGGCCAAGAAAATGTCTGTGTAAGAACTAACCAGAAACACAAAACTTTTTATTAGAGGCTGTCTGACAGCAGTCACTGTCATAACAGCTTTAATTTTGTTAACATTACAGAACTAAACTTGATCGTTCTTTGTGACTTGGTTGAAGGAGGCAGAATATTAGAACTGAAAGGCAGTAAGCATGTTGCAGGTGGAACAACTAACAGGTGAATTCTGCATCTGGCAGATGGAAGTTCCGAGTGCCCGAGTGCTATGGAGCAGACGGACTCCGAGGATGTGCTGAACGCGCTGGGTTGGAATGCAGAGGATGGACCTTGGCAATGCCCAAGGACCACGAGCAGCTCCTTTCCTACGCTATCTCCTATGGTTGTTATGAAAAATGTGTTGGTTAAGCAGGTAAGGAAGAAATAATATCGTGAAAAATATCACATGTTCTTAGATTTTTTTAAAAAAAAGGTTTTTCCTTTCGAAAAAGATTTTGCAATGTTGTTGCAGTCCAGGAAATAATTGGTAATTTAAGAAATCCTAATGTGATTCTCTGTTCTTTTGAGAGGCAGCTGGAATCACTAAGATGGAATGTGAAATAGAGGAACTCTGCTCCATCTCCATCTACTTAACCTCTTTGTCTCAAAGGAATCCCCCCCAAAATACATCTTCAAGAATGTTATGTGAATAGCACCAAAGATTAAACAGAAAATGGTGATTTGCTTTTGAAAGTGCATTCATTAAAGATGGTGACGTAGGATGATAGGTTTGTTTCCTCATTCTTAGGTTCTAGAAGTGCTTCACATGTAATGGGGAACACTAATCCAGAATGTTATAAATGAAAAGTTAAAAGTTAAATCCTCATCTGAAGTTAGCTGTGGTGCTTCTACTTTAACAGTTGTTTCACTTAATTGCACATGATGGCTCATGGTGCAACAGTTACATTCTTTATTTATGTTCTCCAGTAATTTTGTAATGTATAGTTTTTCAGCTCATCTGTGAGACCTCCTGTGTAACTGTAACATTTTAACAGAAGGTGTGAGAAGTCCAAAGTACTGTCACATTATTAGACCTCCTGCTGTACTCACTCATTATTGGAGCAGAGCAAAAATTCTTCAATTCTTTAATTTTTTTTTTTTTTGCTAGAATACTTCTGAGAATACAGTGGGAAGGGGAAAAAAGAATATAGTTCCTGATTCTTTTTGTACTGAACCTGTTACGACCTAATATTCACTGATAGTATTTAGCAGATTATGCAGTTGTGGGGGGAGGTGGTTCTGTTCTCTTAGCATGCTTTATCTTGACAAGAAACAATTTAATTTTATAGTCACGTTCCTAGATGTGTGGACAAAATACTGTGAAAACAAATGTGTTGAAGTTTTTATATATAAAGTCAGGAATAGGCAAGCTTCACCCAAGGCTGATAGCCTTTGGCCCAGAGCTCAAAAATTAAGACATTACCTGCATTGATTCCAGTGTTAAACTCCAACTTGTGTTGCAAATAAGAAGCAGCAGCAACTAACAATAAGTAGCTTATATAGAGAGAGATATTAAAAAAAAAAAGTCCAGCCATGTATATATATAAAACCCCTGGTAGTCTAGCAAATTTGAATTTAATTATAGCAAATTTAAATTCCTGGTAGTATAGGAAATTTGGCAAGGAAGAGTTGGAGATGGATTAAATGACCACACTTGCTTCTCTTAAGAAGTGCATCATAATATGTAACTACATATGATTAAAGACAATAATGTCAAATTGAAAAAGGTTTACTACAATAAAGGACAGCAACATGTCTGAGTCAGAGTAATAACTAAATGTCTTTCTGCCTTTTTTCATTATGCCTAGTTAGCTCAGATGGTCATCTTTTTAATGGGCTCTTCAGCACAGCACTCAGTTGGGCTTGCTGGACCGAAAAAAAAGCAGCATCCAGTTATTGCTGTTTATTTCTTCCAATTTCTGTTTCAGTCAGCATCATCCTTCTGTCTTGGAACCACTGTGATCCTCTAAAGTGGTGGTTACCTGCTGGCCCAATTTTGGAATGTAAACAGCTAACAGTAATGCTGCCAAAAAAAAATCAAGTGGTGATTAATGCTCTAGAACACAGTGCTGGTTGTGGCAAGGTTTCTGTAAGTCTTGTAAGTCTTTAATAAGTAGGAAGGCTTTTTAGGCAAGTAATTCTGATACATGAGGAAGTTAGCTTTCATTAAAAAATGCACTAAAACACACAACGATTTGCAGAGTTAGTAAAATAAAAATGGCCTTCTCTACTGAAAATGAGATTGTGAGTAGGAGAGCAAGAGCAGTGTGCTATGGGAGAAGGAAAAGAAAGAACAGAGATAGGAAGAAACCCAAGAGCAAGATAAACAGTTAGCACAGCTCTTTTGGCCTCAGTGATTATGGGGCTCTGCTGTGCTAGGTGCTGTTCAGCAATGCAGTAAATAACAACTTCTGGCTCCAAACCCTTGCTCCTTAAGGCTACGTGTTCAGTCCTGTGTATGTACAGCTACAGTATTTATATGCTTCCTCACTCCTTACAACTCCAGATACTTTTCTTTTGAATGTTCTTTCTTCTGTGTTAAGGTAGTAATATTTATTTTTACAGGTAGCTGTTCTGTACCCCTATTCCATAAGCATCTTGCCCACTGAACCAAAGAAACATTGTGTCAGAGTAGGTAATTGAATCTTATCTCCAAGTCTCAGTGTCCTAATCAGTGGGTAATACCTGCTTTTGGTAAGTTCCAAGTCCTTTACTGGGGGAATGGACTTTAGCAAGGCATGCTAGCATTTGCCAGTTTAAAACTTACAAGACTGGTGGAAAGGGTATGGATTTCAGATGACTTTAATATAGTACTAAAAAATAAGATGTATTTGTGGTAACTAAAAACTGTGCCTTCAGCAGGCCTGCCAGTTGTGTACCAAGTTGTAAGGAATTGAAAAAGCAGCTGACAATGTGTTAGTGTAATTGTAGTGGTGATGGCTTAATAAAATATATTAAGAAGTGAGATTTTGCTTTAGAAAGAAATAGTGTTTCTTACTAGACCATTTGATGTCTTTGGAAAAAAGCAATCAGGTTTTTGGCCAGAAGATCTCATGAAGATTTGTAGTAAGGTGTTGGAGGAAAAAGAGGTAATGTCTTGTAAAAATAGATGTTTTCGCCTATATTCCAAAGTATGGCTTGTGGGAGGGAATAAAGCCTTGGGCATTGTTCTTGAAATAAAATGCTTTTAAGGTTTATCAGTGCACACTGTTTCACCAGAGGTACAAAGTTAAACTCCTCTGGGCTTACCGCAGGCTTTTCTCCTTGCATTGGTTGATATTCAGCCTTTTTTTTCTGCTTCATAGTTTTAAATTTACTGAAAATGTGTTTTGTACTTCAAATTACAAGACTTCCTGAACAGCTGTTGTGTATCGTAAATAACCATTTCAAAATCTTGCTTTTAGGATAGATTTGAGATTTGAGTTGCTACCTTTCAACAGAAGGAGCCTGAATTGTTCCTAAAATGTCTGTGCAGTCTTTCCTTGACTCTTAAGATATCTCATAACAGAAAGCTTAATTATTTTTCAGCTTTCCTCTGCGCTTATAGTTTGACCCCAAGTCTAGGTCGAACTTTTTAATGAACATTTTATGATATAAGCTTGTACTGTAATCTTCACGTAGGAAAGCATATATAAATTCAGATGGAATAGTTTTTAAATATATCTGCTGTTGCATAGTAAAAGGATTATGGATTACAGCTTTATTTCCAGCATTACACTCCATTGTCAGAGAAAGAGAAGGATGAGTTTGATAGAAAACTCTTCATAACACATTAATTGCACAGTGTATATCAAATGTGGAAAAATGGCATGGTCCACCTGTTTTGTTTAAGTTTGTTTTTATTGTCTTCTACAACGCTTTTGTAAGACTTGTGGTTCTTCCTTGTTTGTGCTTCTCAGGGGAGTTCATCACAGCTGCAGTCTTGGACTGTGCAGCCATCTTTTGAAGTGATTCCAGCTCAGCCACAGCTAGTGTTTCTTCGTCCATCAATCCCACCTCCCATTAATCCTCACCCTGTTGGGAAAAAGAGAAATGACTCCACTAATTATCTGCCCATCCTGAATTCTTATCCCAAAATAGCACCTCAGCCCTGCAAAAGAGATTACTCCTTTGATCTAGAAGAATGTCAGGAAACCACTTGCCATAAACGACTCCGCACAGAAGCACCCAAGATGGAGACTTCTCCTGTTCTGATGAGCACAGGCTTGCCTAGTAGTCCTTTTTCCCACCTGCCAGTTAGCTTTAAGACCCCTCAGGATTCTAACCAGCAAAGTTCTTCAGCTCTAGTGACAAGTGGAAAACTGTCAGCTCTTCCTGGTTTCCATCGTGTTTCCAGTGATGCTCAGAAAGTGCCGGGTTTGACTCCCCTTTTGCCTTTTGGAACTCTGCAGGCAACAAAGTGCACCCTTCACGAGAGCGAGAGTGCATCACAGACTACAATGCCTTCTGCAGTATGGAGCCCTCCATTGATACCTGAAGAGATTTGCACTACCCCTGAGCTGCTCTTGCAACAACAAAGCAAGTGCAGACGCTTTCAGAATACGCTTGTTGTGCTACGCAGGTCGGGATTGCTGGAGATCACTTTAAAAACCAAGGAGCTCATTCATCAGAACCAGGTGACGCAGGCTGAGCTGGACCAGCTGAAGCACCAAACACAGCTTTTCATAGAGGCAATAAAGAACAATGCTCCACAGTCATGGGCAGAGCTAGAAGCATCTCTAACAGGATCTGATAAAGCTGATAGCAACCTTGAAGACCCCACTTATCCCAACATGTAGTAAAAAATCGCATAGCTGTTGGTCAAGTTACTTCTGTGCCTCCTTTTTCCTGTCTCAAACTTCTACTTGGGTATTACTTGAGTCCAAGATTTGAAAAGTTGTATTGTCATTAACAGTTTGTCTTCAAAGCCAGTTGTGGAACTGGAATAGCATGATGGGTTCCAGACAGAATGGGTATGTAGTACTGCAGTGTGACCTTGAATGTCATGCTAACTCTGTGTAGTTCCTTGGACTGAAGAAGTTAGTATGTGCTCTGCTGGCATGTTCCCATTCTTGAAGATAGTCATTTGCAGTATTCTGCAAGCATCTTCTTACTCCCATCTTCAGATAGTTGTCTCTAAGAGTGCAGCAGCAGACTAGGACCCACTATGGGCCATCATGTATTCCAAGCAGGTGAAGGGAGTTGGTGTGAGGTGAAGTAAGTCCTTCTCCCATTTCCTTCCTTCCTTCTTTTATTTAGAGAAATCAGATGAATGTAGTGAGGGTGGGAGGTGTGTCAGCTTGGATAAACTCGCTAAAAAGTTTATCTACCTAAGTTTGAACTTCAAAAAACAAACTCCAGAACATTTGTTCCTTCGTACAGATTGATAGCAATCCTAGGCTGCTTGCCTTGAGATCTTGCTAACACCACAGTGTGCATAAGATACTGACCGTGCTAGCAGAGACCTACAGTAGTCATATTACAAAAGCTGGTTTACAGACATTTATTTCATTGCAGTTATCTAGACACTTAACTGCATCATTCCCTACAATCTGAAAGGATTATTTCCAGGGGCAGTTTGTGTGGAAAATTGAGAACAGCTTTGTCTAAGAACATTAAGGAATCTAGATCATCTGTGATACGCTCCTTTTCATGTGACAGTGTTTTCAAAAACTCATGCCATCTAGGTGACTGGGTATTTTGATGCTTTGATTCCTTCTGTCATCTGTTTCAGATTGTTAGAAAAAGAAACTTGAAAGTAGGATGGATGTCTTGCTAATTTGTGACTAGACCTTTACATTTTCTGATGCCTCTAGGAATCAGTATTGCAAAGACTGTAAAGAATACTTTTATAGTCCTTCATGAAATAGGTGGATTTAGAGAAATTGTAAGGGACTTCTCTCTCGTAAGGGATTTCACCCTTTTTACACTGATGAAAAGAAATGCTTTACATGTCTTACGAAGTTGAGGCATGTGAGTCCTATTTGTATAACCATGAGCCTAGAGAGAAAAGCTGTGGCAGGGTTTGCTCTAGTGGAGCTGTAGCAAACTAGTAGCTGTGCCTTTCACGAGATCCTGCCTACCTGCTGAAGACTGGTGCAGCACGTGGGAATGGTTTAAAAGTGTTTGTAGACTCTGTTCTGGCATTTATTTGTTTTAATATACCTGATATGTTTGTGATATTACCATGTCTCATAACTGGCAGCCTGGTGATAACAGAACTCAGCCAGCAAACCCAGAAGGCAGCACAGTGCAGTGTAATAATGTGGGACATACCCAATATAGACACAATCTATCAGTTGTGATATCTGCACCACATGACATTTGGCAGGATAGATGAGATGGTACCTTAATCCATTTAAGAAAGAAGATGTTGTTTTCATCTGTATTTCTTACAAGGAGAGGAGGCAGTTCCATTGATCAAATACATGTAATAGGCCTAGAGGTGTGAGGTATGAGAAAGTGCATAGGATTTTTTTCCTACTTTTCCTAAAGTTCTTATTCTGTCTATTAAATAGAAGAATTTGAAGTTGAGAACATGTATTTTTAGGAAGTACTTGTCCTAGAAAACAAGATGAAGGGCTCAGGGTACCTAGAGATGAAAGGGAGGCAGAAAAAATGGAGTCCAATTGTAGTTGTTTGAGACAGGGAAAAATGAGTCTACCAGTGACCTTCTCCATTCTATTTCCACTGCTCTAATAAGTATAAAGGAATGAAAAACTTGCTTTGCAGGGCGGTACCCTCTGGTTTAGGGAGACTTAGCTGATGGAAATCTCTCATAGTCCTTATAGTACCACATACACTTTTCCCCTAACAGTATGGAGGGTGGGCTGAAGTGGGTGTGCTTACAGCTAATAGGCCTTTCAGCTGGTGTAATTTGTATAAATACATGTTCAATAAATCTGTGAATAAAGTCCAGCAGCTGGTTAGAAATCTCCTACTGGGCATCAGTCCAGACTTAAAAAGTATTTACTGAACTAGAAAAATCCACTCTGGAACTCATATTTAAATCTGGGGCTCCTTAGGAAGCATATCCCTAGATAATGGGAAACCTTAATGCAACATCTATAAAAAAAAAAATGTTGAAGGTCTCTGGTGATAAATATGTCATCAGGTACCATTCTGTTCAATTTTCCTAGCTGCCTTTATTCCTGGGAGCCCTGATAAAGCTTTAAAACAATAAGGGCTTTCCTTTCTTGGCTGCAACGTAATAAAATAAGTTAGCTTGGAAATGCATTTGGAAAGTTAGTTGACTACATCAGGACCAGGATAAGTCCAGATTCTGGGCAGGATCTGAAGGTGGTCCAGTAGATTTGAACAGAAATGTTAGCCTTTGAATGGAAACTGTAAGCTATGAACTCACAGGTTTTTTTGATCTTTGAAGCAGCAAGACTCAGTATTAAGTAGTTAGCTGAAGACACCTGTCTTGGTCTAATCAGTCAGATGGCCTGCTACAGCTTCAGCTGTTGCTGACAACTTACAAGTGGGGTAGCTTGATGGGTCTGACAGACTGTTTTTTGTATTAAGTTTTAATAAATGTTGGTATTTTTGATTACTTTTACTATGTCTTTTTGAAATTCTACTGTTCTAGTTGGAATGTAAATATTTTCTGTACTTTCAAAACCCGTTACTAGCTCTGAATACAGTAGCCTACCACCTGTGTTATAGGACATGACTTTTTTTGCTAAAACTTTACAGAAATTGACTGTGAAATATGATTGAAATAAAGTATATACTTGAAAAGTTTGTGGATTATTTAGTGCTGTTGAACTGCAAAGTCCCTGGTTCCAAAGCATGCTTTAAATACAGCTCTGCAGCAGTATGTTCCCCGTGTGGGAAAGTGCAGATAGAAAAGTGATACTATGATGTATCTCCCTGAAGAGAGTCATGTGAGCTTTAACAGTATCTATGAATTAAAGGGTCTCTGGGAGGAGCATGCATAGAAGTGGGCTGTACAGAACTCTAAAAATATACTGTCGTGGGTGACCACTGCCATAGATCTGTCATGAACAACCTGGAAGGATTTTTCCATCTCTGAGCTGTTGTCTTCATGATGACTGTACGTTATGCTCACCGTCTGTGAAGGGTGAACTCCTACGCTGTGTCTTAATCCTGTCAGCTGGGTATGCACAAGTTTGAAACTGTGAAGAATCTTGCCTACTGAAAGAATTACTGGAGTAAAAAATGTTACACTCTTCTTGGAGAAAATTCTCCAACTAAATCTGTAGACCAGCTTTTCACCAAAACACATTTCTTCAACATGTGGCTGTCTTTATGTGGTCTTTCTTTTGTTCAAACATGACTCTTGCAGGGAGAATTAGGCAGTCGTGCCCAAAACCTTGTGCCATGAGATCTTGACCTAAGATACAAGAGATTCTGGTCAAAGCTCTTACTTGGCACCAGACAAGACAACTTGAATCTCATTGCCTTATATCCAAAAAGGAGTGCCATATCAATTGAAATAATTTTATTTCCTGAGACTAGAAGCTCAGTGTTTGCAAATTTTATGTTCACAAAAGTATGGATACAATTCAAGCAGGAAATTCTCCGGTTTCTGTCTCTTCTGACTACATTCTCCTTTACATGGTTTATCTGCAGTGTGTCAGGCCTCTTCACCTTTATTTCACTGAGGCCAAAAAGGTGAATTTCTTCCTTCAGGTGCCTTGCATCTGTCTTATTTTTCTTTCTCATGATAAAAACAGTCTGAAAGGAACAGTACCCCTGCAGGCTTGGGCTGAGCAATCTCCTGGCATGCACAGTTTCTGGCATCCGCTAGATTGAACATAGCATGCTGTTACTGCTTTCATTTTCATAATTTCTAGTACAAAAACATAGGGTCCCTCCCTACCTACACAGTTTTACACTCTTGCTGTACCTAGGTGATGCCTTTTTCAGTTGGCGGTGTAATGTAGCCATGTAGTCCCAATTGTATTGCATAGTCCTATGTGTCCAAAATGCTCATGCCCACTTCTCTTCCCTTTAGAAATCTACCTCCTTTGAGGTATTTCCATGAGAAAAATTTAACAGTTCTAGGGTAATCTGATTCAGAAGGCAGAAGGAAACACCATGTGTTCAGTCTGCTCTCTTGCTGAGCACAGTTTCCAAGACTTCCTCAAATTCTTGTTTGAACTAAAGCTGTTCTTAGAAGAAGCATCCTGCATTCATTTGAAAGCTCCTAGAATTAAGAATCCACCCAAATTGTTTAAAGTATTATTACTTACTATTAAACACATGCCTCTTCCATTGAGCCTGAATTTGTCATCTTTCATATCCAGCTGTCAGATCTTTTGTCTGTTGTCTGCTAAACTGAAATGCATGGTGTGACATTGCTGTTTCCATTGTAGGCATTTACAAACTGAACAAGTCACTCTTCAGCTTTCTTTTTAAAAATAAGTAAATAGACTCAAGTCTTCTGGATCCTCTGTTTGTGGCACTCTTCTTTAGCTCCTTTACAACAATTTAAATGCATTTTTAATTACAACATTAATAGCAAAACAGGACTTCTAAAAGTACTGTACAGTACTGTACAGTATCAGCTCTCCCTACTACTGCTCTACCTCATTTTTATAACAGTCAGATTTGATGTATAAATAATCCCTGTGCCTGTTGCTTGTGTGGTTGGTGAACCCCTGTTCTGTTTGTTTCCACATTCCTTTGAATGCAATTTGCAGACAGAAAACAAAGAAAGCTGGTTTTAGGAAGTGGTCAGTTGTATTCATTACAATGAAATTTTCTCTGCTTCTCTACTTTGAAACTTTTTCATCTTTAGATGAGACTTGAAAGGTAATTTTATCTTGTATTTCAATTTTGGAAAATAAATAATGTGATAGTAAAGAACCAATCTTTAAGAGTAAAAGATTGTGCTTAATGGATATCTCTATACAATTCAGAAACCGTAGTTGCAACATATTTCATACCAGTCAGTTGATTTTGTGTAAATCTGGCTTCAGTCTGTCATGTGGCACACTTTTAAATGCCTATCAGTCGTAAAGATACTACATGTGTGTTGTCTTTGCCTTCAAGCAATTTTTAATTCTAGCTGATCGATATAAGGAGTCAGTTTTACCTGACCAGGTCTGTTTCTTACAAGCTTTTGTAATTTCAATTGGTTTTGCTTCCTATGTCCTGGAGTGATCAAAAATTATGGATTATTCCATTATTTTCTTTCTGTTTCCTGCTATGTCAATTTAAATCATTCTACTTATTCAGTGAAAACCTGATGCTGTGTTAGTTCTTTCCTCACCTCAGTCCTCTGAAATCTTTCCTAGAAGTGTGAAATTCATTTAGATAGTATTGGTGGTCCAGAGAGCTTCTTGATTAGCTCTCTCAAATTTTCAGTCACAACTTATTCAGTCTTGCTTAATTTAAAATGCATAAGAACTGTTGTTTGAAGTCTTCTGAATTACTTTTTGAAGTGGAAATCAAGCTACTGTTAGGATCTAAGAGGAATAATACATCTTTTTTCTAATTGCTCAACAGGAATTTTTGTGAAATACTTTTGCCATTGTGCACTGCAGCATTATAATTTTTATCTTGAACTGAAGCGCTGCCAGCAAAGATTCCTTCTGCATCTCATACATATTAAAAAATGGAGGAAACGGACTTTCCAGGGCCAAAAGGGGAGTTTCATCAACTCCTTAATTGTTTTCTTCATGTTATTATTGTGATTAAATTAACTTAGTTAATGGGAAATGCTTCTTACCATGCTCACTTAACGCAATCTTACTTTTTTCCGATGGGAGTAACATGGGGGTTTTTTTTTAGGCCATGTACTTTGGCCAGGACTAAGAAATCCATTAACAGACAGAAAACCAGTCCTTAATGTTTTTTAATGGATAGGACTGTTTGAAAAATCTGTATGTTTTCAGTGGAAAACTCAGGTAGGTTTTTCTTGAAAATGAAAAAGTCTTCTGGCTGAAAGCTTAAGTGTTTTTCAGTATTTGTCATAGCGTTCATTTTTCAGTGAATCTCAAGCACTATGGAAATAGTCTGGACTGTGGGAAAGAAGGAAGATATTATTTCTCTAAAGAAATGAAGTAAACCTTCATCTCCTTCGCCTGGATTGTTTTGGGTTGCCTGTACAAGAAATAGGACCCCACCTTTGATGAGTGGTTCCCCCACCTCACGTTGATGATACAGAAGCCCACATAGCCCACGTAGTCAAAACTGCTCAGTTGTTTGCAGTGGCAAAGGAATCTCCTGAGAAAATTGCTGGCTTAGGGAGTACAAATACCATTTCTTCACCCTAAAAATTCTACTTAAAAATTAGTGGTTTTGTTTGGCATAAGACATCATGGTGCTGGATAGGTCTTGTTCTACATTTGCCAGAGGCAGAGTTCAGTGCGGTGACTATTTTGTGAAATGGGCAGTGTTTAGTGTGCAAAGTGTGAAATAGGAGTGGACAGTGGGAAAACTGTTTTACCCAGGGTGTATATTAGCAATGCCTATTGTTTTGTGTTCTTGCTAAGTATTGTCCCCCATGGAAATGATAATGTTATACACGTCCAAACGTGCTCGGAAGTCAGAGTAGGGTAGTCTATATCAAAGTGAAAATGGCTTTCACTGTTCAACACCCTATCACTAACCATGCTTACAGAACACTTACCCATTAATACTTTATTAGAACATTCTGAAAGGGAGTTGCTGAGATTAATTGTGTGATAAATAGTCAGAAAGTATTCCAAAATAATTGATTGCCAACTGATCCTTATTGTACAAGGATGAAAGTCTGAGCTTGATCGCGACCGTCTAAATTAATGAAACACCTCCAGATGCATAATGGGAGCTGCAGCCAACCCAAACTGGTACAGAGCAGAGCAAGTAACTGCTGTGGAGTGCTGTAGTGCTCCTGGTTCTGTGCAGTAGCAGTGTTTTGGTAGAGAATGTTAAGAACCTGTAGTTAAGACAGATGTTGTCATTGAGAGTGAGATGATCGTGCATGGATAAACCAATGGCCCTGACTACCTTCCAGCAGTTCAGAAACACACACCTCATAGCCAATGCCTCTGTTTCTTTGAAAGACTAGGATACAAAGGTCAAATTTGCCTGCACATTAAAATTGTTACCCCATTCAATTTTTTTCTGCAGCCAAACTTAAAACAGTTAAGTGTTAGGAGAAGCAGAGTGATACACTGCCTCTGCCTGATCCTGGAGCCAGCAAAGTTATGGGAAGGATAATTGCAATTTCTAAGGCTTGCTTCTTTTTCAAATTCCATTGCCTTTCCAGCATCTAAACACCTACCAGCTTGAGACACTACAGCCATCTGATGTGAAATGTGTATCAGTGGGCTTTGTTGGATGAGTGGAAGATGGATGCTTTCCATTCCAGGGGACAAGTGATGCCTTGATACCACATTTCCTGCTTCCTGTTCCCACATTCTAACATGTGTTTATCTGCAGATGAATGCCTCAGAGGAGTGCCACATTCTTGCTTCATCTCACTGCTCTGGCAGTCAGCTCAGTAACAACCAAGTGCTCAGTAGCCACACAGACATTCACTATTTCATAAAATAAAATGGCAATAACAATAACAAGCCACTGCCTACCTCTCTTAGTATGGGGAAGGGAAGAAAACACTCCATTGTTCTCCACAGCTTATATTATTTTAGGGCATGCTTTTGTAATTTCTTTATCACACCCTGTTCTGATGCAAGATTGGTCCTTAACGCATCATTTTTCAGTAAATGGGCTACTGCATCCATTTTAGGCCACTTCAAAATATAAATACGATCAGAAATAAGTTTTAATTTGCCTGAGACTGCTTTCTGTTTGGGATGAGAACAAGTACAGCAGCACTCAGTTCTTGGATCTTCATGCATTTCCATGGCACCCAAGCTCCAGGTGAGAATTTCTCTAACCTAAGCACACAACAGCATGAAATTGCTACTGGCAATTGTGTTCACACTTAATATCCCACAAGTGCCATGAGCACTGATTGTCTAACACATGCTTTTGAACTTCTTCCGGTCCCTTTCTTATTAACTCAAAAAAGATCTTGATGAAAGTGTGTTATTTACAATGTGTAGCATCAGCTCTCGATCTTACTTTAGCGATTGCTATTAATGTTCAGTATTTCCTTGACATGAGAGAGTATTTGTTTTAAATCACACACTATTGTCATTGCAATGTAATTTTCCATTGCTTTTCTAAAGTCTAAATTGTCACATCAGGTAGAAGATAAAATAAGAGAACTTTGAGTGAGGAACTGGTTGCCATATGGCTGACACCTAAAATCTCGGCAATTTGACGCGAAGAAAGTGGAAAAAGATGAAGTAAATTCCACAAAATTAATGCCATAAGTAGGTGGCAGCTGTTAGTGAAGGAGAAAGAACAAAGGCAAAGGAAAGGAAAAGAATACTGAACACCAATGTTACCAAAGATTTTTCTTACAGATGCATGAAAATAGATTTCAAAGTAACTGTCCACACAGTAGACCGGTTTTCCAGATAGATTTTTTTAAAAATCTATTTTAATTACAAAGATTTTTTTCCCCATTTGATTAAGATATATAAGCTGAAATGTATCTTTGTGGTGGAGAGGAACTAACTTGCTGCTTTCATTGAGTGCTCCTTCCTCTCTTCCAGCCAAAAAATATGCTGTAGTCTTAAATTTGTTGCTTTAATCCCTCAAATCACACCCACCTCAAAAGCACTTGGCACTGGCATTGGTACTGCTGCTGAAATAATTCAAACAATAACATATGGCTGGAATTGAAATGGCCCCAGGCTCAGTTTCTTGTTTCCCCTTGTAGAAGGCACTTTCATCTTCTCAGCTGTAAAATGAGGAAAGCAAAACTTATTCCCTATTATAAAGTGCCTCAAGCTTCTTGTATAAAAATTGGAACAACAAGTTATGGCTGTGGGCTATCATGGTACTGGTGCTAGATTTTCTAAAGACCAAGCATTTGTGTGGTTATACTAACCTACATTTTGTTTCATACAAACTCACTGGGTTAATTTCCCTAATGTAATTCCACCAGTGAGTATAGAGACTGTTTTGTTTCCATTTGAAAAACTGGAAAAAATATAGCTGGCTAAAATGTCTACTTCTATGCCTATCCAGGCAAACTTTTATAAATATCTCAAGGTTGATAAGGCTAGATGAATGGATAGAATGCTGTCTGGCCATGTTGCAGACACTAAAAAAAGCTTTTGTGGTGTAAAAAGACATATATTGTGTCCCTCCATCATGTATTGACTTATGCCCATGCATGTAATTTTCCTTTCCAGCATTTAAACCTTTTCATGTAACTGTAATAACGCAACATATGAAACTGTGGTCAAAGGCCTGGAGACTTATCAGATGTCACTTTATTCTATCTAAAAACATACAATATTTGAAATCAGAAAAATGCCCTCAATGCAGTCCCAGAAGTCATTGAGTACTGCAGTCTAACCAGCATACCTGGCAAGAACATGAGTAAAATTCAGAGTGTGCGTAATGCAGCTCCAGTTATGGGATTATGTCTATGCTAGAAGCTAAGAATATGATCAAATCTTTTCTCTTGGACTGAGATACAGTTCTCTGTTACCTGTGGGACTGAGAGTTTTCATTGTTGTCTTCTTCTATGAAACTTCTGTCCTGCTTGCTTTCATGTGTTTACATAGTTTGCACAATTTTTGTCAGAGGCTAAGGTAAAAAGGATCATGACTTCTAAGTACTGACTTTTGAGACAGTGTAAATTTTTAAAATAATCTCATGTGGCTTCTAATCTATAGTAGTGCATTAATGAGTGGTATTTTTTTATGCCTTGAAGAATCTTTAGGGGCACAGTCTTGCCATTTGTGCACCTATATAACCCAGGTGACTGAGCCTTCCTCCCAAAATTCACATTCGTTAAAAGACTCGACATTTAGCTAGTTAACTGCAAAATCATTATTTTTTCTGATGTAGTGCTGGAGACTTCTGACCATCAGAGTAATGCTTCTTATGCCTCAAGGACTTCCTGTGGGGAGTGAAAATCTGTACAGCCTCTTAACACTTCAACTTATATATAAAAATTAATTTTAGGCTTTTGCTGAAAATCTAAATTATGAATTGGATACATTTCCACTGGGTTTCAGTAAGTAAATTTTATCATAGAAGTATAAAAGGTCATTCTAGTTGATTCATAAATAATAATAGCTGAGCTTATGAAATGCCTGATTTCTCATCTTTGGTATTTCCCACATGTTAGGAAGGTATAGGTAAAGATCTCCCAGTTCTTCCATGTAAATCTTCTTATCATCCTGCTCTGATTTTGTTAGTAATAAATTCAACTAATATCCCAAATGCAAATCTCTTTTACCCGAGACAGTATTTGGTGAGTGATCTCTCCCAGTCCTTATCTCAACCCATGAACCCTTCCTTAGTCGTATTTTCTCTCCCCTGTCCAGATGCAGAGGGGAGAAATAGAGGGACTTTGATGGGTGCCTGGTGTCCAGCCAGGATCAACCCACTACACACTTGAGAACTGAGAACTTTTGTTTGTAAACATCTGTGGAGACTAGCTAACTCTGCCTCTATAAACCTTAGGAGACATGGGACTGGTGTGCTGGAGCTCTGATGTCACTTGCCAGTTTGATTCAGTAGGACAACCAATGCTGAAAGCTCTTTGGTGTAATGAAGACAAGGCTGTTGCCAGGATGGCTCCATGAGAGGGCTGAAGCACTCTTTGGTCCATGTTTGCTGACTTTTGGTGTTATCTCCAAGGATTCTTTACTCCCCTGGCTTTCCAGGAAACAGCTGGAAAATCAGAAAAACCACATGTGGACATATCTTTTTTAAAGACCATCTAGCTGTTTGTTAACTTGTCTGATATGTTTCCATAGATTCAAGTGTCAAGCAGAACACAGAGACTCCACAGAGGTTTAAATTTTCTTCTCCCTTCATTTGTATTAGACAAGTAGGTCATTGCTTTTCTCCAGCTATGATAGTTCTGTCTAGTCTTTAAATGAATCAAAGACAACTATATGGACTCTGCTGTTGCTGCTTATGGTTTCTATCCATGCATCTCGTTCTTTTAACATAATTTGCTGTTCAAGAGACAAAAACCGTTTTGGCTCTGCTGGGGCTTTGAGGGTTTTTTGAGCAGAAAGTGATTAGCAGTAAGTTTTCTTAACTTTTTTTGTGTCCATTCAGCCAACAATCAATGAAGTTAACTTGAACTGTGTTGTCATACCTCATACTGCCTGATGGCTCTCATCATCCCTTATGCACATCAAATCACTTCTGCTCTCACTGGGGCCACTTTCTCTGATTGCTCTTGACCTCAGCTTTTTTTCCAGTCCAGGACTGTTTGTCCTTCTCCAGCTATATCCTTACAGTTAATGAGTCTTCTCATTCATTCAGTCTGTCTCCTTGAAAGTATTTTTAGACTATGATCATCTCCCTTGAGCGGGCTATTTCTAAGATAAATGCTATTTCACGTCATCTTTCCCCCTATGTTCCCTGTGCCTTATTACTTTTTTGTTTTAACTCTATATCCTCCAAGGATATCTAATGAAGACCTTTTGGCATGCAGGCCTTCAGGGCCACCCAGTAGTGCAGTATGGAGAGGAACAGCATCTACTACTTACTTTTTATGAGATTCTTACTGTACCTAAGAACAGATTTCTGGTTTACTTCAGAGTTGCATCCCCTGATTTCCTCCATACTGCCACTGAAAAGACTTCTGAGACCTTATAGGTGACACCATTTTTTCAGATAGTCACACTTAAAATAGACAAGCCACTAAGCAAACGTCTGTGGTTTCTGTGCAAGGTCTTTAGCAACAGGGAGCTTTTACTTCAGCCTTTTGCATTACCAGGGAAGAAATCTGGTGGTCATCTGATTTTCCAAAGCCAGAGAAGCCTAAGTGCTTTATTTTTAAAACCTTTGCAAGTATTTAGACATTGTCACAAGAAATCATGTTCCAAAATACATTTGCTATTGCAGCTGCTATGTAATGAAATGCAAATAGTAAGTAATGACTCTTTAAGCACAGAAGATGAGAAGCTTTTATTATTTATCCTTAGAAAACTTTAGAGCCATTGAACAGATTTAGAATTTGTGACATTGCCATTGAGCTCATCCTTCATTTACTAAATCATAGCTAAGAGCAAAGGTTCTGTTCACAGTTGTTGATACCTGCTACATTTTCTTGCCAAGGATTTCTGTAAATATAGAAAGGTATGACAAGGAAGGGATGTCAGGGCAGCTACTAATTAAAAAAAATACTCTTAACTGTTCCTGTAGAACCACTACCCCAAACAGGGCAGCCTGCACACTTGGGAATGAGCAGAGAAATAAGCCAATATACAGGGTCAGTGTAATGTTACATTTTTATAGCCCTTTCCATCCCAGAGGAACATAACTGTAAAGGCTGTATCCATCTGAAAGTCCCACCACAACTGCTGAAATCCAGCAGTTCACTGCAAATGATCTATTTAGCTGCATTAAATGGTGATGCAGCAATTTCCAGCCAGGAACACAGGTGTCTGACAGGAAGAATTGTTGTACGTGACTCTGCTGCAGTGACTCAAACTGGAATCTATCTGTGCTTCTGTAAGGACTGAAATTTTGTGGTAAGGGCAGACAGCTGTAACCCTGACACAAGGGCTGGGCATGATCCAGCCCTGATGTGAAGGGACAGCAGTCTTCATGGGCAACTAATGTACTGAATGGATTCTGTCCTTGCAGAGTGGTCCACTGAAACTCTGAGTTGTTTTGCCCTTCTCAGTGTGCAGCCCAAAGGAGCTTTACAGCCCAAGGCACTGTGGCAGCCTGTGCCAAGTGCCATGAGCTGCCTGAGACTGCAGTGTCCCTCAAAAGCCAAAAGCAGAGGGCGAAGATGTCAAACCATAATTCCTGCTGGTGGGAGGTAGCTTCTGGCTCAAGTGTTGAAAGCCTGTCATCTTTTAAGTCTACAAAAGTGGAGAAGTTGGATCAGCAAGTCTGTGGAACAAGAAAAATGCTTCCAAGGCAAAGTGTATGGCATGAGACTCTGGCTCTGGTTCCAGTGTCTAGGTGACTGTCTGCTCACTGTGACACCATTAGCCATGAAAGAAAAATTTATGTCAAGATGTTTGTGGGTGATAATAATAGCTTAATTTTCCCACAGCTTTGAGTTGACAGCTATGAGTTCAGTAGTGTAATTTATAAATAGAAATTAGAATGGGTCTGCAAATTGGTTATTAGATGCATTTTTAGATTGGTCATTACACTAAAGTAGGGAGGATGAAAGGACTTGTCAAAAATCACATGATGAATTATTGGCAAAGCCAATAAACAAATCCTAATTTTTTCCTTTGACACATCCATGTGTATGCTGTAACAAATGTAGAGACAGCTAATGACAGCGAACTGTCAAAAAGCACAATACAGCTCATGTAAAAAATCAGAATACATTTTATTGTTCACCTTTAGAGAAACACAGAAACAATGGCGTGTTCATGCGAACACACACAGTGCGGAAGGATGTATGTCCTCCATATTTTAGTTATCCAGCTAAGGGGTTTTCCAGTATATTTTCAAGGTTGCTCTGCTCATCATAATAGACTTTGTTTGTTATTAGTTCAGACGTGTATTCAAGTATAAAGCACTCAAAGATGGTTACAAAGCCGAGTGACTCCATTCTGGCTTGTGAGAAACGGCAAGGATAAAAGCAAGGTGCATTCCACTATTGGGAACGCACCAAGAGCCTTTCTGAGGAAGAAATAACATTTTTTCACGGCTTGTCAGCTGTGAAAAATAGGCTCCTCAGCCTATTAAAGAGAAGAAATGGATTCCTATCCAGCCCACATAAGCTGATGCAGTTTGCCAAAACAAAGGCTTCTCGTTGCAGCTGCTGGGGAATCCAGTGCTATGATCCTGGTAGAGAAGTTATGGTATCCTTTGTTAAGGCATCTATAAGCATAGGATCTCACACGGATTTAATGGGCTCCTGCTGCAGCTAAAAACCAACTGACATATGAAGTTGATAAACCCCTGTAGTAATTCTATTAACATTCTTAATGGAGTTATAACATGGATGATTTTACCCCTCTGCAGCAATGCGAGAGGGAATTGCCCTGGAGAGCCTGTAACTAAAGTGTGGCAGGGATGTCTGAGAAAACCATTTTTCTGTTTGTTTTAGTGCAAAATGAAGTGCCCTGATGGGCTGGAAAACCTCCCTGTCTTCTGGGATTTTGAACTCTTCACAGCACTAATGGTGCAGGTGTCCCCTGTGAGAGGGTGATGGATCAGGGCTCTGGCACAGCAGCAGTGTGCTCTTGGCACCCTCCCAACTGCTTGCTGTGTGGCCTTACTTCCTTCTGTCTCTCTCACAGGAATGCATAGCCTGTCTCATCACACAGCTTCTCAAACACAGCATTTTCATTCACCTTTGTGGTTTCCTCTCCTTGTCCCTCCACCTGACTGTGATTTATCTGCTTGCTGCTCCCTAAAAGAAGAGCAGCTTTGCCTGGACTCCCTCATTTGACAAAGGATTGCTAAAAATAAGTATCAGAGCTACAGTCTTGACCTATCATTGTATACAGAACAGATCAAGAACAGAAGTGAGAAATTCTCCATTTCTTCTTGTTTTCCTCATGATTTTCTAGCCTGTGGAGAGAAGGCTTACCTGATGTATTAACCAGGTTCATAGCCTGCTCCTAGGACAGTTTGATTGCATTACAGTTCTGTCATTAAGGACCTGTCAGTGTTGTGAATCAAGAATCATATCTTGAGATGGAAGGGACCCACAAGGATCATTGAAATCCCAGTCTTTGGCTTGCACAGGACAATCCCAAGAATCACACCATGTACCTGAGATCATTGTACAAACACTTCTGGAATGATGCTCTCATGTGAAGTTACCTCAAGAACATAGGAGCCAAAAAGGCACTCCAGAAAACCCTCCCAAAGACTAGACACCATTTTTACAGACTTCCACAATAGCCCAGGCTCCTCCTGCAGTTTGTTAAGGACTATATAGGGTGACTAATGGGGCTGAGGACTGGGGGATTCAGATAGGAATCACAGGAGGGTCTGACTAAGTTTTCTCCTAGTTCCAAGACTGTTGCCACATATGCAGGTGCAGTGATGTGACTACTAAGCTGCAGTATCTCGTCTACATGGTTTGTGATTTCCATGTTAATATGCTAATATATGTATTCTGTTTGATAGTCCATCCTTTCCTCCCACAGCAGCTGCAATCCTGAGAGATGGAGTAGCCCAGCTCTGTAGTGATCCAGGAGACAGTGGGAGAGAACAGGCAAGGTGTCGTGTGCGTGGGATGCACACATATGCACGGGGATTTTATTTCTCTTTCTGCCTACGGTAGCTACTCTCCGCGTTCCGCACAGGGATGAGAAGTCCTAGCAGCCACCTCTTGCCGAAGACTTCTTGCAGGTTCTCCCTCCAGGGCCGGGCTCTTACCACCATTCCTTTCCGCACCTGGTACCGTGTCTGCCCACGCAGGATCAGCAGCATCTGGTGGCAGCAGAAGCCGGCGCAGGCCAGTCCAATCCCAAGCCAGAGGTAGAGCATGAGGATGACAAACATCTCAGAGCTAAGGAGAGCTCCTGAAAACCAGGAGGGAGGGAGGACAATAAAAGAAAGAGCTTAGACACATCCCACATGCAGTGTAACAAAGTCCCAGGAACAAACAAACCACCTGTTTTCTCTGGCCACAAGTGGGGAGGTAAGAACAAGACAGGCTGGTTGCTCTAACTGTATTAAATGCTTTCTTTCACAGAGTCTGATGCAATGGACCTGCTGCAGAAATACTAAAATGATATTGGTCTCTTGTACACTTCTCCTTTTGCTGTCAATGTGAGGATCTAGATTACAGGGACAAATTCAGCCACATGTAAAGCATATCTGTAACACTTCACCACTAAGAATTTACCTGCTCATCACAGGAAATCTAAGATTTCTAGGATTTTGAAAAGACAAGTGGATCCTACAGCATGTAGATCCTTCTAAGATCTTGTTACTGTTTGTATTAACACAAGGCAAAAATATTTCAGATTTCACTTTTTCTCTGTCTCTACTATGTGAGTATGTGTATATATATATATATATAAAAAGATAATTAAATCAATAATGACTTTCCTACCTTTGGGGCAAGGCAGTTTTCATGTGAATGCAAGAAAGAAACAAAAGCCTTTCTAAAATACAATCCAGATTCCTTTTATTAGCTGCTGCAAGAATGCTCAAAATACTTAGAATACCTGAAGCTCCTAATTCAACTGGGCAGGTTTTAGTGTATATTTGTGATGAATATATTTGAATAAAAATATTCTGTAGGCTCTTCCCTCTACAATGATTTTAGAGCTTCTTCTGGAAAATACTAGTATAACGGCAGGTGTCACTGAGTGACCTTTCAGTGTGTACACAGATCTAAACCTATTAATATAACATTCTCTATATGCCCATATGATGTTTAGGCAAGTATTTTGTCCATATTGGTATATTATTAAACACCCGTATTTACACACAGGCATATTTACACAAAGGAAATGAAATGTGTGTCAATACTGGTATAAGGAGCTGATGTCTTTTCATTGGTTCCTATAAGGTTTAGAAATTAAAAAGCTCTCACATGCTTCTGTTCCTCTGGAGGACCATGGGACCTACAAGATCAACTCTGACAGAGCAGGGATTGCATGGACAATAGAGGTGTGCTGCCTAAAAGAGGTACATGGGTGCTTCAGGTTTTAAGTTCAACAGAATGGTCACTGGATATGCATCTCCTGCTTCCCTTATGCAGAAGGCTGATTAGGTGGTATCACCTGCACCTGGTTTTGCAATCGGTGAATCCCATCCTTTCCACCTGGCAGTGCTGTAAGGGAGAGCATGAGGCAGGCTCCTCTGAGGATTATTTGTAAGGACACTGATTACTGCCTCAAGTTTTCAGACTGTCTTCACTTGAAAAAGGTGCAGGAATCATTCCATTTTCTTCTTAATGCAATGTCATCTTTCCCTTCTTATTAGATCCCATTTAGCTCAATGGGCTCTGTGTGCAACACAGCAAGAGAAGAACAAGCCCCTTAGGTTAATGACAAATCCTCATACCAATTCTGTCAGGATAACTTAATCTACCAGGTAGGAAGCCCAGAGCCAAATACTGGATTCTCTGTCCCTCTTCTACTGGACCAGAGAGTGACAGACATTTGTTTTTTTTCCTACAGCTGATACTGGGATGGGATATGGAGAGAAACATTTTCTTTAGACCCTTTGTGAGGCACCTATAAACTTTATTTGTCTGACTAGCTGAAATTCAACATTCAGGACGTCATTACCCTTGTTTGTCCTTGAAAATACTAGCCATTTCTGAGCCTTCCTTTCCAGATACATTATTTTTTTAACCTTTTCTTCAGGCTACCTACATAAAGCATTTTCTATAATTTATTTTGTATGGTCCAATATGATGTGTTTACAATAGTGCTCTCCATTTACCCCTCATCCCCACAGTCTCTTAGTCTCAGATTCTTTTTTGCTCTAAGTGACCCAGTGTGATCTCAAGCTTATATTGCCATATATTATCCATGCCAGAAAAGCTGTATTGTAGGCAGTAGTTATCAACTTTGGGTCAGATTATGAAATCCTTGCCTGAGTACAGTCTGGGCAGAATGAGCCAGCTGAAAACTTTCCCAGCACGAAAGCAAGGAACATTTAGTTGACATAAGACCAGCAGATTAACCCTTCATCCTCCTTTACTACTTCTGCAGTACAGTGGGCATGATGGAGAAGAAGAAAGATAAAGTTTTTTCTCTGTGATCGCAGCCAACAACCCTTAAGTAATAGTTACATTAGCTGAAAAATACTGTGTGAGCAACCCTTCCAGGTAACCATTCAAGACTGTGTTTTTATTTCCTGAAATGGAGGTCAAATGTGCTGGTAGAAACCCAGCAGAGCCTTCCTCTCAAGCAATCAAGACACCTCATGCCTGTATCTTGCCGTGTGAGGCAGCAGTTCTCTTCTCAGCAGAACTAGAGGTTTGGTGGGAGCTACTGGAAGCTGCTGCCTGTCAAGGGTGTTTTGGCTCTTAGCTCTGCACCCAGTCCCATTGTGTCCCACTCAAACACTGCCCACATGCTCTTTTGGCACCACAGTTGCTGCCACCAGAGCTGGGGCACTTCAGTGTCTCTGCAAATATATGCCAGGACCCACCCCTGTGCAGATGAGCCCTACGAGTCAGAGAGAACTAATTCCTTGATAATCTCCTCCCGTATCCCTGCTCCCCCTCCCCTCAGATTGCTGTGCTGAGCAGAGCTTAGGCACAGGGGAAAATCGTTCCCAGTGTTTTTAATGCTAGTAAAGCTCATGCAATATTATTTACAAAAATTCTTCTAGTTGGAAAAATGATTCCATAAAAACAGTCAAGGCAGGATTTCATGTTTTTTGTCTTTCAGTGATTACAATGACAAATCCTCAAATTTGCCAAGTAGAGAGATATTTGTTTGTTTTCAGATGGCAGCCCAGCCTGGAATCTAAAAAGCAAGCTGGGGCCTCTCTGGCTCCTGTATTCCCAGCAGTGGAGTCTCCAGATCTTAATCAACACTTCTGGTGACAGTGCACAAGCCAAAACAGACTCCCTTCTTACTGAGCTCAGCTGAACCTGCAAAGCTAAAATATATGGGATACCTATTTTAGTCTAGCAAAAGCTGATGTAAGTGTGTGAGCAAAAGCTGCATAAGGGGAAGATGGCAATTTTCTGCAGTCGCTCTCAGGGCAAAGTAACAGTCTAGGTTGTCTGCATAATCCCATCTCTGAGGTCAGGATCTGTCTCTTGGTCAAACTTGATCAAACTCTTGGGTTTGGACAGAGAAAGGGTTGAGGTTGGAGAGTTTGAGGGTGTTTTGAAAGGTAAAGAGGCAAGGCTTCTTGCTCTGCAGGAGCAGAGGATGAGTTATGCGAGCAAAATCAGAAGAGGGAAGGAGAAGTGTTGTGGAGATTTACAGAAACACAGGGAGAGAGGGGAAAGGGAAAGAAGTAGGAAGAAGGGTAAAGAATGGTAGCAAAGAGAAGGAGGTATTTACTTTTGGTGTGGAGCTTTTGAGAAGAGCAGCACAGAGAATTTCTCCTGGTTCTCTGTGGACTTGTGTCCCAGACTCAGGTCACAAGACAGGTAACTAATCATGTCACATTCACTCCTCTCTCAGTTTCTGTTGCCTGAACCCCAATTCTCCTGTGCTGAAAGGATGAAAAGATCTCAGTAAGTTTGCACTGCCAGGAGCAGGAGGTGGGTGACAGTGAGGGGAGTGAGTGGACCTGGATAAGATATACCTGCTGGGATATGGGTAACCTGCAGATTTGTAGGGTACAAAAGCCTACAGGACCCCCCACCTCTACCTGTAGGATATGCAGAAGTTCCCCTATACCTGCAGTGAAATCCATCTCCTCTGTCTAATTACAACACATGTCCTGCACAACAGATAGCTCTATTCTATCACCACCAAGTTGGTTATGGGGCATTTTCCAGAGCCTAATGCATTGGGAATATAGCTTTGAATGTAACCTGGAGTGGGTCCCAGTTTCTATTTCAGGTGAAGCAAAGTCTTTTGAAAAGGCTGGCTGCAGCCTCCAAAGAAGGCCAATTGCCCCTCTTTCCCATTTCCATATCACACCTCCACACAGATGGCTATCCAAGAAAGATCAGGCCCCCCCATCCCAGGAGCCCTGGAGGAGGAATATGCTCCTCATCTCTGAGCAACGAGTCCTTACCTGAGAAGAACTGGCTGATAGACTGAGGCAGAAGAGTGAGAAAGGCCAGTGGGTCCGCAAAGGACATGGAAAGCGTAGCAGAAATGTAAGCCATGCCTGCCACCAGGGAGTCAAGGCAAGCCAAGGAGGTGTAGAGGCAAAACATGATGAAGTTTCGCATGTTGCTGCTCCCGATGCAGTTCCCTGTGAAGAAACAGTGGTGGTCATGCCTCTGGGTGACTCTGGCACACAGTCTACAGAAATGAGTGCTGGGCAAGGCTGAGCCAGGGGACCTGCTTCCATCCAGCCAGTCTGCCACTTCGGCTCCTTTGCCCAAGTTTAAGTCCTTGCCCAAGTCCTCGGGGGAGCTCTGGATCACAAGGACGTAGTTGCCCAGGGCATTAGCTGAGAGGAAGAGGAAGAGGGCCCCATGCAGCAGAGCAGGCGAGAAAAGTGGGGTGGTGGAAGGGTCTCTGAACATGCTGGGGATGAAGACAAAGATCTGGAGGACGAAGGTCACTAGGGAGATGAACAAGAAGTAGGCTGGAGCGACAACATTGAGCAACCTGAGAACTAGCATTGCGGATTACGTTCCTGCGGGGGAAAGCAAGGAGAGAAGGAACATCACCGCTCCGGCTGCACACTTCATCCTTCCATTTCCTGCCGGGTCCCGGCCCCTCTGCCTTCGGGAAATGCCCTCCGGGGGCCGCTCTCTCTCTCTCGCCGCCTCCCCACGGCCCCTGCCGGGCCGAGGCAAAGGGACAGCCCGTGGGCAGCGACCGCTCCCCGGTTCCCGGAGGAGACACCCCGGCCCCGGCGCCAGCCTCCGGGGAACTTGCAGCAGCGGTGCCCCGGAGGGGGCTGCAGCGTCTGGAAGGGGAGAGGCGGCTCCCGCGGTGTGCTGGCGATGTGAGCACCGCTCTGTTCGCCTAGCAGAGTCTCTCTGCCAGGCAGGGTCAGTTTTGGTATTGCATGAGAGGAAAAAAGGTGGTGCTGGAGGAGGGGGGAGTGAATTGGAAAGGAGGGGTGGGAGGAGGAGAAGGGGAGGGGGGAGAGGTTGCTCTAATCCACTGCAATACGGATCAAATCCAATGCTCTAATTTATCCCTTAAAGCCACGGATCTACAGATTACCTCTATGACCGCTGCCCTGTTCTGCACGAAATTAGAAAATATACAAAACAGCTGGTCAAGCGCTGTCCGGATGCAACCTGCGGCTCTCGGCTACCGAGCCGGGGCAGCCCCGCAGCTGCAGCCGCAGCTCTGCCCGGGCACGACGCATCCACGCCGGACGGGCGGTCACCCCCGGCTCCGGGGCTCAGCTTGCATCGTCAGGGCACAGGATCGCCCGAGGGACCACACGCGGCGGGCAGCGAGCTGGGTGGCGGTGTGGGTGCCCCGGCACCCCGAACACACCCACGGCGGCAGCCTAAAGGACTCCCCAGCGCCGGTGTCTGCAGAGCCCCGGACCCGCCTCGGCCCCGCGGCGCTGCGGGCTGCACGTTGCCACCTTGCAGTCCCCTTGTCCCCAGGAGCGGCGGGTGCCGCCCGGTACCGGCGTCTGGCGCCGGCGGAGCCGCTGCTACCGCCGGCCATGCCGAGATCCCCACGGCAGCCGAGCCGGAGTGCAGCCCGGAGGCTGCCCTGTTCTTCCTCTCCCTCTTCCTTTCCCTTCCTGCTTTTTTCCTTTCCCTCTTCTCTCTGCCCCTGCCCCGTGTCTTTCTCTCTCCGTCCAATGCCCCGTGTCTCTCCCTGTCCCTGTTCTCGTCCCTGTGCTTTTCAACCCCGGACTTCTCCTTCTTCCTCCCTCTCTATATCTCCCTCCCCCGTCCCATTCTTGTCAGGTCGTCTCCTTTCCCGATCCTTCCCGTTTTCCTGCCCCCGGCCCGTCCCCGCCGTAGCTGTCCCTTCAGCACCACTCGCACCTGTGGCAGGTCCTTCCACCTCCCACCGAGCACAGCCCGGCCCAGGAGAAAAGAAAGGTGTATTTGGGCCTCTGAGATCCTGACAACTCTCACGGGGAGAGAAGAAGGGTGGGAAGAGGCATTCTGCTGCTCCAGCCCGCAAAACACCATTCCTTCCCACAGTGCAGGTGAGGGAGGCAAGGTGAGGTGTCTGTGTGTCCCCGCACCTCCCCAAAGCTGCCCCTGTTGGAACCAGCATTGGAGGCAAGGGGAAATGTGGGGGGTAGTTGTTTCAAGTTCAAAGCCTCCCTTAACACAAGTAGAAAAGGGCTTTGATCTGGGCAGGTGGTGCCTGGGCAGTAGCAATAGCCTGGTGCTGGTAGAAGTTTTGCAGACATGTGTTTGCCCTCTGACAGCTACACACCCTCACCCCCCCTCTGCCCACCCACGCTCCTCTTGTACTGTCTACACAGGCTCTGAGCACAGCCTCTCCTTCTCCTACACACCTACATGCTGCACCCTCCCAGCTCTGATGACTAGCATCCCTGTCTCCCTCCATAGATGAGCCACCCATGACAGGAGAAGGGGAGAGAAGAGGGCTATTGTGTCGCAGCTGTGTCTCTCCAGAGACAGTCAAACTCTACACTGGTGAAAAGTCAAAGAAAAATGCATTTTACGTAATCTTAGGTGCTAGGCTTAATGGCCAGCCCCTCAGCACAGACCCTATGACTCCACAAGAGACTCTCCCTTTGCCTGAAGGTTCAGAGCAAAATGAAAGCGTGTTTCATGTCTCAGTTTCTAGGGAGAGAGTACTGGAAGAGAGAGCGGCTGTGCTTGTCTCCTGCACGTGCACTAGCATGGAAGGTGATGACAGCAACCAAGTATTCAAGGGTCCTTAATTAGAAATAACTTTTCTCCCAGATCACTTTCATGGTTCAACATTTCTGAGAAAAGCAGTGGCAATAACACAGGCAAGTGCAAACCAAGCCTGTAGGCACTGGATCTGCAGTGACGAACAGCTAAGAGACACCTCTGGCAGAACTGAAGGGGAAGCTGCTCAGAATGGATCTAGTTTTCACTCCCACCTCCCTCATTCTCCTGTCACGACTACTGAGAATAAAAATCCTCCAATATTCCCTCAACTCATCAATTTAAAGTAGACTGAGCCTTGCAATAGAGATACATGACCCAGTCTAGGTTTTATCTTTAAATAATCAGACAGTGTTTTCTCCATATTTTAACAGCTTACATCAAAATAATAATAAAAAAAAGAAAATTACAGAGAAATCTTTTCATGTCATGAAAGACTCCCGACTGAGGGGACTGCATCTCATGAAAGACATTAAGCCTGCCTGCATAGGGAACATCAAAAGCTGCAGCTAAAGCGGGGGGAGGAAGGGAAGGGAAGGGAAGGGAAGGGAAGGGAAG
>CM031861.1:41141034-41257436 GCA_018697195.1 Certhia americana
GCAACCAGGCAGCCCCCAGTGGAGGGCACAAGCCCTCCTGGCGCAAGGGGCTGCGATGAGCGCAGCCACCTCTGAGGGTTGTCAGGGGGGTGTGCGGGACGTGACGCCCCTCACTCGGGGTGGGAAGCGAGCTTTGGGGCAGGCCCGGCGTTCCTGTCGGGCTGGGGCTTGGTTTGGAAGCTGGGCTGGGACGGGATTGTGGCTGGGGCTGGGGAAAGGGCTGGGGATGGGATAGGGCTGGGGCTGGGGCTGGGGAAGGGCTGGGCTGGAGCTGGAGCTGGGATAGGGCTGGGAAAGGGCTGGGGCCCTGGAGCTGGGGATGAAGCTGGGGGCTGGGGCTGGGGCTGGGATAGGGATGGGGCTGGGATTGTGTGCTGGGGCCGGGGCTGGGCTGGGGCTGGGGCTGGGGGCTGGGGCGGAAGCTGGGGCTTGGGTGATGGGGGCTGGGGATAGGGATGGGGCTGGGGCTGGGGCTGGGGCTGGGCTGGGGCGGGGATGGGATTGGGGCGCGGCGGGATTGGCGCTGGGGCTGCCCAGCCGCTGATACCCGCAGCTCCCCGCCCTCCGGATGTGCGCACGGAGCCGACCGGAGCTCCGTTTCCTTAGTACGGCAGGCAGGAGATAATTACGGGAGGATGTCAGGCGAGCGCTAGGAAAGGCCGGCAGGTCTTGGGGAGACAAAGCCCTGCGCGGCACGAGCTTCCCAAGCCCCTCTAACCCCGTGTCTGAACGGCCATGGGCTCCCTCTGTGTGCCCGGGGGTCCCGCCCGGTGCCCCGGAGTCCAGCTCGAGGAAGGCCGGCGCCCACGGCCGGGATGGGTCGGAACAGAAGGGCTGCAGTGGCCGTGCCAGGGGGCATCCAGCCAGCACCGCGGTGTGAGCGCAGCTCTGACCTCCCGGTGTGAGCTTTCAGTCTCTTCACAAAAAAGGGGTAATCCCCCCACTTGTCCAGGGACAAGAAGAATCATTCCTGCTTTTGCAGCATGAAAATAATGTAAAGATTCATCAGTCTCAAGGAAATAAGTAATTCGTACTAGACGTAGTTTCAGATAAAGAAGTCTGGGACAACATGCAAGATAGGCTATGCCATTTTGGCTTTTGGCCATTGAAGCCTCACCTCCTAGTTTCTGTATAAGGCCTGCCCACACAGCAGGCCCCATGGAGGCCTGCACTGGCTCCACTACTGCACTAGGGAGGTCAGGGCTCTCTCGACGTTTGCTACAGGCAACCATTTACAATGAGCTCACACACTTCACACTACACCTCAATCCTGTAGGGAGCAGCTGGAATGGGGATATCTGGCAGTGCATGTGCCATGCCAAGCTGGCGCTGTCAGCCAGGGATGCAAAAAGCAATCTCGCTGGCTCCGTGCAGGGTCAAGGGAAAAAGGGTGTTTCATTTACAAACCTTCAAGTTTGCCCGCTGGTTGGGTAAATTACAGTTGCAGGTTCATGAGCATCAGCTCCATAGGGGTATTCAAAGGCCACATCTCCAGCAAAGGCCACACCTTTTAGAATTTGGCTCTGAAGTCAGAGGACCTGGTGCTGCCCAGGTAAACAACAGTTTTTAAAAAGACATAGACACAATAGCCCTTTTTCTAAAGATGTCATTCTAAAGAACAGTTGCCCAATGTCTTGCTTGAATATGTGTCTAGACCAAGCAGCCTGAGGTCACTCAGTCTGCTGGCGAAATTCAGCGTGAATACTTAAGCATAATGATGTCAAAGGAATTACAATAGGGAGATCTCGACAACAGGATGGCAGTGTACATCCAGCTGACAGCAGCTCCGTGTGCCTCATTCTGCTGCATCTGGCTGCAGCTCCACATTCTCCTGCACTTCTGAGGGTTAAAGAGGTGCAGGAAGGAGGATTGTGCTCCTTACACACAGAGATAGAGTTCAGCCAACACATGCTAATGATTCTTAGGCATATGGAGACTTAAAAACCATGGAAAGCATGAACCCTTATGAGGACTGGCACATGTAAGGCTCCGCTTGGGCCAAAATCATGGACACTGATGCCCAGTACATAACAGAAAAATGAAGTTTTGCTCCCTTGGGGCGCCTGTATTTCTTTTTTTTGTTGTTTCTAGTTTATCTTATTCTATCACAACTAGGCAAAGTCTGACCAGAGGAAGGGGAAGAAACAAGGATTCAAGGGATTAATTACACACCGGGCTAGGTTGTCCAGCTTGTGTGATCCTTTTGTTTGGCAGGCCAAAGGAGGGGAATGGGTGTCTTTTGGACTGAGGCAGCTCAACAACAGCAAGGTTGCCAGGATCGCTCAGAAGTCACCATTTCACAGCAGTGTTTGCCAATTTAAGTGATCATGGTGCTTCAGTTCAGTAAATCAGAGAATCCATGGCTTATGAAAAAGTAGTCTACTTGCTAGAAGTAGGGGATCAAATTGGGGACCAGGCAGATAACAGTCATGAGGCATTTTAGAAAACCCCATGGATGTTTCTCCCACAAGACTCCCATTACTAAGCTGGCAGTCATCATGCTGTCTCCTGAGTGACAGTGTCCCCTGATGCACAGCAGCGTCAAGGTCCCAAGCCTAAGTGATGCTGCAGGAATGGCAGACTTGTCTGGAGTGAGAGGGCAAGCTGCGGGATTCTGCTCAAAACTATGGCTAAAGAATCTACATTGAAAGAGATGGAAATATCTTTATTCCGCTGTTCCCTACAGTTTTAGGAAATGTACTGTTGGGCTAGTAGCTTCTGGATGGAGATAAAGATTCATTATATAAAACTTCAATTTCATGAAACTGAAGTTGATCACTTCAAGACTCCTGTTGTAGCCAACCTGTGCTCTGCACCATGCTCAAAGCAGACCAGAAGTCATCTGAGAGGGGCTCCCTCCGCATTGGGGAGCCAAAACAAGAATAGATGCTTTACAAAGGGACACTGAGGCTTTCACCCCTTGGTTCCTCATGGTCTTGAGCTGTGCCAGCCATTTCCACTTGCAGTATGACAGGAAGATTCTTTGATGGCAGCGTTATATTACACTCATTCCTGATGCTTTTTGGTGGTTTTCATAGCTGTGCTTGTGAGGACTGGAGGTCCTTAAATGGCTGGAGTTTAACCACTGGACTGTGGTTTCTTCAGCCCCCAAAAAAATAATATAATGAAATTGAGCCAAAACAAGAATTTCAGAGGATCTGTAGAACAAACACTATTTCTCAGCAATCGGAGAAGTCCGATGTGGGCCCCAGGTCCCCAATATGCGGTGGGAGCAATGAAGCACTGGCTGTCAGTGGACTTCTCTTCGGTCACCACACTGGTGGCTGGTTCCTAGTAGCCCACTTGCAGATGTGTTCTCTGACATGTCACTTGGGAACACTGCTGCCATGCAAGGAAACCCGGGGTTGGCTGGGGCGGCCTGCGGGTGGTTTCTGCATGCCTGATTCTCCGGATTGGAGAAATGGCGAGCAGGCTGGGAATATTCCTGGAAAACAAGGATGTCAGTGCCCTTGCGCTGGTTATGTCAGGTTTCTCTCTCTTCCTACTGGTTCATTCCGACGAAGGCAGAGACCCTTATGTGGGAAAAGCCCCTAGGACGTTTATTAGTTTACCCCCCTGCGCCACTCCGGCCAAAGCACCCTGAGCAATGCTTCATCAAGGCGAGAGCTTTTTGCAACCGGTGTCGCGGTCTTAAATTACCCACCCACCTGCCACTGAGGGGCTGAACCCCCCGTGTGCCTCACGGCCCTGGCTGATGGCCCCGCGGGCCCGGGGCACACGCCGGGCAAACCATCCAGAGGAGAACGAGCGCCGCGAAGCTGCTCGGACGGCGGATGCTGCGGGAACAGATCACACCCAGAAAATAGCCTGAGACGCGCAAGACCACCGACACCAGGCGTTCTGCCGCAGTCCACCGCCCGCTCCCCCTCCGAGCGCCGGGGCCGCCCGCCTCCTCCCGCACGGATGCCACGGGGCGCACGGTAGGGCAGAGCGGCGGGGGCTGCAGACCCCGACTCGGCCGGGAGGCGGCTGCGGCCCCCGGGCGGGGCCCGGAGCCCGGCGGCGAAGGCCCCGGGGCCCAGCACCGGTGAGGCGGGCGGCAGCGCCCGCGCACGGCAGCCGCGGACCGCGGCCTCTACCGACGCAGCGGGGCGGAGGGGGGCGGGGCGGCGGCGCCCCGGCCCTTCCCCTGGCGGTGCCGGGCCGGGCGGTGCCGGGCAGCCCGAGGCGACCGCCGGGAGGGGAGGAGAGAGGCGGCGGGCCAGGGCGCGGAGCGCGCGGGACCCTCAAGCAGGTCAGTGCGGGGACGGGGGCGCGGCAGGACGGGAAGGCCGCGGGGCGGGGGGCAGCGAGGCTCCAGCGGGTGGGACTGGGGAGCCCCTGGGGTGCAGGACGGAGATGGGGACACAACCTGGCGGTGCGGTGGTTGGGGTGGGGAGGAAACGTGCGTGGGAATGACCCCGGCCCGCCCACGCCGAGCTGCGCCTGCCGGGTGCGACTGCGGCGGGGGATGCTGACGGGGCGGGTAAGCCAGCATCTCCTCGGACAGCCCCGGGACAGGTCGCCAGGGCCGGTCTGCGGGTCCGGGAGGCACGGGCGGGTTTGGGTCGGTGTTGTGGGAGGTTTCTGGGTACTTGGCTCTGTTTAGATACTGTTTGCCCACCTTCATCTTGGACCATGTAGCAAAGTGTTTGTAACTAATGCTCGTGTCTGCCCGTCTGATGGGTGGCTGAGGCCCAGCAAGGCACGGCGGCTTCCCTGGGCTGCTGGAACAAGTTGGTGGCAGAAGCAGGGAATGAGCCCCAGCCCCTCAGTGTCCTCTCCCAGTGCACATGCAGTGGCCTACGCCGCTGGCCTGTGATGTGAGAGAAAATGTCACCCCGCTGCTGTGTCATGTTATGGCTTGTGCTTGGTCCCCACATCATCCTGGCCACAGAATCCTCCTTCTGGGAGTTACATCTGAGGATGTAGATATGCTTTGTGCTGGCAGGGGAAAGAAGGGGGAACCTCTCCCCATTTGTCCCTCCAGTTTTGTTATACTGATGATTTTGAGAGGGATGGCAGGTCAGGGCAATCTAATGTTCTGGCCAAGCTGCTCTCCCCCAGTTTACAACTTCGTCCAGATTTGTCCATGGATGAAGGCCCTGCCTTCTCCCTCGCTTGCTTCCCCATCCTCACTAGCAGCAGCACTGCTGCACAGTGCGTTTGCTATTCAGAAACCTGAACAGAAGGAGTGTTTTCCAGGAGGATGAGAGAGAGGGACCTTTGTCTGGCTGACAGATGTTATTTCTGCATGAACATCTTTTTCCTTTTAACTGTTTAGCTGCCAGCTCCAGGACTGATGTACATGCCAGCCTTTTCCCCTTCAGAGAGTTCACGGGGGAGCAGGGTGTGAAGGAAAAACTGGGTGGGGAAACAAGGTATGAGAGAGCACTTTGCCCCATGTGGAAATTTACAATTCTGTAGGACCGGTCAGGCTGCCTGTCTGAGCAGGAGGCAACAAAATATGCCATTTGGGAGAAAAGGTGCTGTTGTAGTGGTTTGCAGTATTTATTCAGAGGGGAGAGGGGAGAAAGTGGGAAAAATAGGGAGCAGAAAGACTGATTCTGATCCCAGACGAGATCCTTGGCCTCACTGCCTTCCCTGCTGCCCTGCAAAGTACTGGACAACAGATGGAGAAGGAAGCAGAAGCTGCTCCTTCAGGAAGGATTTGTCCAAAGTATCCTGGCAAAGAGCCACTGGCAAACACATTAGTAATAAATAAAAGCAGAGAGGCCACCAGCGCCCCTGCAGCCTCTGACTCCATAGCACATATGGACTTTTCTGGCTTCCCTGTGAGCTTAAACCTCTGCCTTGTTCTCATGGCTCCATCCTGGCTCCTGAAACTCCATTCCAATGCCTTTAAGCTTTCTTTCTTTTTTTTTTTTTTAATAATAACATTTGAATTGCTCTGTAAGGACTCTCCTCTTCAAAGCTTTCCCTGAGGTTAACTATTTCATCTCTGGTTTGGTGGCTGCTGACAATAGTAAACATAGGGTAGTCCTGTGTCAGATAGAAATATCAGTGCTTGCTGGGGATGCTGATCAGGGCAGTGTGAGGGCCCTAGCAAGTAAATACTGTCCTCCTTCCATGCAGGGACTTCTGACCCATGAGAACATAAGGCAGATTTCAGCACAGCTTCAGAGCCTGCATCTGCAGAGTTGTAAATGGATGAGTGTCTCTGCTTTAAAATATTCCTTGCAGGAAATACTCTCATCTTAAGAGACTTCGAGAGCTTTCTGAAAACACAAAGAAGAGGGAGAAATGTTTCTAACACCCACAAGTGAATTCAATTGATATTAAACTAATCAATCACCTAAACTCCTTGGCAAACATCAGTGTGCTGTGCAAATGCTGACTCCTCCACGAGTCGTACAAACACCAAAGCCTTCTACTGTTGTCACTCCTGTGTTTCTTACTTACTTTAGTTGCTGTAAATATATTTTGTGTACTTAGCCCTAAGTTTGAAAAAAAACATTGAATTGCTGATGCACTGCACTCAGAGCAAAGGCAGTTTTACTTTGAGATTATTTCAGGAGAAGCAGTTCCAGTCCTAATTTCCTTCAGCTAAGGCTTGAACACGTTCAGTCCCTAACCAGCTGTCACAAGAGAGCTTTAAAAGATCCCACCTGGCATCTACCTGCACTTTAAGGTGCCTAAATGTCCTTTCAAAGCTTGTTTGAAGTTACTGCTTCAAATGTGTTTGAGACTAGTAAATAGGCTGTGATCACGCCTTGTTATTAGGTGGGGACAATGTCAGCAGTTTGCTCACACTATTACTGCAACAATGGGACAGATAGAGAGTGGTGCACAGCCCTTCCCATCACCCAGGGCGCTATTGTTGCTGGTTAATGGTGAGAAAGGGCACTGCGAGTCCCCCTGGGTCTCTGCAGAGTAGCTTGGAGAGGGGCACAGACTTACCTCTCCCAGCCTGCTGCCCTGGTCCCTGTGTCACCCTCACATATCGTAATGTTGTCCAACCTCTGGAGAGCATGAACACCATTGTATTTCTACTATGGAATCAGTTATTTAGTTCCAAGCAGAGTCCCTGTGAGAAGCTGGGATTACCATTTTGACCAACGAGGGGCTCCTTGCAGTCATAGTTTGATCTTAAATAAATGTGTTTCAAGTGGAATACTGGAGCAGAGAGATTCAGTGCTCCTGTTCAGTGGGAGCATGTGAAAACTTTGTGTGACCTGATTCTCCCCTCCCCAGCACCAAAGTCTTGTGTCTTGTCATCCACAAATTTGTGGGTGAACAGAGAGGAAGGCAGGATCTGAACAAAGACAAGCTCCACTGCACTCCCAAGTGCTAAAAGGCGGCTTGTGAGAGGTGGAAAAATATGTAATTTTGAGTTCCTCTAACAGAGATAGGAAACTACTCTGGCCCTACTTCACTGGAGAACACTTTGTTATTAGCTGGAAGTTGGTGGTAGGAGACAGCTGGAGCAGGAGGTGATGGAGGTTGAGACAATGAACCCCTTAATGTGCTGTGTTGGATGGACAAGGGGAGACCAAAATTTAGAGAAGCTGAGGATGTGGGAATTAGGGCAAACAACAGTTTTGGAAATGTAGCTGGGGAGTGGCCCTAAGCTGTTGCCCAAAGTGAGGTTGTGGTATCCTGAGGCAAGGTCTGGGACCTCTGTGTTGGCCAAGCCAAGGTGATTCTGTCAGAGGAATCCTCTTGCTGTGCTACCCATGCAGCAAGGTGGCCCACACTAAGGTGACACACCAGGGAAGTGGCACAGGCTGAGGTGCTGAGATCATGTGAGGACTGGCAGGCTGGGGATTGACTCTTGAGGCATGGAAGTGGCTGGTCATGAACCACAGGGACCTGTCCAGGTGGGGTCCCAGCCAGCACTGGGACAGCCCCTAGTAATGTGGCACTTGGGACACAGCTGGCTGGAGGATCTGGTTCCAACAGCAGGTTGGGATGGTCATCTTGGCATGGCTGTGGTTTGGAGAATGTTCATACTTTGAGATATTCAAAACCTGCCTGGACATGGACCTGAGGAACCTGTTCTAGCTGACTCTACTTTGAGACAGGAGTCAGGGCCACATGACCTCCCTTCAGCCTCAGTGCTTCTGAGCTTTTTTGTCCTGTCTTCTGACAAATTCAGTCACCATGGGGTAATCCCCAAGGCAGCATTAGAGAAATGACCAGAAGCTGAAGTTTGCCTAGCTTCCCTTGGTCTGCAGGCAGTGTGCTGGAGGTCTCTACGAGAGAAGGAGACTGCCTGGGCTTGCAGGCTCCAGACTGGGGACATGAACTGTTCATTGTGTTTCTGGGCTGCTTTTGTCAAGGAGGGCAGAAGTATGTGGAAGTATAATGGCAAAGAGGACAGAAAAACAAACCAAACGTTATAGACTTCAGAGTAAACTTGGTCTGTGCCTTGTTTGGCTCTTAACCTGCTGCTGAATAGGATGGATGAATTTATGTCAGGATTTAAGATAATGATCAGAAAGCCATGACCCAAGTACCTGTTTTTAATCTTGCTGTGTTTGTACACCTCTGCTCTTTTCCTAAGGACAGGTTGATTCTCAGTGATGAGCATGATGTGATGCTTAGGGAGGAGCAGGAGGCTTCACTGTGCTTAAGTGAGTGGGTTTATAGCTAACATATGGTTTTTTAGATACTTAATGTCTATATTTCTTGCATTACAAAATGGTGAGTGATGCATTTCTTACTAGATATCACTTAATTATTTATTATAAATTTGGTCCAGCTGTATTTCAATGGAAAACACAGTCCAATTGAAAATGCAGGATGTGAGCATTTAAAAGGTGATTCTTAATTGGTTAAATAAAACTGCTTAAAATGTATGAGTCCACAAAAGAAAAGAGAATAAGTTTATGAAGGTATTATTTATATATGTAATGAATTTAACAATACTATACTGATATACTGTATGTATTATTATAATACTAAAACATAGGAGAAAAATTTTATTACAAGACATACAAAATATAGCCAGTGATATAACCTGATTATTTACCACATCCAAGAATTCAGAACTAGTAGACATTATCCTCACAGTTCATTTCATTAGGCTTTGAAAGGGAACCAGGCTCTCCTGCATTAGCCTGCAATAATTTTTCAGAACTTTTACTAAACTAATCTGTGTACTAAGTTAATGGAAACATTTTTTTCCCTCTATTTTCAAAAAAGGTTGCTTCTTTCAGAGCCACTTTTGCAGTTCATCAGGCTTTAGCTCCAGGTTCTCAGCCACTGAGCAGATCTGGCAGCAAGGACATACTGCGTGAATTTCTAGTGACTTATTTTTCACTGATTAGAGGGATCTGAGGTCTTTCGTGTAGGTTTTAAGAACTTCCAGTTTTAAATTGTCTGTCTGTTTAATTTTTAGTTCAGACAAAATCTCATTACTTTCCAGTCAGGTGTATGTTTCCAAGAGTCATAATTCTTTTATTTGTTCTGGTTCCAAGTTCTCTTTATTGCTTTTTCCTTTACTGCTACTAATCTTCTCATCAAGCAGTTTCATTTGATTTTTCTGTTGGGAGGTTTTCATCAAGCTTAATTTTCTTTTATCCAAGTTTTTAATTTCTTATGTTTTCTTCCATGAAATTTCATCTATTTCTTCCTTTTTTAAAAACAAAGAAATCCCAAACAAAGGGAATATTGTCAATAATTGTGGTAGTGGCTGTGTAACCTCCTGAGAATTGTGCATTTAAAGACTTTTATGTCCTGTTCAGTCATTTCAGGAGTCAGAGGATGGATGGCTTTGCAAATACAGTCCTCTGATATCCTACACATTGGGCTGGAAGAAGCTGTGGAAAACTTAAGTAACTATGAAGTGAGAAACTATGACCATGCCCTAAGTCTTGTCTAAGGTACATACATATACTTTGATGATTATAGCTTTATGTGTGCTCCAGGTTTCAGGATTCCTCCATCATGGCAGCTACGTCTGAAGGACCAGCTGTTTATTTGGACAGTCCCTGCACAGAGTTAAAATTCAGGAGTTTCTTTCCCTCTATTATGGGAAGTTGAACTTCCAACCCTCTTAAAAGACATGTTGCAGTTCCTTTCAGCAGAGATGTCACTCCACATGTCTTTGGGCCTTGATTTTTTTGCCTTTTGGAGGTGTCTTGTTTGGGATTTTTTTGGTTAGTTTTTTTGTTTTGTTTTGTTTTTCTTGTTGTTTGTTTGGTTTTTAGAGGGGGTTGGGTTTGATTTTTGCAGTTGTTTTGGGTTTTGTTTGTTTTGCCTTTGTTTTATGGCAAATATCCTGGAGGCAGCATAAATTTTTGTACATGTCTAGTATTAAAAGTCCAAGCAGGGAGCGATACTCAGGGTGTATCCATCCACCTCCCCAGCTGCCCGTGAGAGCCCTCCATGCCAGCACTGTGTCCTCTCCATCCCCTGGGGCAGGAGAGGAGTTGCACAGGCATTTGATGGGACCCTGCTGACCCTTGGCTCCAGTCCTGCTCTCAGTGCTGCAGGCTGGTGTGCTCCCTGAACACCCTGGGGAAAGCTCTCTGTTCCTCAGAGCTCACCTTGTTTGAGAGGTAGGCAGCAGGGAGAGTGTTTGTGTCAGCAGGTGTCTGCCCCCTGACTGAACAGAGCTGAGCTGTGTAGCTGGGTTTGGTGGCCATGCTCTGTGTGTTGCCAGCCTGGTGCTCTGCACAGCAGCAGCAGCACTGTTGGAGCTCTCAGGTTCAGTCTGGTCCTGCAGCTCATTTAGCACTGGGTCCCTCCATGACACAGTGAGCTTTAGGAGGAGCCTTTCCAGTGTTTTCCTGTGGCTCCTCATACCTGGCTTCTGATACTTCTTGGTCCCCTGCCTCCGTCATGACATTCATGTGCCCTGTTACAGCTGTGCTGCCAGGAGAACCATGGAAAGCAGCTGAGCAGGGTTTGGAGACCAGTGGGTCCTGCAGGTATCAGTGTATCCTCAGGGAAAAAGCAACAGTTTGGGATTCAGCTTCACTTAAATATTGGTGCCCACTGCTCTGAGCTGCCTGGTCAGAGCTCTGCTTACCCTCCCAGAGCTGTGGTTGGCACAGGGATGTTGGGATGAGCCAGAACCTCTATAGCATCTGTGGTTGTACAGATTTTTGTCTCTAGTGAGTGTAGGTGTGCTGCTGGCAATAGTGAAGTAAGGAGTATTTCACTGCAGGATGTGTCCATGCTTTACTAGAAGTGCTGGTTGCCCCAGGGAGCCAGTCTGGGAGGTGGCAGCTGTCCTGAGATCTCATGCATTCACACCTTGCATTTTCCCAGACTGGCTGGAGGTGTTTCCAGGTGGGAAGATGCTTCTGAGAGCAGGGACAGCAGCTATGAAGCACAGTGAGCACCAAAGTGCCCCTCACATCAGTCACATAGTGGATGAGGAGGTGGAGACCTTCCCTCAATTAGTGAATGCCTTCCTGCTGCTGCAGAGGCCAAATGTGGGATCAGTGCAGAGCCACAGTACACGGTGGCAAGTTGGGATGTGCTGGGTGGAGATGCAGGAAGGAAGAACAGCATATACAATGTCAGGCATAAAACAGTAGCCTTGTCTGGGACTGGGCCAGGATACCCAGCCATTCCACAAATATCTCCATATCAATGCTGCATCCCCAAACATCTCTTTCAAAATGGACACAGAGCCTATCTGATTCCTAATTGTGGCAGGGCCTCAATAGGAATCCACTGCTGGGCTGTGGAGAGGCCTGCAATGGCTCTTGCTGGGACACTGATCCCTGCAGGATGGGGGGATCAAAGAGAGACACCATCCTGCTGACACTGGGTCCCCAGATCTCTTCAACCAGCTATTTTCCTAATGCTGGCTCTGCTGTGCCCAAACTACCCTGGAAGGATAAGGAGGTGTGAACTTGGGGAGGTTCATTTTGCAGACATCTTCTGCAGTGCCTCGTGTTTAATTTCCCATTCTTTTCTGTTCCATGTGAGCAGTGTTTATGTGGAGGGCAGGGCGAGGCTGCCTGAGGACTCTGTGCTACTGGCCAGTGGGCAAATCAGCACAGGGGCTGCCAGTCCTTCCCTGAGCTGCCTGCATGGCCCCTGTGAGCAGGGAAGGTAGGCTGGCTAAGAGAAGCCAATCTCTGCTGTCCCCATTTTCCCCCTGATCCTAGACAGCCTTTTTCCAAGCCTGAATTGCCCATGAAGCATCTCTGATGCTGCCTGTTGGATGTAGCATGTTTGAAAGGATGCACACACCGCCCCCCCCCCCCCCCCAGCAAACCTGCCAGGCTGGGCTGGCAGCCCCTATGCAGTGTTGTGTGGTATGCTCTTGCAGCAGAAAAAGCTTGCAGGTCGCTCTGTGACCACCCCTCTGCCAAATCTGCCATCTGTCTCACATCCTCTGGGCGATGCTGTGCCTCCCAGCCCACGGCTTCTCTTCTCCCAATGCCTTGTCCCTTTCCCAGCCTGGCTGCTGTACATGTCCAGATGTGACACTTCCTTCTCTGCCTGAAGGGGAAAAAAACATTTCTTGTGTTTTCATCCATCACTCCCAACACCCCTTGCGCTGGTGTGGGCAGCTGCTGGCCAGTGGGTATAGGCAGAGCAGGGCAGGAGAGCAGTGCAGTGGGTGCAGGCAGTGCCAGCCTGCAGCACTGGCATGACAGAGTCTGTTTGCTGACCATCTGTGTCCCGTTCATCCCCTGTGCTGGGCCACCTGCCTGTGATAGGTGTGAACTGGGGGGAACCATGAGCCCCAGTTCTTGTCCCATAAGTCCTATGGTTTCCTTCTTATGGTGCTCCAGGGCATTTGACTCCCCAGATCCTTTCCATGGAGGAGATGAGAGCAGGCTGAAGGGTGTGATGGGCTGCCTGCTCTGCTCTGCTTGGCTCTGCTGTGCCCTGCACAGGGACTGTAGCTGTGCTTGGGGGGTGTGGGCAAGGGGAATTCCTGGGGATGATGCAAGTGATGGGGACAAGTCTTGTCACCATATGTGAGCACCTGTCACACTGGAAGGAGGTGGAAACAGTCATGCTTTGCAGAGCAACCTATCTGCAGCTCCACATGTGCCTGGGAGAGCTGCCTTCCTTCCTGGCTGCAGCAGCAGCTTCCCTCTTATCTCCCCCAAAAGCTGTGTGGGCTGCAGAGACAACTGAATGAGTGCCCCAGCGACTGGAGGAGAGTGACTACCTGCTCCCTCCACTTCCCCAGTGAAAAGCAGCGCCAGGATTGCCCTGCATGGTGTACACCATCAAAAGCTTTCCCTTCCCTTTGATGCACTATTGACTGAAAACAGTGTGCTGAGTGCTAATCCCTCTGGCACAGTTGGATGCAATGAGTATGGCTGGATGTGACTGGCACAGCGGCTGATGGGGCCATCCCCACTTGTGCAACTCACTGCTGCCAGCTCCCATGCTCCCAGGGCAGTGTGATTCATCCCAGTCATATGGTGTCACCCAAATTTGCTCGGAAGCTGGGCTGAGGTGGGAGGAAAGCCTTGTCAAGGCCAGGATTGGTGAGCAGTTATGCTGATGGGCTCCTGCTGTAGTCCAAACCTCACTCTGCTCTTGGCACCAAGCACAGGCAATAGAAATGTTCTAGCTCTGCTCTAGATTTTAGATGCTCTAAAATCATATTTTGTACTTGTATGTGTATATATATATGTAATGTTGTAATCTACTGCTCTCAGGAAGAAGCTTCTGTGCTTGCAGAGAGGAGCTGGGCAGTATTTCTTTGCTTCTGCAGCAGAGTCAGCTGTGGAGGATATTGTGACTACGTGAAGATGGGGAGGGGTGAAGGGTGGAGAGACTGGTGGTAGCCAGGCACCAGAGCATCCCCCAGAGCAGTGTGGAGGAAGGTGCAGGTCTGGACCCAGGAGAAGGGGATCAGCAGGATAACCATAGCACTGCCCATTGGCCCCTAGGCAGCTGTGTGATGAGGGTACTTGGTGGAAGGGTGCTTCCAGGTCCCCGTCAGGCAGCAGCAGGCTGGAATGGAACAGAGATGTGCCCAGCAGCATGAGTGCCCACCATGTGTGCTCACTCCACATTACACAGCAGGCTGATGGGCGTCAGCTGTGAGGAGAGCTGGTTGGAGTTCAGCAGCTGACAGCAGCTGCACAGGGGGCTTGAATTGTGCCTACTTTGTCCACCAACTCAGCAGTGAGGTCCCTGCCATCCCCAGGTGTGTCATCCTGTCCTGGCCAGGCAGGACACTGGGGTGCAAAGCCACCAGAATTGCCTGGCCCAAACAGCATGATGCTGGGCTTCACAGTTTGCAGCCTTTTCATGCACAACCCAACTCCTCTCCTTGCCAGTCTCCTTCCCTCTGCCCTCGGGTGAAGTACCCTTGGGTGATGGCTCCAGCTGGGCTGGCTGCTCCCATGGCTAACAGTCTCTGCAGCATGTGGCTTTATAAAAGGCATCAGATAAACCCCCACTCTCCTTTCTGCCTCCCACAGCTCCCTGCTCCCCAAACAGTGGAAGGGACTTGGGCAAGAAAGTGCTGCCTTTTCCCTGTTTCCATTCTGTCTTGTTCCCCATCTCCAGGAAGCAAAGTGCACCTTGTGGCATTGTGAAAGATGCCTGTGACTCGTGGTGACAGCTTCAGTCTAGGCCCTGACCAAGGCACAGCTACTCCTGGTTCCTGTACAGGTTTCCACAAGGGAGTGTTTTTCCCAGTGAAGGTGGCACATTTCTTCATAAAGACATGAAAATCCACTGTGTGAGCACTGTAACCTGGGTGGCAGAAGAAGCAATCTACTGTAATTGCCTGACATCCCACCACAGTTACAGCCTTGCTGAGAGGTATCTTCTTGGTCTTCAGTGCCAAATGGGAGCTGCCTCTGCAAAGCAGGCTGTGCATGGGGGCACATGCTGTGCTCTTGGGGCTGGCAGGCAATAAGGAATCTGGAGATTCCTTTGCAGGGAAGTTCAAGCCCTTCCCCAGGTCTGGCTGCTGCCATGTCCCTCAGTCATACAGGCAGCAGGGGCTGAGAATTGTTCTTATCTGCATGTATCATCATTAATGAATTGCAAGTGCAAGGGTTGCTCTGGAGACTGCGATCAGGATACAGCAGCCCAGCTTGGAGCAGGGATCAGATGGTACCAGGGTGCCATCTTTACTGTTTTCCTGAAATGCTGTTTTTCTGAATAGATGTGGGTGTGCATATCTATAGGTTAACTGAGAACCCTGGAAAAATGTCCTTCCCCTTTTTCACATGTGAACTACCTGAGTCTCCATTCCCTGAAGTCAACCCTGGCTTTGTCATAGTATCATAAAAAAGTTTGGGTTGAAAAGGACCTTTAAATGTCTTCTAGTTGAGCATGGACGTCTTCAGCTTGACCATGTTGCCCATGTCCCTGTCCAACCTGACCTTGAATGTTGCCAGGGATAGGGCATCTGCCACCTATGTGGACAGCTTGTGCCAGTGTTTCACCATCCATAGAGAATTTCTTTTTTATATCTAGTCTGAATCTACCCTCTTTTACTTTAAAACTATGTCACTACAAGGTCTATTAAAAAGTCTGTTCACATCTTTATTATAAGGCCCTTTTCCTGTCTCTCTGCTTCCAGCAATCACCTACCAGCAGCCCAACAACACCCTGCTCTCTGCTTGGGTTGGTCCTGGTCCAGGTAGTCCTTTGTGCTGAAGTTTTATCAGAGGACAAGGGTGCATGATACTCCGGGGAGCTTGCAGCCCCATTAGCTCATGTTTGCTTGGTGCACTGCACACACAAAGTGTGGTGTGAGGGGCTGTGTGCACAGCGGGAGAGTGAAATGCAAACCAAGGATGGGTTAGAGCCAACCTGCCCTGGCAGCTTAGTCAAATGTGGCAAAAATGGCTGGGGGTGGTGATGCCTTAGGTTTTAGCTATTATATTTTTTAGACACTCTGCAGTTTTGGTGAGTAGTTTTAGGTTTCATATTAAGTGCTACTAAGCTCTCTTCATGGTGTAGATAGACAAAACAATTCCTTCTCTAGTTTTGATGCCAAGGACAATTTTCAGGCCCAAGAACAAAAACAATGGTGAAGTGAGAAGAAAAACAAGGGGGATGGAGCTTCATAACCTGGAGCTACGGTTGGACAATTGATTCTAATATGCTAGTGGACCAGAACTTATAAAAGTGTGAGACCTCATGACCTGGGTGTCCATTTTGCACTTTGGGGTGCATCTTGGGTGTGGTCTGGGCTGGATGCTTGAGTGGCCCAAGAGTACCCACTGAGACCTTTTAATAAATACCTACTTTATCCTTTGCCCTGTCTAGTCTCTGTTCGAGGAAAGCCTTCAAAAGGCATCAGTGGAATAAATAAATTCCACTCCAATTCTTCCTTCTCAGTCTCAGTGTGCTGGCTCCAGCAGCCTCTGGCTTACACATTTGTGGAGGAAACTGGAGGAGAGCTGCTCTCTGCACAGCATCCCCCACACATTGACCCAAACAAATCTCCCTGGCTGTAGGTCTCACTGTAAGCACTGTTTGCTCTCGGTTGCCTGGGGTTTGGCTTTATTCTGCCAAGGAGCACTGCAGCAAGTCCACATTGGTCTGCGTGGTCCACAACATACCTGCAGGAGAAGGGGCTTATGCAGGTGGCTGTTTGGAAGGCCACAACCATTGTCCTGCAGAGTCCCAAGGGGACTGGGATGCCTTGTCGTTCAAAAACTTCATGGAACTTAGTCTGTCCAAGTGCCAAAAACCCACCCTGCACGGTGGTGCTGGGGAAGAAGGGGAGGGCAGGCAGCTGTGGGTGATGTGGCAGCCACTGCAGGGACACATAGAAGGGGAGGGGTATGTGTTGGTTTCAGGTGAGTCCCTGGGGCAGCATGACCCTGCACAGGGGTTCCTGAAAGTAGTGGCAACCTGCCAATCCTGAATGCAGAAATATTTGGTTAGCTCCCCAAAATGGGGTCAGTCTCAGCCTCTTAGTGGGTTACATTTTATTTAGATGAACAGTGTTGGCAGGGCAGGTTGGGAACAGTGAAGCACTGAGGGTAGGAGCAGCAATGCCAAAGGCAGGCTCCTAACTGAGGGGAAAGACCTCGCTGTGGGGTTTGCACTCCCATGTCCTGGGTGGGCTCATGCCTTGGCTCTTTTCCCAGCCTTCCTGCCCTGGCTGGCAGTGAGCCTGGCTTTGTACTCCTCAGTGAGAGAGCAGTGCCAGAGCTTACTGGTAGGGAAGATGAAGTTTATCTATGCCATTTTTAAGCAGGTTTTTCTTAAGCAGTCATGCACTCACATTCATGTTCTCATTGAATGGTGGGTATGTGTGTGAGATACAGTAGGATCAATAAAACATGAGTCCTCAAGACCTCTCCGAGTTATCATATCTTCATTGGCAATTAAAAAACTAATATTTGAGCAGGTTTCTTTTACCTGTTAGGAGTCATCAGTTGCTGCAGAGTGGTCCTTTGCCTCCAAACCTTACTAATCCCAGCCTCCGTAGCCCACAAGCTATGTTGCTGCTTGTGGTATGGTCCTTCTTGTTTGAAAGCTGCATCTGGTTTGCAACAGGCTAGGAGAACAGGCTGGTGTATGTCCCCATGCCCTGCTGGTGATAGGATGGGGTCTTCTGCTGGTGGGTTGTCTCGTACCCTGACAGGGTGTGGGCACAGCATTCACACCAGGGTCAATGAGCTCTGCCCAGGGATGCTGCTGCCCCACAGGTGCTCACCTCACAGACTAGGAGCAGCCAGATCCTCTCTTTGCTTTTTGGACCTTGAGACCATTAATCTTAAGAGGGGAGGTTGAAGGGAGAGCCAGGGAAGAATGCCTTGGACCTCTGTGGGGTTTTGGAAGGCTGTGTCTCTGCTCTCATCCCCTCTGTGCTCATACTCCTTGGAGACAGATGTGACCCATGGTGTGCCTGTTCTCCCATGCACTGAGGAATGGAGAGGTCACCGTGCCCTGTGATGCCAAAACTGCCAGATTGTATGCTGAGCTCAGCTCAGGCTGTTGGTGAGCCTTTTCCCATCCTGAGGTACTTGGTTAGCCATGCTGAGTAAGTGGCAGTGGCTCGGGTTTCCTGCCCTCCCTGTCACTGCAGTCCTGCAAGGTCGGTCACTGCAGTCCTGCAGGGTGGGATGCTGGAGGTTTGCCTGCCTGCCTGGTCCTGTGCACGCCAGGGCATGAACCTGATCTCCCTGCTACAGCAGACCTTGGTTTTCCCTTCCACAGCCTGGCCATGATCTACTTGTAATGGAAGAGGGATGTAGACCATAGATGAAGAAAGCATAGATGCTTGTTTTCTAGGTCTGGGTCCTCAGCCTGGCTTTTCTGGGTGACCACAGACTGTTCCATCAACAGCCCCATGCCCTGGGTGCCCTCTGGCCAGCCGAAGTCAGTAATCCCACCTGTGCCAGAGTGGGATGAGTGTAGGCATGCTGGGAAACCCAGTTTAGTCATCTCAGCTCTCCCAAGACTGTTTTGATGTTTTGCTACTCCAGCTGTCCGTGAATCCCCTAGCAAATGAGTTTGCTGGCAGGATGCTTCAAGGGAAAGACAAATTATGAAAAATTGCATTCGCATAAAAGACATGCCTCATTTTTAATTGGAAATCTGATTCTCTGGATTAGTGCCCACCCAACCGGAGAGAGGAAACATATGCTGATGTATCAACAAAACAAAGAGGGCACTGAATATTCAAGGCAAAGCTTACACGCACTGAAAATGCTTCATAGAAATTATCCAGCATATCAGTTTCAATGGCAAATCTCATGCATTCACTGTGCATTCACAGGCCACGAAGAGAAGAAAGAATTGCTCTACACATTTTCTGACTTTTTTTCTGACCCTGTTTTAGTATCTTCCCTCTAAGTAAGACCTATAATGGATAGACCACATATTGAAATTTCTGCCTTTATGTTATTGCTTCATTTTACCACCTGCAGCCTTGTACACCCCTGCGTTTCTTGACTAGTCCATTGCTGTCACTTCTCCAGGACATTGGCTGCACTGAAGGACATCTGCCTGGTTGGCATCTAGAGGCCCTGCCTCATACACAGCTAATGGGAAGCTGTCCTGACACCTTCTGTAGGTGACACCCATCCAGCTCTGTTATTTACAATAGTATGTGTTCCTTTGGCCCCAAAAGATTGGGAAAAGCACAATGGCAGTGGCATAGCAGGAAACAGGAACTGGTTTGGTGATGCTGTGAGTTTTGTTGAACCTTTCAGATACTATTGCAGAGTGCCATCAACTGAACATTGCAAAATGCTGAATTTTCTCATTTGTGTGATGCGAATATTTAGCTTAGGCATTTCAACAATGACTTTAAGAATGACCTGTGGTGTCCCTGTGATTTCTCATTCTGTATACCAAAAATCTTGCCTATTCAACCAGAGAGTTTGAATATGTTCTACCAGTCTGAGTTTAAGCTGTTCTTGGTGCATGTGAGAAGAAATCTCCTCTCACTGTTTCTGCTGCATGCTGTTCCTAGAACATATACATGATTTACTTTTAGCTGGTTGCCCCCAATAGTTATTTTAATGGTAACACTGCAGCTATATAATTTGCATAAGCTTTTCTCAGAGCAGCACCATAAAAGGTGAGACTAGCTGGAACAAATGGTCTAGAAAAGTAATGATTTGGATATTTGGAGGAAGGTTTCTGTGGCTATCTGGTGATGAAAGGAACAGTGAAAAGGCAGGAGAGTGGCTTAAGATCAGGTTCAGAGGAGCTGTGATGTACTGCAAAGACTGTGTTTACAGGCCTGAGCATGACATGACAGCCCCTTTGGACTCCCTTTGGAGCTGGAGGGGCTTAAGAGAGAGGGAACTGAGCTGGACTGGGTTTTCAAGAATCTTCAGCTTCTGAAATTTCTCTGTTCAGTCTGGCATTGTACTGGCAGTGCTGTGTGGAGAGAAATGGGCTGGTTGGGCTGGAAGGGTGAAGGTTTGCATTTGGGAAGTTTCTGGGCAGGAGAGCTGGGAGCAGGAGATCCTAACACCATATGCAGGGGGAATCCATTGCTTTTTGCCACCAGGAGCAAAATATCTGATATGGGAGAGAAAGGGATAGCAATAAGGACTTGACAGAGAAACACAACTTGTATGGATATCTGTGAAAATCCCCCTCACCCTGCCATCCCTGACAGGATGTTCCTCCTACAAGTGTGAAGCCGGTGCCTAGAAACAAGCTGCAGGATCTTATTGCTGTGTAGTGGAGTGGTGGTGATGGAGAAGGGACTTGGAAGTTGCTAAGGGTCTCCTTGTTTGTTTGCTGATGGTCTAACAGCTCCCTTGGTCAGAGCCACATTCTCCTTGTTAACAAAAAGGCAGTGAATTATTTAGCAGCTGAAAATGTCAGATGGCAATGGCTCTGCTGCTTACAGGAAGGGGGGAGAGAGAGAGACATGCACATGGTGAGGAACAGATTGAGAGCATTTCCACAGCAAAGAGCAGACCCTGGCTAGAGGTCCTGGTGGCAAGCAGGAGGCAGGCAAGCCAGAGCAAACAGCTGCTGCTTGCCAGAGCAGCCCCCCTAACTTCTTCCAGGTCTCTTCTGGATGTCCCTTGTCAGAGGTCATTATCCTGATGGGATCATGCTGGCCCTTGAGGTGCAGGACTCCCAGCCATGGCTGGGAGACAGGCTGTGACTTAGGGCACTGCAGGGAGGCTTTGCCAGCCCATCCATCACTCCACACCTGGGTGCAAGTATCAGCCCCAAGTCTACTGGGATGCCCTTTGGAGAAGTATCAGCTTATCTCAAGTGACCTGGCAGTTCTTTTGAGGGTCACACAAATGTTCAGTTGTCCTCGCTTGGGCAGTGATGTCTCCAGACATCATAGTTTGGACAGATGGATGTGTATATGGATAGGGACCTCCGAGAGGAGCTGAAGATGCAGCATGGGCAGGTCTGTAGCAGTCTCTGAAGCCCATGGCTCAGGTGACATTGTACCATATGCACAGGAAAAGGGACTGCCTTGTGTCTGCATGTTCTGGGGAACTTGGTGCCTGTAGCTCAACAGCTTCAAACATCCCTTCAAGGCATCTATGCAGGTAGTCAGACACCAGCCTAATATTGCAGTGAGGTGAAACTCAAGCTCTTCTGGCCTCATAGCCTTGGTCCAATCATCCCAGTAATTCTTAGGCTTCCAGTGGAGATTTTTCTTTGGGATAGAATTTATGCATCAGAAATGAAGAAAATAGCAAGTCATCATCCTCCCCGTTTCTGTGGTTTTTTTGGGTTTTTTTTTTTTTGTTTTTTTTTTTTTTGTGTCAACTCTTGTATTTGAAAACCTCCCCCCTTCTCAGCTTTTTCTTTCCCTGGATCAGCAGGTCAAAGACAGTCAGTCTCTCAGGAAAGTAATGTATGTCAGCTCCTGCACCAGCACTCTTGTCTTGTCCACTCTGTTCAGCTGTGGGTTGAGGGTGTCTGGGCTCCTTATGAGCTTTAGGACAGGACTCCTCAAGCAGCAAACTGCAAGGTCTAAGAGAGAGAGGCTGAGGTCACAGCCACACATATAAAATCAGGTGCTACTGTGGTCCCCATCTATGGCTCTGACAAAACACAAGTAAATATTTGCTAACAAAAGAAAATCTTAGGATTTAAGAAAATCTTAGGTAGAGCTTAGGAATATCCCCTTTCTAAGCCAAGTCATTTTCTGTGTGCTGTCGCTGTGCTCCCCAAGGACCTCTCAATTAGATTTCCTTTGGTGTGGAAGAAGATTTGATCTTGTTTGGTCTTGGTGGCAAAAACTGCCATAAATACTTTGTGTCTCCACATCCCTGGAGATCCCATCTGTCTTTGTTTACATTCTTCTCCACTGCTTAATCAAACCATGGGTCCCGCTCCTCACCCTGTTCATGTAGGCTTTGAGCATCCTCCAACAGGGATTACCCGGTGCTGGATGACTGCAGGGGCTGTAGCAGGGTCTCAGTTGTGTCTGGAAGCCTGACATTTAGGGTTTTGAGAAGCTAACTATTCTGTAGAGATCAAGATATTTTGGAAGGAGCAATTCTGCTTAGGTGGAAAGATGAAAGGGAAGTCCTCTAACTCCTGACTCACACAGATTTAAGATGCTGGAGGAGGACAGCAGGCTTAGGGGTACTCCATAGGCAATAAATATCTGGCTGTGGGGAGAGAAGCAAGTGCAGTCCCAGCTGCCAAGTTGTCAATATTGTCATTGCTGGTTTTTTTCAGAAATTCAAACAAATGCTTCAGCTTCTCATTCCTGCCTGCTGACAACCCAGGGTGGCCATGACTCAACCCAGCTTCCAGGACTGAGGGGCAGAGGTGGTGAGATACCTGTCTCAGATATGACAGAGACAACCAAATAGCATGGGGTTAATGGGGTGGGGAAAGGGCAGCAAGTAGCTGTGAGATTTCTTCAGCAACTACTTCTGCCTTGTGTCCAACAACTTCTCCCTGAGAGAGACTGGAACTGGGAAAGCTCTGAGGCCACCAGTCAGTCCTCTCTCCTCCCTACCCTTAGTGAGCTCCTCAGACCTTGATGGAAGAAACCTGGAAAAGCCATGGCCTCTTTTCAAGCAAAGGCTTCTCCATCCACGTTCCTGCCTCTGTGTTGCAGGGTGAGACGCCACAACGATTCTGATGGACAGCACGCACTCGATGGAGCCAGCACCTGATGGTGCTGGCCTCTCCTCACTGGATGTGCTCATCTTCCTGGACACCCCAGTGAACAGCACGGAGGAGCAGTGCTTCAGTGCCCGCTCCCGCAGCACTGTCCTGGAGGGGCTGCCCTTCGGTGGTGTGCCCACCGTGCTTGCCATCAACTTCATCCTCTGGCTGGTGAGAGGGCCAGGAGGGCGCCATTCCTGTGGGCTCTGCAGCCCCCACACACACTGACAGCCACACACAAGTGCAGCCTGTGCAATGGTGCACCTGGCTGATGGGGGAACAGGGATGAGTGCAGGGGTGCACCTGGCTGATGGGGGAGCAGGGAGGAGTGCAGGGGTCCAAGGGTTTTGCCCACATCATGGTGGGCAGCAAAGGACACTTGGGCAGCAGTGCTGAGATCATGGAGAAGGAACAGTTTGGGCTAAGAGTTGTGCATGATCTTGGGGTCATGAGTGAGAAAGCAGAAAGGAGGAATATGAGAAGATCCCAAGGGGTGAGACCTTGCAGCAAAACACTTCTCTTTCTTCTTCTTCTTCCAGCTTCTCCTTCTGGTCTTCTCATGTCTTCGGAAAGCGGCTTGGGACTATGGGCGCCTGGCACTGCTGATGGACAATGATAGGTGAGGAGGGTACAAAGCTGATGCAGGTGATGGCTCCATTCTCTTCAAGAGGAAGAGAAGGAAGGCCAGTGCTGCAGAATGGCATGAGTTCAGCAGGTGTTCCTGTCCCTCCTTCCACTGGAAATGGCCAGTTGCCCCCCTTTCTCCCTGATGGAGACACAGCCACCATCTGCTGCAGGGAGAGGGAAAGCCCAGACCATCTTTCATTCCCTCTGGCATTTGGTGGCAGTGTTCTTGGTGCCATTGGGGGCACTGTTCTGGGAAGGACGCTGCTGCCTCTTCTCCTGCCACTCTCTTGGGATAAGGAGGACTGGCTGGTGGAGGGGGCAGAGGGAGACACACAGCAATAACACTGTTCCTCATGTCACCACAGCAACTTGCCTGGCCCATCATTTGGGCTAGGTGCAGAATTCCACAAAAATAAGCAGTGTTCTGGTGAAAGTAGAGCTCACACCATATTTGCATGTGGGCTGTGCTGCCCACAACAGCTTGCCTGCCAGATCACAGTTCACCTTGGGCAGGAAAGCATCTTTCATTGCACAGGCTGGTGCACACAGGAGTGGTCTGTGCAAGACTGGGTAGCCCACAAAAGTAAGCTCTGTTGAAGTCCCTCTTCTGCCTTCTCCCCTCCAGTTCGTCTTGGCCTCTGAATCTGGAGCTGAGTCAGGCGATGAATATGTGATTTTTCCCTTCACCAGTGAGATCAAAGGGCAATCAAGATTAAAAATGCAGGCTCTGATTACATTCTTTTTTTTACTGTAAAACCATTTGAGACATCTGAAAACAGTGGAACAGAAAAACCTGGTTCAACAGTCCCTTGTAATAGAGCTAAGGCTACATGAGCCCATCATGGGTCAGGGCCACAAAGAAGCCTGGGGAGACTTGTTGGTGTGGAGGCAGAAAGATGCAACCCCTTTGTCCCAAGCCCAGCTGTAATAACTGTTCCAGCCCCAGTGTAGGATGCAGGGAGTCGGGGAGGCATTTCTTGGGCTGCTGTCCTAGGAGACACTTCTCCAAGGGTACTTACCCTCTCATGTCTGCTGCTTCTCTTCTGCCTCACCCCTCCACTCCTCCCCTCACTGCAAAGCCTGACATCGCTTTTCTATGGAGAGCAGAGCGAGAAGGAGAAGTCCCCATCAGAGAGCAGCCCTTTGGATGCTGACAACAAGGATGTGGTGAGTCCAGTGGCTGTGGCTGTGGGAACCTGGACTGGACTTGTCTCAGCCCAGTCTGTCCTGTTCTTCATCAGAAACCCAGGTCAGAAGTTAAGTGTGAGAAATTGAATCTCTTTCTGAACACCCTTCAGAAGTGGGGAATTCCTGGAAGCTGGAGGGGTTTTTGTCCTGGATTCTTTGAGACATCTATTTTAATGGCAGTTTAGAGGGGATGCTCCTGTTGGCAAGTGTCTCACAGCTGCATGGCTCTCCTTGCAGCTCTGGGGATCTAGTATGATGCATGGCCAGAGCCTAGCTGCATGCCTGCAAGGATCTTTCCCACCCTTCAGGATTAAACCTCCCACACCTCATTTCCTCATTCCCTCCTCTGGTGGGGCTTGAAAGTTATCTTTTGTTTCTCTCTACCACACCAGGCTTTGCTGGAAACCAACACAGACTGACACATTTTGCTGCCTCTTTCTATTTCTTTTTTGGCAGGAAAAGCTCAAAAATCAGTTTCTGGTGTGATTATGAAAAAATGTCATGATTTATTAAAAAATCTAGGTAGAAAAGAAGCAAAATCCTTGCAGGTGGCAGGAGGCCTGTTCAAAGGCTTTGTACCAGATGCTCTAGGCAAATGTATATTGCTCATCAAAAAATGAGAAAGACTACAGGGAAAGCCAGCACACTAAAGAGCAGATTAAAGGAGATTATTAGAAGTAAGAAGACATCCTTTAAAACGTCAAACTGTTTACACATGAGGAAAATCTCAATTCTGTCATGTTAGATGTAAAATACGCTAAGAGGGGAGAAGAGCAGTTTTGAGGAGAAATTTGTAGAGAGCATAAAAAGCCCAGAATCACAAAATCACAGAATGGGTAGAGTTGAAAAGAACCAATGTGGGTCATCTGGTCCAACCTCCTTGTTCAAGCAGTCATCCTATAGCACATGGCATAGGATTGTATCTTGAATATCTCCAGTGAAGGAGTCTCCACAACCTCTCTGGGCAACCTGTTCCAGTGCACGGTGCTTTCTTGCAGTCCTCAGGTACCTCTCCTGATCACCAGGACCTTTCAAAGATGATCATGAGCTGCCTTGCTGTGCTGTCCACCAGCTTTCTCAGCAGTTGTGGATGCATCCTGTCAGGGCCCATGGACTTGTGGATGTCAAGTCTGCCTAGGTGTTTTCTAACCCAATCCTCCTTCACCAGGGAAAAGTCTGAAAACCTATGTGCCTACATTGTGACAGGGAATAAGCTAGGTAGTGCACAAGAACTTAGGTTGTGAAGTGCCACCTCAGCACTTGATAGTGGTAAAAAAGTGTATTGAATGTTTGGGACTGTCATAGAAGGGGAAGAGGAGGGAGCTCTGGAAGCAGAAGTCTGTTACAGTGATGCTCCTTAGTATTCAGAGGAAGATGAGGTCCAGCAAATCACCCCTGAAACAGTGAGTTAATGACCTCAGCTTTGACCTCAGCTTCCTCTGCAAATCCTTCTGCAGCCAAAAACATGCACCTGACATCCATCAGGATGTTTGATGCTTGTAGAGAGACTTCTCTGTCCCTTTATACCACTGCCCCAGCAGACTCCTTGCTCCAATTCACAGAAATTCTCTTATCACTACTTCCAGGGAGGTCACATGGTCCCTCAGGGCTTTCACCGTCTGGAAGAGAGGTTGTGCTCAGCTTCCCATCAGCTCTTTGTTTTCCGTACTTCTCCTGAGGCAGCTGCCTTTGCCACTGGGCTGAGCATTGCTGAGCTGCCTTGGACATTGCCGCTGTTTGCTCGACCCCCTGGCCATAGGCACTGCACCACCTCTGCGTATTTCCACAGCATATGTTGTGACCCAGTCCCTTAGGGAGGTCGTTGTCCTTGTCTCATTCTGACTTTTTCCTTCTAGGGATTCTGTTCCTGGCTCCTTTCTATCTATCAGATGAAGTAAGTGTGTGTCCTTGGCATTATTGTCATTCTCCACCGCTGCCCACCCATGGGGAGCTGGTGCCCACAGGTGGGGGCCCATGAACTGTGGTCCCAGGAGCTGCTGGGACCAGCGGCAGAGGAGAGCCCTCTTGAAACATCCGCTCTGAAGAGAGAGCAGAGAGCTCAACTCTGCATTTCCTCCTGGCCCCTAGATCCTATCCCAAAGAAAAGGGCTTCAACCTCTCCTGATAGGAACCAATCTTGTGATGAGATGGCAGCTGGAGGATTGCTTGGGTCCCTCATTCCTTCTGTGCTCAAATCCTTTGTGCCACAGTCAGGATGTCATGAGTTGGTGTGGGTTGTGGAAGCCAGTGTCCCCATGGCGGGAGGTGCTAGGGAGGAACCACCAGCACTGACCCCCACCTGCCTCTCACCAGGGATGAGGAGATTCAGAGCAAGTGTGGGATCGATGCCACCACCTACCTCTCCTTCCAGCGGCACCTCCTGGTCCTGCTGATGCTGGTTTGTGTACTCTCCGTGGCTGTCATCCTGCCTGTCAACTTCTCAGGGGACCTCCTGGGTAAGTGCTTCCTTAGACACAGGATGACTCAGGAGTGCCATGCAAGCTTTCAAGCCTTTGGGCAAGCACTGTGCCTCTGGGAAAGAAGGGAAAAAAAAACCTCTCTTGGAAGCAAGAGCCCACCGTCAGCTGGGTGACAGAGGAACATAAGTGGCTGGGAAATTCAGGGTGGTGGGTATTTGGTGGGGACTGGGAGATGGAAAAGAAGGGCGCAAAGACCAGAGCAAATAACTGCAATATGGACATGCACACTGCACTGGGTTCCCTTAACCTTCTGCTTCTCCTCTTCCTCTGCAGGACACAATCCCACCCACTTCGGCCGGACAACCATCGCCAACATCCCAACTCAGTAGGTGCTCCCACAGGCAGGGGGGCTGTGTGTGCTGCCACTGTGGTGGGCACTGCTGGGAGCACCTAGGCACAGAACTCACCACAGCCCCATGCTGGGGACAGGGACAGGTCCATGTGAGCAGCATAGCACTCACAGTAGCTCTTCTGTCTCTCTGTACTGTATGAGCACAGTCTGGGAAGCCAGCCCAGTGGGACTGCTCGTTGCACCCCACTGCTGGCAGAAGTGCTCTTGGGGATGTTGTGTGGTCTCATTTCTGTAGTATCTCAGCTTGGGTGCTGCCCCTCTCGTTCCTGGGGTGAGTGTCTGACACCTGGCAAGGGGAGATCCTGCTGGGTGGAAGGGGTGGCCATGGGTGAGATGCTGAGTGCCAGGCTGCTCCCCATGCTCAACACAGTGCTCATTGATCCCCACTTCCTCTCTTCCAGAGACCGTCTCCTGTGGCTGCACAGCATCTTCGCCCTCATCTATTTTATCTTCACCGTCCTTTGCATGGCTCACCACTCTGTCCACCTGGAATACAGAGAGAATGAGAAGGTGAGAAGCCACCCCTCCTCCAACCCTGCCTTATTTAGTGCTAACGAACAACTTCTTGCTTTGCACAAATGCTGGTCCCAGTAGGTACAGAGGTCTTTAGGAACAGCCTGGAACTGGGCTGGCAGGGAAAGGTATGGCTGATTTTCACCAGCTTCTGGATAAAGTGACAGCCTGGAGGCAAATCTCTCTCTCTTGCTGTCTTGTCTCTTGAGACTGGAGCTCTGCTGTATCCATCTGTCTGGAGTATGGCATTGTCTGGCTATACATCAGGGTTTGGGACTGGGCATTGAGAGGTCTGATTTGTGCTGATTTGCCTCTGTGGTGGCAGTTGGTGCCCCAGCTCGCTGCTGGGTAGACAGGGTGGGAGTGTTATATCCTGCAGATCCCTGCCCATCCGGCAGATCCGTCCTGCAGATCTCGTTTCCTCTTCTCTTCCCCCAGGTCGCCCGGACACTGATGGTTACCCATATCCCCAAGGAGATCACAGACCCTTCACTTATCATCAAGCATTTCCAGTGAGTAGCCATGAGCCACAGCCTTTCTGGGTGAGTGGCAGGCAGGTGGCAGGGACCGTCCCTGGCTCCTGGTGCCACCATGACTCTATGCTTGCAGTGAGGCTTATCCCAGCTGCACCGTCACCAATGTTCAGTTCTGCTTTGACGTGCGCAAGCTGATGAAGCTGGATGCAGAGAGGTGAGTGCATGCACGTCCATGCTGCCTCTGTGGGAGGGTGTACTGTTCCTGCCCATCACATCACGGCACCCAGTCTGGGTTTGCGTCTCTATGTCTGCTGCTCCCCAAATGACCTTCGCTGTTGGCTTCCTGGCAGGCGCAAAGCAATGAAGGGGAGGCTTTATTTCACCACCAAGGCACAGAAAGAGGGGAAGATCATGATCAAAACTCACCCCTGCGCCCGCATCTTCTGCTGCCGCTTCTGTGGCTTTGATGAGGTAGGAGGGTGCAGGCAGGGCTGCAGGCAGCACATCTGCACCGTGGGCGAGGCAGAGCACGGCAACTTTCCCCTGCCCCAGCCCAGTGCACAGCACAGCCCTGGCTGCTCCCACAGGTGGATGCTGAGCAGTACTATGGGGAGCTGGAGGAGAAGCTCACAGATGAGTTCAATGCGGAACGCAACCGCATCACACTGAAGCGGCTTGATATGGCCTTCGTCACCTTCCAGGACGAGCGGATGACAGCTGTGTGAGTGCCCCTCAGGCAACAGCCATGGGGATGTCCCTCCCACTGCCGGGGAGCTGGGGCACCTTGCCAGCTTTTCCAACCAAAGCCAGGCAATGGGTCGGTCTCTTCTATGCCTCTGCCATCTGCAGAGTTGGCTGCCCTGTTAGGGCTGCAGGAAGGGTCTCACCAAAAGTGAGATCTGACCCTTGCCTCCCTCTTCCTGCAGGATTTTGAAGGACTACAGCCACATCCACTGCCGCAAGCACCCCCAGCAGTCCTCTGTCACCACTGTGGTCAAGTCACACCACTGGGGTGTTCACTATGCCCCTGCACCCAGTGATATCATCTGGTGAACCCCCACGGCAGAAGGGAGGGAGGAAGGGGAAACAAGCACAGATGGGGAGGCCCATGTCCATACCTATAAGGAGCCCATGTACACAGCTATAAGGAGCCTATGCCCATAGCTATAGGGAGCCCATGTAGCTGTAGGAAACCTGTGTATGTATCTATAGGACACTTTCTCAGGGTGATGTGGGCTGAAAATCCCTCCTATTGCCATAGCAGAAGTCAGCAGGGGTGATTGGGGTGCCACCCCAAGGGTGGCAGGGCCCAGCCAGCTGAGACTGGGGGTGATTTCCAAACTCTAGATTTCTCCGGCCTGATTCCAAAGCCTCCTGGTGGTATGGACCTCTGCTGTGGTTATTCTCTGGGCCAGAGGGCTCTGCATGTGACAGCAAAGCAGCGTTGGGAGGGGAAGAGGGAGACTCAGAACAATGTCTGACAGAATGGTTGGTGCAGATGGCAGGAGCTATGCGGGAAGCCCAGGACACAGGGCTTTTCCTCCTCATCATGTCCAAGTTGTGTTTTCCTTTAACAGGGAGAATTTATCAGTCCGTGGCACATCGTGGTGGGTGCGATTCATTCTGCTTAATATCTGCCTGTTCGTCCTTCTCTTCTTCCTCACTACACCAGCCATCATTGTCAACACCATGGACATGTTCAATGTCACACACCCTGTGGAGAGCCTCAAGGTAGTCCCTAACTCATGCCAGTTTTCCTAAAAGGTCTTAATTTCCAGGCTTATCTGTGACAGGGAGGGGGGCACCAGCTTTACACTGTCCTAAGATGAGCCATCACTAGGATAGGCATTGATGATAAACAAGGTCATTGATGAGGTCAAGGTCTGTGCTTCCTATCCATCCCCTTCTCCTAGTGTTTCCAGTGACAGAGCCCTGGAGCAGCACCTGAACTTTGGTGCTGGTGTCCATGGAGGCAGGCAGATTGCTGTCTATTCAAGAGGAAAGGTCTGGAAAGAGCTCAGGAGATGTTAGGAGCTACCAGCAGCACAGCTATTTCTTGTTCATTGACCTCTGAGCTTTCGGGTGGGCACTAGAACATGGTTGTGGTGCCTTTGGCTGGCCTCAAGTTCTTATCTCCTGAAACAAATGCCCCTGCTCAGGGAGGGGATGCTGCAGCCCATCTGCTGCATGCACCATTGTGTGCTGTCTCCAGCATGGCTCTACTGTGGTGGGTTGCTGAGGGGGTGTTTGGCATCTCTTCCTGCAGAACCCCATCATCACCCAGTTTTTCCCCACGCTGCTGCTCTGGGCTTTCTCCGTCTTCTTGCCCTTCCTTGTCTACTACTCTGCATTCTTCGAGTCTCACTGGACCAGGTAATGGGGCTGGCCCCCAAAGTCCCCCAGGGCTGCCATAGATGGGAGGAACTGCAGTGGAGGAGGAACCCAGTCTGCAGGGAGGCAGGCAGTGTGCAGTAGACCCCTGCGGTGGAGCAGAGCCCCCTGGGTGTTTCTCTCCATAGAAAGAGCCCCAAGTCCATGCACTATTTGCTTCCCATAGTCCTGAACATTTTCAGGCTACTGACAAAGTCAGGTGGTTTTAAGATGGATCTGAAGAAGTTCATAAGAGGGATGGTGTGATGGTTGACTGGCAGCAGCAGGGCCATCCCAGGCATGCTTCCAGCCCTCTAAGGCAGAGGTATGGATTCAGGATCCTTAAAGCAGAGGAAACTGCTCAGCTCCTACAATGTGCTCTCTCTGTCTTGACCTTCCATCAGCCGCAAGCACAGTGCCTGGTCTGCTAAGTCATTGCAGGAGTTTTGTCACCACCTCCCTTCCTTTTTCTGGGGGAAGCAGGAGGTCATGAACTCATACTGAACACCCATCTGCCTCTTGTTGGTGTCTGTACCAGCAGGGATGGTAGGGAGAGGACAAAGATGAAGAGGCTGGGAGTTTTCACAAGAGCTTTCACTGCAGCTGATTCCTTATAGTGGCACACCCTAGCCTGGTAGAGGCTTTGCAAGGCCCCAGTAATGCACACAGCTTTGTGAGGCAAGGAGTAACTCCTTGGTGAAAAGTGAGACCAAGCCCAGCTCCTCACCCCAGCTGCTGCTTTTTCCCAAAAAAATGCAATGTTCTTTTCTTGTCTTCCCTCTCTGCAGGTCAAGTGAAAATCAGATCACCATGCACAAATGCTTCTTCTTCCTGGTGTTCATGGTTATCATCCTGCCCTCGCTGGGTCTGAGCAGGTATGGACCACCCTGCCATGCTGCTCACAAGCTGCCAGGATCACACCCAGGCCCATCACCCCAGCAATACAGCCCTAAAGGGCTAAGATCTCATTGCTGCCAAAACACAGTGATCTCCGGGGAGGAAAACACTCTAGCAGTGCTGAGCCATTCACACATGGTCACAGATGGAAACCTTCCCTGCAGAGGAGTGGAGCAGTGCAGTTTACTAGGCTGCCACAGCTGACCCAAGGGGGCTGGTGGCTGTGATCAGCTGCTGCTTGGGTTCATCAGACCCTAAAAGAACCTGGTCAGGTATCTGCATAGCTCCAGCTACAGCAATCCTGGCCATCCAGGAGGCGAGCTCACACTCCACAGTGGTCTCGTGTGGCAGAAGGGGCTGCTCTGGCAGTGTAGGGTGCAGAGGGTCTTGCCTCCTCAAGACAGGGAAAAGCACATGCCTGCTGGGTGTCTCACATCACTCTGTAGCTCTCCATCTGTCTGAGATGCTCCTCTTCTGTCCCCTCCAGCCTGGACCTGTTTTTCCGCTGGCTCTTCGACACCCACTTTCTGGATGAGGCTGAAATCAAGTTCCAGTGAGTAGCAGGAAGCTCCCAAACTTCCCAGGCAAGCGGGAGCACCTGTTGTCCACCGCCAGCAGCTCTTGCAGCTCCTGCCTGAGCATCCTCTCGCTGTCTCACCTCTCTGCCCTTGGGGCAGGTGTGTTTTCCTCCCAGACAACGGCGCCTTCTTCGTCAACTATGTAGTCACCTCCAGCCTGATTGGGACTGCCATGGAGCTGCTGCGCATCCCAGGCCTCCTTGTCTACACTGCTCGCCTCTGCTTTGCCAAGTCTGAGCCTGAGCGGCTCCATGTCAAGCGGGTATGTGGCTCTGGTCACCTGTGAGCCTTCATGACCCCCAGCCCGGCAGAGATACACTCACTGGAAACGAAGGCAGTCATGGTTCTGTGGGGAGGATGCTTGTGGGGACTTTTTCAGGCCCCTTGGGCGCTAGTGGGGGTGGGGCAGTCCTGTGGGCCAAAGGCAAGTTCAGGCTTTGCAGTGACCGAGGCAGCAATGACACTGTTGGTTGTGCCCTAGAGCCAAGCATACCAGTTCCAGTTTGGACTAGAGTACGCCTGGACCTGCTGTATCTTCTCTGTTGTCATGACCTACAGCATCACCTGCCCCATCATCGTCCCCTTTGGTGAGTGTGATCCCATGCCCATGGTCCCAGCCATGCCAAGAGCAGCCTGTCCCAGCCATCAGAAGCAGCATGGGAGTGCGGGCTTCCTGCATTGTACAGGAGGGCACCCTTGGACATCATGCCCAGGGCCCGCCCTGCTGTCCCTATGGCCTGGCTGTCCCCATTGCCCTCCACCCAAATGGCTCCTCTTGTCCCACCAGGGTTGCTCTACATGCTGCTCAAGCACATGGTTGACCGGTACAACATTTACTACGTGTACATCCCCACCAAACTGAACCAGCGCCTCCACGTCGCTGCCATCAGCCAGGTTGTGGTGGCCCCCATCCTCTGCATGTTCTGGCTGCTCTTCTTCTCCGTCCTGCGCCTCGGTAGGGAGAGCTTGGGGCTGTGCCCTGCCACTGCTGAGGGTCCTGTCTCATGCTTGGGGGTGACAAGACGCTGGTCTTGAGTTAGGCATGCCATGGAGGGTGGGAAGGGGGAAGGTGGTGTGAAGACCTGGCAAATGAAGGAGGTGTCAGCTTGTATTTTGGGAAGGGGGCTGAGTGCTTATAAAACCCAAAGCAGGCATCAGCCTGGGGCTCAGCTGGACGTGCAGCAGGTTCTTGGAGGCTTATGTGCTGCCCCAGTGTCTCTGTGCTCTAGGTCCCACCCGGCCTGTCACGCTCTTCACCTTTGTGGTCCTCCTTTCCTGCATCGTCTTCTCCTTCTTTGGCCTCTGCCTGAAGAAGCTGCAGCCACGGAAACCCTCTAGCTACCAGGTGAGTGCAGACAGCTGACCCTCTCTGTTCCTTCACTCCAGTGCATCCCCTCCTTGCTTGCCATGGGGAATCTGAGATAGCATCTGGCTGTCCCTAGCCAAAACTGGGCCCCCCAGACCATGATTTCCTCACGGCCTCCTTCTTCTCAGATGTCTGACCAGTCTGAGAGCGCCTTCAATGACGTGGAGCGGAGCAGCGTTTCCTCTACCCCTAACTCCAATGTGAGTACCCCCCTCAGCCCTGCTGTGACCACCTTCTCTTTCTCCCCTGGGTCCTGATGGCTCACTGCCCCCCGGGGCAGCTCTTTGTGGCCACTGTCCTGCAGGAGCCTGAGCTGAGCCTGACACCGGCAGCCTCTCCAGCACACCAGTCCTATGGCACCATGGGCAACCATCTGGAGCCAGCGGAGGATGGGGAAGATGGGGGGCTACAGAGCTTTGAGACAGAGCTGGAGACAGTGGAGGGCGAGTACAGGAGCGGCCCTGTGATAGAGAGCCAGGCTCGCTACCAGTGACCATCCCTGCCACAGGCTGAGAACAGACTGTGCTGAGGGCAAAGGATGTGCCATGGGGCAGGAAGGAGCCTTCCCTGCACTGGTGGGGGACACCTTGCTGATGGGGCTGAAAGGACTGATGTGAGGGAGAGACCCCATTGCATGGGCAGTGGCAGGAGGCTCTGATGGTCCCTCCTGCTGCCTGCACTGGCAGAGCCCTCTAGTGTCCCCATGTCCCTGCCTGCCTCTTCCAGCACACAGTGGGGAAGAGGGGGAGCAGCAGTATAGGGAGAGGGTCTCACTGAGAGGCCATGCTTTTGAGGGCAGGAGGGAGGCCCTGGTCCCTCTGAGAGGAGGAAGCAGCCCAGATAGCCCAAATGAATGTGCCTGTCACCACGTTATCCTCTGGGTCCTCAGTGGCAGGGTAAAGCCGCCTCTAACCCTTGCATCTCACCCCATGCACCCACTCCTCAGGCAGCTGTCCTGCTTCCTCCCCTGCTACTGGCCTGCAGGCTGCTGCCTGCCCCTGCTTTACCCATTTTAGCAGGGATTGCTGATGTGCGTGTGCTTCAGTGGAGGAGGTGAGTGTCCCTACATCTGCCACCAGAGCTCCTACATGAGAACCAATAGCCCTGCACCAATGCAGGCATCAAATGCAAGCCTAGCTCTTCCTTGACCTGCCACCCCATCCCCCCATCTTGCTGCACAATGCCTGTGCCCTTGGGCTCTGGGGGAGAAGTGGGAAGTCAAGAGACAAGTGGCTTTGAGGCTTTGAGGACAGCTCCTTGTCACTCCTCTTCACTGGCAGCACCCCATCATGCTCATGCTCTCACTGGGGCTGCCCATGGGACTCAGAATAGCTCTGTACTAATGCAACAGAACTGGGGGGACAGGTGGGGGGCTGGCAGGACCTGGACTTTCAGGTCCTCCTGGTCCACCACATCCTGCCTGCCCTTGTCCACAAGCTGCAGCTGCAGGATGCTCCCCCAGTACCCACGCCTCTCGGGAGTGAGTCCTGCTGTGATTAGTGTAAATGCGCCATTACCTGTCCAGACAGCATCCATGGAGTTTTCCAGCTCATTTGGAGTAGCTGTGGTGGCCCCTGGGAGCAAGGGTTTATCCTTGTCCTGCTCAGTTCCTCTTCCACCATAGCCCACTTGAGCATGCTGGCTCCTCACTGAGCCGTGCTTTGGCCTCAGGGCTGATTTTCCTGTCCCTGATTCTCCTGGTAGCTTCAGAGCAGCTAGAGTTGCCACCATCCCAGGGCAGTGCAGGGAGGGAAGGGAGGAAAGTGCAGCTCTGCCAGAAGAAGGGCTGCTGGCATGGGAGGTGCTGTTGTGCAAAGGCAGATGCTCAGCCATGGCACTGGTTAGTATTAGTGGTGCCACTGGGAGGAGGGGTAGTGTGCCAGTTCTGGCCTGGGGGGAGGTTAAAAGGCAGCCCAGCAGTGAGAGCATCAAGGGGGCCCTTAGGACATTGCTGTGGGGTCTCAGCTCAGCTGGCTGGCAGTCCCATGGCCCCCATCCCACTCATGCTCCTGCATGCTGGGGCAGTGGCTGCAGCACACTAGCCACCCAGTGGTTGCCTCGGGGGAGCCTTGAGCCCAGATGCTCTTCCAATCCTTCCAATGATGGACCTTCCAATCCCAAGAAGTTCCCTGGGGTGTTTGTGGCCTCCTGCCCAGGTGCCCCCATGGCTGCCCACAGCTCAGCTGCTCCCCTCACTGCTGCTCCAGAGGCAGCCCCAGGCAGGGCACGGGGATGCTGGTGGCCTCTCTGAGGATAGAAGCAAGTGCCTGCTAGTGGCACTGTGTCCTCAGGAGCTCGGGCTGCTGGTGTGATTGCCCTTGGCTGCCCCACTGTAGGAATGTGCCAGAGGTCTGTACCTTCTCGTGATTTATTGCTATGACCGTGCCTTGAATAAAATAACTTCACCCAGCTGCTGCCTGGCTTTGTCACCCCCATGCGTCTTTCCTGGCACTGGTTTATGGGGAGCCCTTGCCACTGGAACCTTTCTCCACCTGTGGGCTGCTTTTGACCCTGCCTGGGGATGTCCTGCAGAGGCTTCAGTGGCAAGGAGATTGCTTGGACACATCCTCACCTCCAGACTGTCCACAATGATCCCCATAAAAACAAACCCCAACACATGGGTAGAAGCAGCAAAGTTTCAGGAGTGGAAGAGCACATCACTGTGTCCCAGATAGACTGGAACAGCCCCTGGCACCATCCCTTCACTGGGGATGGGTTGCAGTCCTGGGATAGTCGTGTGCCTTTCTTGCCCACCTTCTGTCAGCAGCCTCTCCATTGGCAGAGCTGGGTCAGTGCACCACCAAAGGTGCAGATGTGCTTGAAGGTAGCAGGAGAGTGGCCTGGAGCCCCTCTGGGACCACAGCAAGGGTCAGGGGCAGGAGGAACCCATCCCATCTGAGGATGGAACAGGTGTTCCCAAAGCTGAACTACCCACTAGCAAGTTGCAGGGAAGGGGGCGAACACTATTTTGGAAGTCCTTCTCTATGTATTTTGAGAGAAGAGTGCTCTTTTCTGCCCTCGTCCCTGCCAAAATACACATTATTTTTACCTCAATTCCTACTTGAATGATTTGCCTCTGGTTTCAGCAGGTTCCTCCTGCTGGCTCCTCTACAGCTTCCCTGGGGTAAGCCCTGCCACTCTGGTTTATGACACAGAGCAGAAGGCGTGGGGAGGGCTTCCCTTCTGATGAAAAATTGGAAAATTTAAAACCCATGGCATGCCCCAACAGAGGCCCCCCAGGATTTGTAATGAATAGTGAACAGAGTTAACACCTGACACTGCTGTGCTGGGGAGCTGGGCAGGAGCTCTGGCTGTGAGCAAGGGCTGCAATTGCCCCCGGTTGCAGCTTTCCCAGCCCTCACACCGGGAAGCTCATCAGGGCCTAGTGAGGGGTGTCAGCCCCATCACACTGCACCCCTGCCTGGAAACCTGCTTAGGAGCCCACACCCTGACTGCGACCTGCACGCTCAGAGTCCCTCACAGCTGGGGCCAGCAGCCTCATGGCTGTGACAGGATCGTCCCCCTGGGCAGCAGCCACTGCCAAGGGGCAGCTTGTGGGAGCTGTGGCAAACCTCCCTGCTGGCACAGGCAAAGAGGGAGTGCTGCTGGAGGCTGCCATGCTGGCCCTTCCCTGCAGTGTCAAGTTTGGGCTCCCAACACCAGGCCTGAGGCCAGGAAGAGCTGGAAAACTTATTTTATCAATGACCCAAAGGGGGGATTTTTTGCATTCAGATCTCTGCTGCTCTCCTGGCCCTTCACAGCCCGTCACGTATTGCCTTGTGGAACAAGCCCATCCTAGATGAGCAGCATGGCTCTCCCAGGATGTTTTCCTTCTCTTCTGTGCCAGGGATGGAATTTCCAGCCTTTGGGAGATGCTGTTACAGAACCTGAGCTGGCTTCCCCACTCTAGGCACTATGCATCAAGTCCCTAACTCTCACAGAGCTGGAAACCCATCGTGTCAAAGCTAGAACACGCTAGAAGACAGAGCCTCCTGCATCCTCACCAGCTGCTCCCTGGGCAGGGCTGCTGGAATGACTCTGCAATCCAGCTGGCAGGGTGGATGATGCTTCATGGAGCCAGACAGGCCTTCGTTATGAGGCCATGCTCTGCTACTGCAGATGACCAGCAGTGGGTGACCAACAGCAGGTGACCAGCAACAGGTGAGCCAATGCTATGTCAAAAAACAAAAGCAGTGGCTGAACAACAGAAAAGGGTTTTTTTAGGCTGATTGCTTAAAATTCTGATTCCATTAGAGATTATCATACTTGAAGGGTCTGAGCAATCAGTAGTGGGGTGTCTCTATTAGCCCCTCTACTGCTCACACATTCAATTACCAGGCACAAAAGCTCCCAACACACTTTTGCTGGTGGATGCCTTCTCATGTCAGTAAGGATGCACTACACAAGTGCTCCCAGTGACCAATATCTCCAAAGCTACAATTGACAAGAAACCAGTAAACCCCTCTCTGTCATCCCTTTTTTTCTGGTCTGCTTGGGCCTTTTATATTAAAATAAACACAAGGCATCAAAAACGGCTAAGACTCACTGTTGTTTTTTAATAAACAGTACAGCTGGGTATAGGAGGCACACAGACTAGTTCAGTTCTCTTGGGAGTTACACAAAATGTGGCACAGAAGAGCAGAAGTCAAGGAGCTGGGAAAGCTAGAGGGAGAAGGGATAGTTTGGGCATTAACACCCACACCCCACCCATAACACAGCTGCCTACTTGTCACATGGAGCCAGAAGGTGTCCCACTCCCATGAGGCTGAAGGCAGATGCCCCGTAACAGGGTTGCAAAGAGGACATCCCCATTCCCAAACCCTCCTGCCCCATACTGTACCATCAAAGCTGGTGTCTCACCCCAGCTCCTCCATCCCTCACTGCTGGGTGTGAGAATGGGGAGGACTTACCTGACCCAGGTGATGAAGAGAGTCATATGCCAGGATGCACACCACCACACTGCAGGACTGCAGAGGCAGAACATGGTACCATGGGGACGTACATGGGGATGTTCACTCCGTTTCACAACATCTGTTAGCTTGCCTCACAAACACAGCTGGAGGGCTGCTTGCTGGGAGCCCATGGCTACCATCAGGCCTGGTGGCAGGGCACTAGAGACCCATCTCACAGGGCACCCCATCATCCCCTCCATGGCACGGGTCTAGGAGAACTTGATTACACTGAGCAGGCAGCTTTCTCCTGCCCCAGAGTGGAGGATATCTGAGAATAGGAGGATTGTGTCCTCAGAACAGGACCATCTCAGACCACAACACTAGGCTCCTCCTGTCCTGAAGAAGAAGCAAAAAAAAAAAAACTATGTGCTGCCTGTATCTGAATAATTGCTCTATGTCCAATCACTGGGGCTAGTGGTGGCTAGAAACATGTTTCTGTTTGTTCCACAGTGACTTCCCCATAAAGATGAACACTTCCTCAAAGTGCTCAAGTTCAGCCCCTTCACAGAGCGCTCAGGTGCTGCCTCTCAGCAGTTTTCTGGGATTTCTTCTAGCAGATGCTGTCTCCTCATTCCTGTGAGGGAGAGGAACTCTGCAGATGGGCACTGTGAGCAGCTGGGAAGCACTCCAGATTCTGACAGCATCAGCAGAAAGATTCCAGCTATGCTTCCTCTGGTCAAGAGCCAGAATTTCAGGAAGCTGTTGCTATGACACAATTGCAACCTTCATTTTTATTTTAAGACATCTTTTCCTTGGACTTATTTTATTTTCCTTAACACAAAGCCGTAAACAGACATTCCTACTGCTGCTGTTGCTGCTGCTGCTGCTGCATTTCGGATGGCTCTAAGGTTAAACCAGCTGGCCAAATCAACACAAAGCCTTTCAGCTGGCTGCCCAACCCTGCCAAAAGTAGTCTCACCTTGGGATTAATGTGACACCACTACCTGAAGCATCCCTAAGAAACCTGCTGGGTTGAGCCAGTGTGACAGGGAAAAGCCAGGAATCCCATCCAGGTCAGAGGCAAGGCAGAAGAAAGCACCAGGATTAAACATCTGGTAGTGATATATTGATGAAGGGAGAGGGGAGAACTCTGTGCAAGGTTTGAGGACAGCTGTGACCAGCCTCACTCTCTTGCTGCCTTTTGACCTGGATGGAGCCAAATTTGTCACAGCTAAACCAGGTATAGCAGCTCAGGGAGGACCAAGCAGTGTCAAACCTGGCAGGAAAAGCACAGCTTACAGGATTTCGGGCAAATAAGCCCAAGAGGCCTATGCCAGCTGTCACCTACCTAGGGTGGCCAGCAAGAGGAGGGAAGATGAGCAAGTTAAACCCAGAGTAGGTACATGGGTGTTGGTGTTCCTGAAGGAACTTGGGCCAGGGTGGCATACATGTGCTGTGGCACTGCCAGGCTGCAGGGACATGCCCTGCAAGCCCTTAGGAAAGGCAGAGACACGCTAGTGTTGAAGCAGGGTCAAACCACGTGAGAGCCCCGCAGCACATGTGAGTGGCAGAGGCAGCCATGGGCTGGTGCACACAGAAAGACAGAGGTGGGGAGAGACAGCAGATGTGGCATGAGACTCCCCGTGCTCAGGACCGCTGCATGGTCAGGGATAGGGATTGCTGGCAGGATCTAGTCCCCTTCTGGGAGGGTCTCCCAGCCACGTTGCATGGCTTTCACCACAGCACTGTAGAGTTTGCTCCAAGCTTCTTGCACCTCTGGGCTGAAGGCAGCACCAAGGCATTTCTCCAGCATGTACAGCAAGGACTCGCCAACAGTCTGCAAACCAAATAAGGAGGTGTCAAGCTCAGCACCAGAGGATGACATGCAGTCTCTTGTCCCACTTCACCACCTTATTTGACTTCTCCAATTGCAGGGCACCTGCTCTTCTTCCACCAACTGTACCAGGCCCCTCCAGTCCCTGGCTCATTAGAGAGGACCCAGAACAAACCCATGTCATCCTCTTCCCCTGCCCTAAGCTGGCCCTCACCATGGATGCATGCAGAGTGGAAGTCAAGGAGCAAGGGCTGACACTGCACATGTAACACCAGGGGAGAGGTATATATCCAATTTCTGTGGCTCCCAGGTGGGGGTAGCACCTTGGCGTAGCAGTGGAGCAGCAGAGCTGAGCAATGCCCTGATGTCAGAAGAGTGGATCAGACTCTACACTTCAGGCATGTCTCACTCAGTGCCTCTCAGGCTTCTCCACAGGGCACTGTTCCTCACAGTGCTGCGAGCATCCCCATGCAGGGGCACCCCCACACTGAGTGCAGGGCTGGTGGGGATCACTACCCCAAACAAAAGGGACCCTGCTCCCTCTGAAGAGAACAAAAACTAGCAATATCAGGAATGAGCCATGTGTGGGTTTGAAAGCTTTTTTTCAACCCACCCTTCCCCACCACATTTCTGTCCATGCTTGATAGCAGGAGAGGAGTAATCAAGGGTTTAATATGGAAGATGATTGGGTGTTACTGGCACGAAGCAGAGACTGAGGTGCAGCAACCCCATCCCAGTGCAGACACAGGAAGGTGAATGCTTCCTTTTCTAGGTGTGGTGAGGTTTGCTCAGAGCATTAGATGCAAAGCATTCAGGGCAAAGGCTGAGCCTGCAGCCCTGTGACATAGGAGAGACTGAGGTGTCCTAAACCACAGTTCTCTTCAAACAGTGGAAATGCTTTCCTCCCATCTATCCTTTCTGCCTGGGTTTACTGGGCAAGGGCAGAAAACAAGGGGAGCTCAAAGGTTTCCCTCATTAGGGCAGTGTCACTACACTGGTATCAGCACCTCAGACAGGCTGCCCTGAGCCATCAGCTTTCTCTCCACACAGCTGAACCCAGAGGAAGGACGGGGACAGCTTAGGGTTACAGGCAGGGGCGAACAAGCACAGCCACAGTGAGATGAGAGAACACCTCACCGAGAAAGACTCAACCTTCACACCAACTGCCTGGTGCTTCTTGCCAAGATTGCAGAGATACTCTTCCAGGCAGGACAAGTTCTCCAGGTGGCTCACAGCAGCATCAATCACCAGCATCACCTAGTGCAGGAGCAGAAAGGCAGAATGGCATTAACAGAAAGGTTCAGCTTCCCTCCCAGAGGAAACCAAGTGCCTGACTGTCTACTTCACCCTTGTCAGCCTGACCCCCTTCCAGCCCTCTGAGCTTTCCTTTGCTCTACTGCGATCCATGTGAGGCTGGCAGCAGCACACATCACATCCTTCCATGGGACACTACCAGAGCACTGCTGACCATCCTGTCCTAGAGGGGATAAATGGCCCTACAGCAGAGCAGTTGCAGGTCAAGACCTAATGCTGCTGCAGTCATTACAACTTCTAGGACCCCAGGACAACTGCATGGGAACCCCAGAAGTTCCCAGGACTAGAGCTGCCAACTAGAAGTTGCCAAAATCGTGCAATTGTAAATAAGGCCACTCCAATTCTAAGATCAGCCAAGGTATTTTAAAGAGATGGGATGGAGAGTATGGCCAAGTCTCTTAACCTGGTCTGGTAAAACACTTACTATGGTCTCCCAGGAGCATTAGGAGTCAAATGGAAACAGGACAGAAAAGATTTAACGAAGGATGAAGGGAACAGACACAAAAAAATTAGAAGAAGAGATTAAATCCAGGGCATGGTTATCTTGGCAAAGCCAAGAGGTGATAGAATTCTGCTCTGTAATTTCAGCAGGCAATTTATCTCCAACAAGAGCAAAGAACTATTTCAGCTCAAGGCAATAATCTTAACTTTGCCAATAAAGAGAGGCTGGAAAATAACAAAAAGCTTGGAGCTATCAGAGGAGCTCAGTCCTGAAACAGCCTCTGAACAAGGAATAAAAACAGGCAAGCAAAGCATCAAACTGGTTTAAAGATGGAGCCAGGCAGTTTATGAAGGTATCTGCAAGCCAAAGCTGTGCTTTGTGCCAGTGTGGCTTCTCTTCAGGGCTCAGCAAAGGGTCTCTGCTGCACCAGGTGTACTGTGCCTACATGAGCCTCTCCTCAGCATTGCTCCTTTCTCTCTTTGGGGGGAAGAGGAATGTGTACTGCAGCACTTCTTCAGAGGCTCTCTGAGAGGTGCTGGGGGCCTTCTGGCTCTGCAGCTGTACCAACAACCTCTCCACAGTAGTGGGTCCAGGGTAGCCTGGCCCACTGCCCAGCTCTGTGCCACCTCCTGGTCAGCATGTGGCCAAGCAGAGAGAGCTTCAGACCTCATCTGGAGCAGGTGAGCTCCCTGAAGCACCTCCACAGAAAGGAGAAGGATTCTTTCAGCTTTCACAGGAAGCAATCTGCTCTCAGATGAGGGCAGGGAAATCAGCATGGTGCCTCTTAGCCACCATAAGCTGCATTCTCACCCCCTCCCCACTGTTGCAGGACACTTTGACCTGGCATTCTGCTAGCATGAGTTACCCTTCAGTTGCCATCTTAGGAGGAGAGTTCCCATGCATTCCCTGGTCAGCCACACCACAGTCCCAAATCATTGCCTAAGAGTTTCTTCCTCCATGGAGGCTGTGCTCCAGCCATGCCACAGCACCTCTCTCACCTTCCTGATGTGATCCAGGAACTCAGGGGTGGAGAGGCACTCCTGAGGGCTGGCAAACTGTTTGCAGTTGTACTGGAAAAGGGGCAGCAGGTCAGGATCCAAGTCAAACAGCCTGCAACAGCAAGAAAGAACACCCCATCTTCTCACTTCCTCAGCTTTATTTAAAGTCCCACTCACCCCATCAGCAGCACACCCTCAGCCCACTTCTGCCTCCCTTCCCACCTACTGATCCCTCTCCATCTGTAAAAGATCCAAAAGTTCTGAAGTTTTAGTTTGGGGCAATCCAGGTTTCCTACAGACAAAAACCTTTCTGTTTCTCTAGCCCCTAACCCTAGCTCTCGGATACATATTTATGGCACCTGAGAACTAGTCCCAACCCTCTGGAGTTCTTCCCAACCTGGCCTTTCTCCTCAAAGTCTCAGCTGTTGTCTCAACTATTCCCACTCCACTTTTTGATCCCCATGAACCCAAAACCTCCCAAATCAGGGAAGGCTTCCAAGATCCAGCAGCCATCTGGACCAAGGGGGACATGTACAAACTCAGCTGATGCCTCACTCCCCGACAACATCACCAGCTCCCCTGCCCTATCCTCCCTTGCCAGTGTATGTCAGGCACAAGTGGGACTCAATAGCAGCCACCCAGGTAGATACAACAGGCCACCTGTAATTCAGACAAGACAGTCTCTCTTCTCCTCATCCTGCATATTGAACTATTGCACCCCTCTCCCCCTGCTGTCACTGCTTTGGGAGATTTGGATACCTCTCGCTCCGGAAGCTGCTCATCAACTCTCCAATTGTCCTTTTTAAACGACTTTTCATTGATTTTTCCTTTTCTCTGTCTGCATAATTGATACATTAATCTGCTGAGGAGAGGCAAGAAACTGGCTACCAGCCATTCCACCTGGCACACCATTTCCTCTGCCCTGCGACTGAATCCCTCCCTGGCAGCCAGGTCTGTGCCTGGGGCTGCACAGCACTTTTCTGATCAGGGAATGTTCGGGGTCCCCTTCCACACACTCCCCAGAGCCAAGCGCCCACACAGCCCTTCGAAGAGCAGAAGTCGCGGTGACAAGGCAGGAGGAGATCAGTGGGCAGAAACGCACAAAACCTGCCCGCCGCTTCTCTCCCACTCTCCGTCTCCGCGTGGTGAAGTTCTCACTCGCGAAGGACGGGAAAGGCAAGGCAGCGGCTGGGAGCGGCGCCCAGCCCTGTCCCACTCCGCTGCCCCCCGGCACCTGCGGCTTGGCGGCGGAGTGGCTTCGGCTGCCCGCGGACCGCCAGCCACGGGAGGGGAGAGAGGCCAGGGGAGGGGAGCCGGCCGGGAGCCATCGCCAAGCACAGGGAAGCGTTTCCCTCCAAGAAGGGAGCCCGTCCATCCCTCCCTCACGGGTCGGGGCGGGCGGACAGGGACCAGGGTGCCGGTGGCCGCATCGCGCCGCTCACCTGGTGAAGAGGACGAGGCCGTGCTGCACGGGGCTGCCGCTCACCCGCTGCCAGCTCTCCCGGATCAGCGCTCGCTGCCCGCCCGACAGCGGCATCCCGCTCTCCATGGCGGGGGCGGGGGCCCTGCCCCTCGCCGCCCTAGGCGAGGCGCTGGTAGCGCGGCTCGGCGGGCGGAGGGGCCGCAGAGCTGTGGCCGCCCTCCCCTCGCTCCGCCGGGGGATTGCCGGCGCTGCCCCCGCGCCCCCCGCCACGGCCGCACCCGCGCTCCGCCCGCCGGCACCGCCGAGCCCCGCGGCCGCTCTGCTCCACCCGCGGCTGCCCCGGCCGGAGAAGGAAGGCCTCACCGGGTATTTCCCACTCGGGAGAAGGAGGGATGGAAGGGAGAAAAAAGAAATTCGAAATTCCCAAACTTCCCTATCCCGGGCCCGCGGGGCAGAGCAGAAAGTTCATCTGGCTCACGGTTGACATTTCCCGTTGTCCTGATTTTACAAGCGAAGCAGCAGGGCAGAGAGCTGCGCCAGCGAGGAGACCACCGGGACCTGGCCACCTTCGCTCACCATCAGCACAGCTCCCTCTGAGCATAACTTTGCTTGGAAGGGCCTCAGCGATGCTCCACAGCATCCTCTTGCTCTTGGCCACTTCCACTGAGACTCCAGATGCCACGCATCCACCTGCTTTCTCCACGGGCAGATGCGGTCTAGACACTGCAAGGTACGTGTCCAATTCAAGGCTAATTATGCCAGCTGAAGCAGGCAAAGTTGTTAATAACAGATGAGAAGACATGACATCTTTGTCAAATGTGTTCAGGATGCACAGATCCTCTGCTGTTCAGACACTGCTTAATTTGGCCCCAGGATTTACACAGCACAGAGGAAACAAAGCAAGAAAAGGCAAATGAGGTCTCAAGCAGCACTAGGGAAATCAGGAAAGTTAAGGTTTTCAGAAGGACGAGAGCAATACAAATGTGCAGCTATTACTGAAACCATCACAGTCTGCACCAAAATAACAATTTTGCTGATCTTATTACAAGTTCTGCTTCTGTACATCAGACTTATTTCTGGTAATCAGGAGAAAAGACAGAAGCCTCCGACCCATCCCAGGGGCACATTGACTCAGTGTAGACAGAAAGGAGGTCTTTCTTGTGGGAGAATTGAAAACATTCCCTGGGAGGAGACAAGTTCAAAGGCTCAATGTTATGTGCTCAGCCGCAGCTTGTCTCCCAGGGGCCTTTCTCCGATAGAGAGTGACAGCACTGACTGCAGTGACAGCAGGAAGCCACCCGAGATGGCTCTACAAGTGCCAGAATAAATGACCTGTTTTCCCAGGATTTTGAGACCTTGCATTTTCAGCACAGACCAGACAAGATCCAGAGAAGATACTGCATAGGAAAAGCTTCACATGCGTTAAAGGAAGCTGAAGAACCCTGTCCTAAATTTGGGCACATGAAGGAAGAGTCCAACAAACTAAAAAAAAAAAAAAAAAAACAACAAAAAAAACCAGTCAGATGAAACTAAGGAGTCAGATGAAACAGCATCTTAACTGTGTGATTTTAAAGGGGCATATTCACAACGGGGGCTGATGATAAGTCACTGCCATGATAATGGCTGAAGCAGCAAGGAGCTAAACGGGCAGCTGGGAGAGCAGTGGGAAATACAGGGTTAATCCGAGCAGGGCGGAGAAGACCAGCCCGGCAGCGCCAACGCAAACATTAACCTTTAGCTATCTTGTGGCTGATCGAGCGAACCAGCAACGAGCATGAAGTGTCATCCTTTGTCATCTGTGCAAGGTGCTCTGACATTTCAGCCAGTTGTCACAACCACGCAGACGTGGAGCTTCACCAGAGCCTGGCTGGACAGTTCAGCCTGGCCCTGCTAACAATAAAGGGTAGAAGAGATAGGCAGTGGTGTGCTGCCAGATATTGGAAAGGAGCATGGAGAGTCATCTCAGGCCACAGGATACTGAGGAGCAGAGTTGAAGCACTCATATGTGCAGTCAGAGCATCAACCAAGGCTGATTATCTGCCTAACAATATTTTGAATACATTCAGAACTGGCTGATAGTGAAGGAAGAGAAACTCTGAAAAAGCAAGTTGTAGTTAAGAGTGATCGGTTCCTGAAGATTTGTTGGGATGTGGGACCCCTTTCCTCCTATCCACATAGGGCATCATATCAGCTATCCTATCCCATGGCAACAACAAACAAGAAAACCTCTCTTCCTTTTCCAAATGTTTTGTGAGTCTTCAAGCATGAGAATCTCAGCAAGAGGTTGAGCACTGCAGATGTTTCCATGGTGTGAGGGTTTCCTGTGATGGTTCCCAGCTCCCTTGGCTCCATGTACCTAACCTGGCAGTGCAGCTCTTTTCTGAGCTGCTCTTGGATTTGTGCAAGACTGTTCCTGGAGCTCTCACGAGTGAAGAACAACCAGGTCAGCAGCACAGGCTGCTCCAAAATCATCTGTAGACCACTTGAAGAAAGGGGAGGGAGGTTTTTGGAGAAATTCACTGATATGCAAAGAGGATGATAATGCTCTTTTGTGCTTTGGGAGAATATAAATTTATAATGTTTTTATTTTGCAGTGAGTTTCATTACTGTAATCTACATCCACTTCAAATTACAGTACCAACACTCTAAACTTCCCTTGCCAAGTGTTGGCCTTACTTGTTCAGTGCCTGAGTTTACCCACATGGAAAGAAGGTTTCCCTATCTCACGAAACAGTGGGAGAGAACTAGGAGTAAGCTCTCAAACGTCAGTCCCCAGCCCAGCACTCAGCGTTCACAGTGCCCAGAGAACAACCCTCCCTTGTCCAGGGAGGCCCTATCTGCCCGGCCCAGGGATGACTGCTTTGACTGTGCTGCTGTGGCACTGTCAGTTTTCATCTCAGCTGCTGCACTAACAAACCCATACCTCCCTTTGAACTCCAGCTCATTTCCAATTCCACATCTGTGAGTCTTCATGAATAATGACACTCTGATCTATCTGCCTCAGGCTCTCTGCTCACTTAGGATACAGACTCCTGGGCTTGGCTAATCCCCTTTGTTTCCCCTTGTCCCCAGTCTCAAAACCACAGATTATGACAGGTTCTCTTTTTCCCAGACTCCCATCCCCTTCCATCCTATCCTCAGGTGGGTGCAGAAATCATGCAAAATTCTTCTCAAGCTACCCCCTCAAGCCATGGTGCAGCACAGCACAGTAGCAAAACAAGTCACAAAATGGTTGCATAATAAGAATCAAAAGTGATGCAGGAGGTAATAATCTTGCTCATAAAACAGTTTAAATGAGCTGCAGGGCACACTTGCTGTCACCATGACTGTGGAGAGAACAGGGCAGCACTCTCAGCCTCAATGGTGGGGATCTGGGCTAAAGGGAGAGGGATAGGGAGAGGAAGGATTCAATGGTAGAATAAAATAAAAACTTTTTGAATGAAATTAATTCAATTTGCTAGACATCTCCAGGTTTATCTTGAATATCCTGTGGCCAGCTAGGGAATAATTGCACAGGCAGGTGAAAACAGTCCTAGGAACCAGATATGAAGTGGTGAGAAAAGTCAAAGGGATCACACCAAGCTGTTGGCCCCAGTCTGGCACTTGCACATGCTCAGAACTTACCCCAGATGTTATTCACCCTGGGCTCCCTAGCAATGATAACATAACACCAGCAGGCTGATATTCCAAGAAGCAACCTCTTTCTTTTGTAAATCACTCTACCGAAGTGAGTTCAAAGAGTTTCAAGACCAGGTCAGTCTTGACACACAAGCTGAATTTGCTCATGAGACACTGCTATGGAGGTGCATGCACCCCAAGCTGGTGGGATGCAAGCAAAAAGTTCTCCAGCCTCACTAGCTCAACATGGTGCTCTAGCTAATACGCCTGGCAACTTGGCAAGCACTGTGTTAGCACAGTTACCTGGCTTCTGTCCCACCTAGGGATGATGCACATGGTCTTGAATCTTCCTCCAATTGTCCTTATGCTTCTGGACTGGCTCATCCTTCAGCTGCTGAAACATCACAGCAAGAGCTTGTAAAATAATACTTTATTCATTGTGGAGTCTCCTCTGTATTTTCCCCCCTGGACTTCTTGTTTCAGAAGCACTGCTGGTCTCTCAAATGGTCATTGATCGTCTTCTCTCTGATCTCAACTCTTTGTTCTCTCCCTTCTTGCAATTTAAATTGACACAATTGATTAGGCGATCTCTTATAAACATTTGACCTACAGTGATTGTCTTCAGGAATAGCATTTTTATATGATCTATTAAAACAAAGATTTTGTATTTTACTGCACCCATTCCTTCGTGTCAGGGCTGTGCCAGCATTCCCACATTTCAGCTTTGCACTTAGCCATCTGGTCTCAAAAGCAAACCCCAAGTATTACTCCTTCTATGTGTGGGACACTTCTGGCCTGAGACCTTCTCACCTAAACCACTACAGCTTTGGGACTTTGTCAAAAATAATTCTGTTCAGTGAGGAATTTTTCACTTGCAAATTGCACTGTTAGGTTCACCACTAAACCCCAAGTCACATGGCCCCAAGTGTCACATCTATGTGGTTTTTGTATGGTATGGTAATTCCACCACTTCCCTGGGCAAGCTGTTCCAATGCCTGACAACCCCGAGTGAAGAACTTTTTCCTCATAGTCAGTCTAATCCTTGAGGCCATTTCCTCTCATCCTGTCACTTTACTTCAGAGAGGAGACTGAACCCCACCTTGCCACAGCCTCCTTTCAGGTAGCTGTAGAGAATGATAAGGTCCTGCCTGAGCCTCTTCTCCAGGCTAAACATCCCCAGCTCCATCAGCTCCTTCTCATCAAAGTTGTGCTTCAGATCCTTTACCAACTCTGATACCCTTCTCTGGCCACGCTCCAGTACCTCAACATCTTTCTTGAAGTGAGAGATCCCAAAAATGAACACAGGATTTGAGGTGTGAGTGCTGAGAAGGGGACAATCATTGCTTGGTGCTGCTTGGCCACAGTTTCTGACACATGTCAAGAATGTACCATCTTAATGCATGTTCACATTCTCAACTGATTCTCCCCACTTCTCAGTTGCTTTCATTCTCCACCTTGTAACAGAACAGTTATTGTCCCTAAAGCACTTCAAGGCACCAGCCCGCTGCCAGGGTGTGACCCAGCTGATCCAACACAGATGCTTTCATAACGACACATAATCTAAACTCCCTCCCATTCTGGTCAATGGAGAAACCCAGGTAACTTCAGAACCACATCATCCTAAAATACATGGTGAAAAAATTGGGTCAGGTGAATGAAGCCTTAAAACTACCTTTTGTCAGCTGCATGACAACAAGGTGACAGGCTTTGGATGCAACTAGAGATAAAGCAATGACTGCAAGAAGGATAAAAATTGAAAAGCAATTTACAATTATAATGCTTGTCAGACTTACGCCCATTCTATAAAGCACAAATTTTCTACTTCCAGAGCATGCATTACATGGGCCAGAGTTAGTTAGTGTAATAGAAAACTCCGAAGTGTACAAGTACAATCCCTGGATGTAAGCCAGCAGCAGTGGTAGATGTAGCGCAGACAAAATCCATATGATTCCAGCATATGGACCTTGGGAGACTGATGTTGGAAGATATGGTACAGATTGGGAAACCTTATGGGTAAACCAAAGAAAATGAAAAGGAGGTCACGGGAGATTGAGGGCCAAAGGAAGCAACTTGCATTGGAAGTTTCTATTTGGTTAGAAAACAGAAGATTAAGAAGCAGCTTGAAGACAGAACATAAAACCTATATTAAAATACCAAGTTGCAAAAAAGTCTCATTCTTGTTGAGGAACAGATAACAGAGTGACAGCTGGAATTTAGAAGCCTACAAATTTGGCAGGTTCAAAACCAGTGCAAATTGGAATCAGTCACCACTGTTCACCCATGTGAGATCACTTACCTGCAGAAAGAATGCATTCTTCCCTTAGAGGGCAGTGAGAAGTAAAGTTTTACTTCAGATATTATCAGCATTTTATGAACAATACTTCCTTCTTTTCTGGTCATCTCCCTACATTCTAGCACAGTCTCTGTATCAGCAGTCCTCCCTTCCAGAACAATAGCCCTGATCAGACAATATCCAAAGACCAACTTGCACTGTGTGAAGCAATACAAGAAGTCAATAGGCTTTTCAGTAACCATTCAATAGCCTATTGTATCACCCTGTACAGGTCACAGTCCAGTTTCTAGCTGTCCTGGCTGTCCTTCAGCAGCCCTTGGAACATGTCCAAACAGACTGGTTGGCTCTCCTCCAGCATTCATCTGGGCAGCAATGTGTAGACCCAGGTAAGGTGGGTTTATTTTGGTTTTTCCCATCTAGTTCCACCCCAAGCAACCCTTTATTACACAGTACTCAAAAGCATATCCCAGCCCCTCACTACAGCCTCGTATAAAGCCAGATTCTGATTTTCAGTGTTCCAGTTTTACTACAGATTCTCACATTTAGTTCACGGTAAGGGCCTCATTTGTACAAAACTGTGTACCAATCTGGTGTTATAAACACTACAGACTGAACATGACTTACAGAAAAATGCTGGGTTTTTGAATAAAGTGCTTGACCTGTCAAATGAAGTGTTCGTAGGTAACCTATCAGGAACTTGATGAAAATACCCATTAAACCTGACATATTATACATATTGACAATTTAACACATATGTAATAGGGAGAAATAAACCTGCTTTGACAGACATTACTTTATTCTTGTCCAAATGGACCAGTTTCACTTCCTGTTGCACTTACCAATACATTGTGTGGTTTGAAGAGAAATCTGAACTCCTAAAATTGCAGTCCAGCAATACTTGTGTGCAAAAAGCAGGTGCACATCATCACTATCCTAGATTAAATTCTCCAATCAGTCCATTTAAAGCTCATGTTGTTACTTCAAGCATGTATGTGAGAAAGAAATGAAAGGGGGAAAAAAACCAACCCAATATTTAGACACAAAGAAATTACTTCAAAGAAGAGATATTTATTACAAAATTAAATTCAAAATTCTACCTCATTTTCCATTATCACCTGTACAAAACACACTGATAGCTCAAGGGAACATTCTCCCATCCACACCATATGGTACAGTAATTGCACTGTAGTTAAAAGAATTCAGTTCACAGACAGATGCACGCAACGCGCACGCCGGCATTAGTAAGAAAGGTTCAGAATATAGAACAGAATTACCAAAGAACTCCTCTCACTGTTGGTTCAAACTCTTACTTAGCCAGGGCAAGCTCTTCAAGGATGGCTCTAAACTGTGTCTCTTGTAAAACACAGTATGCTCGCTTGGCAAAGTTTTAGAATCAACTACAAATTCAGCAGGAATGGTATCTATGCTAACATATGATCGCCTCAGATATTATTTGTGGTAACCATAGCCCTTGACATTCAAGTAAAGAGCATAAAAAGTTTACAAAGTGAAACAACTTGCAACCAACCACACAACCAAGGTCTTAGTACTTTAAAGAAGACAGAGAATTTTCAGTCCCAACTGCTTGCAGCCAACAGCCCCGCCCCAAAGAAAGTATGCTACGGAGGTGGTGTTCTCATCCTCAGCCTTCCTTTCCCAGCAGGGAAGAGCCTTATGTTGTTCTAACAGTCCACACATTTTTGCTTTCATGACACATTTGCCCATGTGTGGGGTCATGGGGTCACTTGCTGTAAAGGGGGGAAAACAATCTTACCTACATTCCCCAGCTGGCAGAGACACAGGGCACTGCTAAGGAGATTTTCACATTGCCAGCAGGATCCTGAGAGGAGGAACAGCGCTTGTGTACAGAGTGCCAATGCTAAGTGTGGCAATGGAGAATTTCAGGTAAACGCCTTGTGTTTCCATGTTAACAGTTGGTTTGCTCTCAAATCCCTGAAAAACAATTCTCTGAAGGATTCAGGAGGGACAGGAGGGAACTATCAAGTAACACATTTGTTTACCTTTCCATAACAAGGTTCTGGTTTTGCTCTCAGACTATGTAACAGGTATTCATTTACTCAAGCTACTACAAGATCTCCTGTCCTACCCCTTGTTCAGGCACCTGTATGAAATGGATGCATAGCCCAAAAATTAGGAGAAGCAGACATGTCCTGTACTTTGGGCATTCTTCAAGAACCAGAAGGAAGGAGGAAGATATAAAAAAGTATATTCTGTCAATGCCCTTTGTGCATCAATCAGCCTTTCCAGTCAAGACGCAAAAAGAAAACCCTGGATAGACTAAAGAGCAGTGGTGGCTCCCAGGGCTGCAAACAATGGTGGCAAACAGTAATGACACAAAGTCCTTCACCTGGACTAAGGGCAATCTTGGCACAGAAATCTCCATTCAAATCCTCCTCACAGCCACATCTGTGTCTCACAGCATGAGTGGTCCAGTTCCTGGAAATAGGCCAGTCCCTGCTGCTGGACTACATGTGTGCGTATCCATGTCCTGAAGTGACTGTTAGCAGAAACTTTTTAAGATGGATGGATTGCCTAGGATAAAGCTAGATGAGCCTAGAGGCCCTCAATCTATCCTTCAGAGACAAAAAAGCTGAAAATAGAGTTTACATACAAAAAAGAATTTGAAGTAGGGAACCTGTAAGCCTGCAGTTTTTTGTGATTTGAATCCACAGATACAGTTTGATGAAATACTTCGTCAGTGATAAAAGGAGCCCTGTCAAACAAGGTTCAAAGAGAGCAGCTGCTCCAGAGAACAGCACCTTCTGGCCTCAGAAAGCACCGTTAGCTATTTTCCACATGACTGGAGAAGAGGACTAATGAGCAGTTTTCAAATAGAACCTGAACTCATTCCACAAGCACTACCGGAAAAACGGAACCGAAGCAGCCCAAATTCCATCCCAAAAGGAAAGAGTATCTTGCAGCCATTGCCTCATGTCTGTACCACCCAGATATTTCAAGACAGAGTCAGGAAGGGAATCGAAATGATACTATCTTATTGCCCTCACAAAATATCAGTTACTATTATGTTTCAGCAATGGCCTCACAGGTTTTGTTTTAAGAAGCAAATACTGAACGTCAAATTCTAACTGGAGTAATTTTTCAGTATTTTTCTCCTGAAAGAAGACAGAGCTACATCAATGTACACTTACTTGAAAACCCAACCCCTGGAGTCCAGAAAGTGCAGAGGAAATGTATGCCCTCTAGTCTTCAATGTAGACCATTCAATCCTTTTAACTCCAGATCAAAAATTAAAATTCTGCTGGAAGTTGCTCCCTCTTGTGGAATAGCTAGATTTTTTTTTTCACTGTATGCCTCCTCCCCATCACCAGCACACAAGACCTAAGAAATACTCAATGTCAATCAAATACTCTTAAGAGAATTTCTGAAGTGACAGTCCTAAAGAAAAATAAACCTTTTGTCTGTGTTGAAATAGAAGCTGGACTTGTGCACAAGAAGGTGGGATGGGAGGATTAAATTTGCCACCTTCAACACTCAGCTGCCAATCCACATCCAAAAGATTATTAGTAATAAAAGATGGAGGGATTCTAGCCAAGGAACAGACTGGTTCATCTTCCTCATACAACTCCCACAAAATTGACCCCTTCATAATAACTGAAGAAAACAAGGTTACTGACTCAATATTTGCATTCCCAAGGTTTAATATGATGAATAAAGGGTGTTAGAAATAGTAATTCCAAAACAAAAGTTTCTTAGAATTTTTTTTTTTTTTTTGTTAATGCTGAGGGAAAGTGTATAATTGCATGTGCTGGAAAAAACTGCACTTGAAATCATGGCTTTTGCCAGCTCTTCTGGCAAATTCTCCCCATGACAATTGGGACTACCTTAGGGAAAGCTCATATCGAGGATAGCAATGTATTAAGTCAATAATCTCACCAAGAGTAGAAGATGCTGGATCACATTGTTACAAGGCAGCACTGCACTGTCTGCCTTTCACATTGCCAACAGTTAACAATTTGCTGCTGCTGTGAGATCTGGCAGGTTCTGAAGAAGTATGCAGCCTTCTCCCACATACTTCTTGCCTATATATCACTGCTGTGAACCCCTGGCTCATGCAGGTAGGAGCACTTCCTGCAGTAACAAGTGGAAAAGAATCATCAAAACCAGCAGCTAATTATTGCAATGACTTCCCACCACGTAAAAGCAGCAGGTGATCAACTCAAACCCTTTAGAATCAAAAGCACAGGTCCATCCCATCTGAGCTAGTATCTACAGGAGTCAGTTTCTGGAGAGATGTGACATACCAAGCCAGAGCCTTACAAAGCAAGCAGCTGCCTTACTGAACAATGCTATGGATCTCTACTAAAGAGGAACCAGAGCAAGTCTGAATGGAGTCTAGTTCCCCCCACTGAACAACTATACCAATGCAGCCCTTCTGTGTAGTAGGAAATGTATTGGAATCCAAGATTTGGTAAGAGAAATAAATGCACAGTCCATGTTTAAAGACAGACACACCCACCTGCTACTCTCCCTCTACCTGTATTTCTTATGCAAGGCTGTGAAGCAAAGCAAGAACTTTGAAATTAAAGGCATGAGTTCATTAAAAAATACACAAAAGAGTTTTTCAAATATTACTTCTTGAGATAGGAACACAGCTGTGATGTAAGTGTCATTCATTCAAGACGCTACAAGGTAGCAACTTGAACTGTGACAAGAAATTGACACTGGATGAAGAGTAGGAAATGGAGAAAAAGAAACAGACAAAAATAGACCTAACACAGGATGAAGGCACCTGATAAATCAAATTCCACTTTCTTGGAAGGGGTGGATTCAACATTCAATGGCTCTTGACGCTTCACAGACAAAGAATTTTTGCCTGGCCTCACATTTCCTTGTAATTTGATGTTCAGCAATCTAGAGAAGGAACTTGTTCAATATGGGAACGTTGAGTAGATACTTTGGCACCAGCAGCCAGTTTTGCAGATGCCACATGCATTGAGATGAAGCTTTCCCCTAAAAGCACAGGCACTGGCACTGAAATAGCTGAGAACAAAAGCTGAATGACAGCTGTCTGTAAGAGTTCCAAGCTATCATTACAGTCTCTAGTACATCTCCCATGCTGATCTCCACAGCATACTGGGGCTGAAAATAAATCACCTGCCATTTCTACTCCTTGGCATCTTCAGACAGAACTGAAAGAAGCTACAAAGAGCTGAGCTGAAACAGTCTGGCCCTGAAAACAGGCCTGCTAGGTGAGTTGTATAAATGATTAAAGGTGACCAGAAAGCAAGGCAGTATATAGGAATAAGCATTTTCCATCTCTGCAAAGGGCCCAGGAGACAGGCAAGGCACAATGGCTCAGGAGATTTCAAACAGACCCTTTCAGTCAAATTTTAAAAATCCAGGGTCAGAACAAAAAAATCTTCAGACAGCCAAGGCAAGTAGAATGAAGGTCCCCAGGTAGTTACATTAAGCTTTCAAAAACCTCACCATAAGAAAGCTTGTTCATCATGACAGAAGTCCTATAGTGCTTCAAACTCCAGTGGTGCTTAGATTACAATGCGGACGCACACAGATTGTACGTGCAACCACAAACAGCCTCCAACTTGTACTGGTCTGGCTGCTGGAATGCCACGGCTGTTTCACTGACATTTACTGCTTCAAGGAATTGGCATTTAGGTAGCCAGCTGTCCATAAGTATAACCTAAGGATTCAGGACATGAGTCTTTTAATATAAGGGGACCTTCTCATCCTCTGCATCTTCCAATGCAGGCAGTGCAAACAAATGCCAAAGCAACAGGGTTACTATACCCAGAGTTCTCCAGACAGGGCGTTTTATAGCCACGTCTTCAAAGCACCAGATTCAGCCTGACATGCAGCAGACTTCATGTTTCTGATCCGCTGTTCCCAGGCTTCTTTTGCTCTAGAATTCCCAGGAGTCCATCCACCGGAGCCCTGCCATGGGGCTGCTAGGGTTGGAGGCCAGGGGTCCTATCATACCATAGGACAGTGGATGGAAGAGGTAGAAGCTGTGGAAAGAAACCAAATTCCCATCAAACACAGCACAGTTTTCTGTCTCAAGAAGTTCACAGCCTATAGGACCTTTGTCTTCAGGCTGCTCTAAGCTCAACTGGAACCTTCTAATCTCTGTTGAACCCGATATATACATAGCACACAGTTTTATCAAATGTGGTATTTTTCTCTTAGAATCTGACAAAACCTACAATAATGAAAAATTTGCCAGTATTTGAGGAATGTGTCACCATCATTGGGATTAGAACCACAAAGCACCGAACGGCCAGCTTGGAGGAGAACAGAGTGCACACACTGTGTGCAGCAACAAAAGAAAAATTCCCTGCAATGGAAAGATGTTCAATAATGCATTACTGTGACAAATGCCAAATTTGAAGGTTAAGGATTGGGCTTGAAGATGTCTGACAAAGTCAGCATAGAAAAGGGAACAAAGGCCAAGGATAATTAACAGGCAGCAAAGTTTCTATTGAGATGACAACCGTTACACATTCCATTCATGAAAAGTTCAGCTTTTAGCACACACCTGTACAGGATGAGCAGAATCAGTGCCAGGAATCCACCTCCATATACCTTTCTAGCTGCAGTGCTGGGTGACAAGAACCTAGCACAGAACTTCAGTAGTGCATCCCAGGTGATTCCTAGGCGAAGGAAGAGATAGAAGTCAGAAGAACAGAGCTGCTACGTTCACAGACTAAGCTGATGAAATTCTGTTAACACCAAAAGACCATGTCAATTTTTGAATTAATTTACCTTGGTAACCTTCAGAACCATAGAGATTGTTCTGTATCAGCAAAGGTTCTTTTTGTTCTACCTTTTTGAATTTGAATAAATGCAAAAGAAATCCGTGCCCCAGATGGTAATGAAGTTGGTATAAAATCACAGGAAAAACTACCAATGCCAAATTATAAACAGACATGATAGAAGAGTGTTGGCAGTAAACCAAGAGGGAAGTAACATACAGAAGAATATATAAGATCAGTGAAATATCAGAGACCAGGAATCCCATCTCTTAAATTTAAATGCCCTAAGCACTAGACATGACTGCCTCTTCAGGGTGATAACAAAAAAAAAACCCAACCAACCAACCAACCACCACCTAAAAAAGAAAACCAAATAGACAAACAAAAAATGGACGCTGCAAGCTGCTTTGTGAAAAACATTTTGAGTAAGTCAATGCTTTCAAGCACTTTGCACAAGCAAACGAAGCCTATAAAAATAATAATCTTTTTAGGCTGAAAAGCATTCAATTTAACAGAATATCACTTTTTTCTCAAACTGGTCTTCTCCAAGACTCTAGTATTTACCTGTCAACATGCTGGAAAAAAGCATAGCAGGAAAGTAGTGGTGGAAGTAGAGAACTCGTCCCATCATAAAAAAGGGGAGGTAATGAAGGAGCCAGCCCAGTGTGATCTGCCCTCCAGCACGTAGCACAACTCTGGACAGTTCTGGAACACAAATAAACAGACTTCAGCAGAGAAAAACTCACCTATAGTTCCTATTTGCAAACCTTAACACATTAAGTAAACTCAACAGAAATGGTCTTTGCAGCAAGTCATGTATTGGTCTGGAATTGGTCTGGAAGCCTCTGCAACATCCTAGCTGCATTCTTTAGAAACATACAAACACTCTTCAGGAGAACAGCTATCAGAAAAGATATAGAAAGACCTAAGTCTCAAGGCATGGTAGGAGGTTGACAGTGCTCTATGGGAAGACCAAACATGCAGTTTCTCTGGATGTGAATCAGACTAATCAGATGATTCTGGTTTCTGATGATTTTCACTGTCTCTGCAATGAGAGCCATCCAGATGATCACTTTGTCAGCCCTTTCTGGAAAGAAGTGGTGCCTAGCATTCAGAGCCTGGGGAAGGGACTAAGAGCTCTAGTGTCTGCATTCAGCTCAGCCAATAATTTAGGGTATAACTGAGTAGCTTCCCATCACATTTGAGAACTGACTTCCCATAAAGAGACTTACAAAATGAAGCAACCATTGATGTAAACATAAATGGAGAAAAGTATGACTAATTAGAGCTTTTGAAAAGCCCCAAAACCTTGGTAATGGACATAATAAAGGATCATTTTATCTCTTGCACTTGTCATTTGCTTTGCATAACTATCAGAAAACACCAAGTACAGAGCACATGCAGAGCTTGATAGCAGGGCATTGATTAATTGGCCTGTATTCCTTGCAGCCAGTGTAGGCAGCCATGTGCTATTTTTGTAGAAGGTCTGTGGTGTTCACTATTAAACTAGGACTATGAAGCTCTCTCTTTTCCCAGTGGACACTGCTTGATAATCCAAGCTCAGTGGTTTCCCACCCTTGACACACAAAGTCCTGCCACCCACACATTTTTAAGGTTCCTACAAAAGGCATTTATGAAAAGGAAGACTGACCTCACCTTTGAGTTCAGATGTCAGTTGGACACCTCTCTTCAGTGCCACTGCAGTGCAAACTGCTAACAGAAGATATAAGCCAATAGTGACCAGATTTAGCCACCAAATCACCTACACAAGAGAAAAAGAAAGATTTGGGACTTTATGCTGGACACATGCACGTGACATGCAAACATTAAGAGTACAATAAGAGAGACAGTCCAAAAGGAGAAGGAAGGGAACTGGCAGAAGCAAGACTAAGCTAAAATTTGCTAAAGACATTGGCCTGGAACCTCTCACTCCAACTTACCGGGTTTCCAAGCAAATAAACCCGATAATCTGTCTCATTGACACCAGAAAAACGCAGTCCCTGAGGAAAGAGATCAGAAGGGAGAATCAGTTCCAGTTTGTATTTTGCACAGTGTCTAAGGTGAGACAAATTCCCATCCATGCATCTCAGGTGCTACAAAAGAAAGCTGACAGCATCTTCAATGCAATTACAAGGTTTTGTGCTTCAAAAGGCACTGCAAAAGCACTTGAAAATAGTAAGAAATATGGATTGATCAATATACCTGGTAGTTGATGGGCCAGTGCCAAGGTTTGGATGTAACTTCATTGTCCTTTGGTTTGAGGCCACTGTTTCCCTACAGATAAATCAACATAAAATTTAAATGAGCAGGCAGTTATGCTGCAATGTCTGCCCAGAAATGTCTCTGTACACAAACATACATCAATACTCTTCCTGAGTGAAAGCTCTTTTTTGAACCTACATAAATACATCATCTTCCATAATGGTCACAATAAGGACTATGAATGTTTTAATACTACTGTGCAAGTGAAAATGGGGTTTGGGTAGCAAAAGAGGCAGTGTTCTCTCATTTCTCTTCTTCAGCTTTTCTGTCACTGAGGATACATGTTGCATAAGCAAGACCTTTTTTCATTAAGAGACTCCTGTGACAGGTTTCCCTCTGCTATGAAAAAAAGCCTCAAAGATTATTTCCATGGAAACTCATGCAGGTGCTTCCTTACCTGAGACAGCATTATCACTGATTGCCATGGAAACGCTTTACAAAAACACTTTACAAGTACTAACAATAATGTGCTTGACTACTTTTTTCTCTTTAAAATCTGAAAAGAGCATCACAAACAGTAGCAAAGAAAACCCTAGACTCCTTTCTCAAAATATTAGCTTCTCATTCTTCAGAAGAAGGATTGAGGAGCTGGAAGCAGAAGAGCTGCAGACAATTGTACAAAGAATAATCATAGGAAATGACTGCAAAAGCAGTCCACCAGGCAAATATTAAATCTGCTCTTTTAAAAAAATATATATTCAGAGATAAAAAGGAAACTGGAAATCAAAGCTCCTTGATGAACTTGAAAAAAATCAGAAGTTTTCCATTCTCAATCCAAACACTCCTTTAAGTGTCTGTTTAGCTGATTTTCCTGATTTTGACCACAGTAATATCCTCCTGCCTCACAAATACAAATTTTTCTTTAAAGCCTTACAGGAAGGTATGGAAAACATTACATAACTAGCCTGTAGCTAGATCACACCACCAGCAGAACCAGGCATTAAGCCCAAGGCTTCCAATCTTGGACTTGGAAGATTTAGCTCCAAGACCATGCTTTTTTCTAAGTATAAATTCAAGTAGGTTGCTTGGGCATGCAAATTCTGCCCTAGCTTGCAGCCATCACCCAGATCTCTCAGAAGGTGCTACATCTTTTTAAATGCAAGAGAGAGGAGGAAGAAAATTATAATCTGAATCAATGATCTCCTACCCGGATCATAACCATGTGGGATTCTAGCAGAATTTCTGCAAAAGAAGGCTTCAAAACATCCAGGCTGATATTGGGCACTTAAAAAAAAAAAAAAAAAAAAAAAGAGAGAAAAATAGATTAGAAGTTTGTATGGTTTACTTTTATTTGCCTTTTTCATAATAAACTAAACTCTCTCCTCCTACAACAAATCTGCTTCCAGAACCTCTTTTCATTTTTTATGCAATTCATTCATACTCTTAACACAGTGGCTTGCAGTCAGAAGTATCCTCTAGTGAACTTTACAACTGTTGTACATCTAAATTTCCTCCTTTACTTCCAGAAACAATAGAAATATATAGAAGTCCATTAAATAAATAGATTTGTATTTCTGGCTGAAATTAGAGACATACTCTTCATAGGCTGCTGTTTATCTGTAAATGCCCATAAGTATGGGAATATAAAATGCATTACAACAGAAGAGGAAATTCTACCAAGTCAACAGCACAGGATTTCTCTCCTTTGGTTTGCCTACAGTTGCTTTCACAGGAGGAAGAATAGTTAGGTGTTTTAATAACTCAGAATTCAGCCCAAGTCACCTGAAATTCATGGGATGAAAATTGTGTTGAACAGCCCAGGCCAGATGAGCCTGTGAAACATATATAACTCCTGGATGAGGCTGCAAGGCCCACTTGTCTTTATTGGCAAACTTAGATCTCTGTCACACACCATTTCTTGATGGTACTGAAAAGTCATCACTTAGCACAGCCCCAGTAGAAGGAAAAAAATACACCAGAACAGACTGGATCCAAGCTTTTGTTAAAAATCATTGAAATATATATGACATACTCATATCAATGACAACAATTCCCAATTAAACAATGTTAGAAATAACAGCCTGTACTGGAATGCTTTGCACTTTTGTAACACATTAAAATCTCAAAATCCTTAAAGAAGTCTTTATATTTCTAGTACACTTCAAGCATTATCATCAGCTTCCAGTACAGTGAAATAGAAAAGGGCTCTGCATCCCTGTACATACTGAAGCTCAGCAAGTTTGCACTTAAGCTGGGAAAGAACACATACATTTCAAATGCAGAATGCCAGTTACTGCTATCTGATTGCTCATCCCTTCTTTTAACAGCAAGCCAAGATTCACTCTCAATCAAAAGGGAAATCAATTACTTACATTTAGGGTTAATATGATCTTCAAAGTTCCAGAGGGAATTGGGTGTCTCTTTCAGGTATGGTGTGCAAGTGACTTCTACTTGCTCCCAGCCCCTAAGGATCAGCAGAACAGTTCACCAACACACCACAGGAACACTCAATATTTCCACTTTGTGTTTAGTTTTCCCCCATTTAGCTTTATACTTCTCTGTAATGCTTCAGCAGTTGCATTCTTATGTGCTATAAGAACCACATAGAAACCAAAACAGATCCGCAAGGCAATTAACATCAAAATTCTGCGGAATAGTTGAACCACATTTCTCACTTCCTCACCTAAAAAGGTGGATATGTGGGATTTTTGAAAATTATGCACCTTGCCAACTACAAACTACTTCAAATTCAAACCTTATAGTTCCTCCAAAGAAAATCACTATCATCAATTTAAGTCAGTCCATATCTACAAGAACTGTATTACAGAAACCAAACAATTACCTTAGAAGATACTAATAAACGTTCCTTAGTCTGTTACCCTATGTCCAGCAGGCGACATCAAAGACTTTCTGGGAGAAAGTGCATCAAATCTGGCAGTAATATGATGGATTATTAGGGAATTTTCTACCAATCACCACTTAGCAAATTTCACCAATTAAGTAATCCATTAAATAATTACCATTAAATTCTCTGAAGGACAGTGATTACTACGCATTAAATAAAAAAACAGAAAAATCCAGTATACTCTAACCATCCTTATTTGTAGTTAACAAGTATTTTTTTCCCCTCAGCTGTTCCTATCATCAATATTTTGCAGCAATAGCTTCCATTCTCATAGTAAATTGTTAGTGGGAAAAAAAAAAAACAATTCACAACATTTTTTGAATGCTCTTGATGGAGATTAGCTTTTTTTTTTTTTCTTAACTGAACACATTATGTACCCATAAGCCCAGTTTCATGGTGAGGTCTAAGTAGTATTTGCACTCTTGGCCAGGCAGTTGCCAGAGGTACCTGCCTGCTCTGATTCAGCATCCACCGGATTCCTTAGAATCTGGTTTAATCACAACACAGCAAAGGGAAACCCAGAGCAGCAGCAAGGGAGGCAGCTCATGAAACAGCAGCAACATGAATGCACAGCCTCTGCCTCAGGATCCATGTCAGCATCCCACATCGTGCAGCTTTACAAACAGGGCAGCTTGCTTGGCATCAGCCTGGATGTCTCTGCATACACCTCCTTTGAATGATGAAGATATATAATTCAAGGACATATAAAATCCTGACCCCTGCTAACAGCAGCTTGTAACCACTGCATCACTTCAGATGCTGCATGCAAAAATGGCAAAGGTCTTCCAATCACAAGGTAAATTAATACCAATAGAAAGCGTTTTTGAAGACTGCGGTACAGAACAGCATGAACTGCCCCAGTTTCCAGTGATTTTTGCAAACCTCAAGGATAAATAACATGTTAAATAACACATCTGTCATCCCCTTCTGGCCTTACCAGATGACAAAGTTATGTCCATGCCAGTCTTGGATCTCTTAGTAAGGGATATTATGTTTCAGAGCCATATACCTTCACTGTAACAGACTGCACAACCCCAACCCAGATCTTCCCCTCTAGTCAAATTTTCAGTACCTGCTAGTTATATTTTTATTCTTTTAAAGAAATGGAAGAAGCGTAGTTACTGCTTAGCCTAAAAGTACCATTGAGGAAAGTGACATGTCAGCTCAAGGCCCTGCAGGGGTGGATGGGGATTACAAACTATTTACCATTTCGGCAGAGTCTTTCCAGAAGATCCCAATATACACCCTGTGGCCACATGGGTTAGCCGGACGTGACTCCGTAGGACTTTGATGAGCTTCCCAGTCTTTCTGCCTACTACTTCAATCCGCCAGAAGTCATTGGAGTCTCCTGTTCCATTCTATCATGCAAGCACACCATTGGAGAAAAACAATTACAAAAATAGAAAAAGGAGATGAAAGAATGCCCAAACTAGAAGACACACAGAACTGAAGCACTGCAAAAAGGAAATTCTGAAACACCACTGGATGCAAAGCTAAAAAAACTAGCCTCACACTTCACAGAAGAGATTCCCCATCAGGAAGACATCATTCCAGACATAAGCAACCACTCACAAATACATCTCTATCTTGCCAACCTTAATTTTGTTTGCTTTCAATTCATTCTTGACTGTAGCTCAGAGTTACAGCACAAAGGGGCAACTTGGCTGCTTCACAAAAGGGGTTTAAGCAACAGATCTTTGCATGTAGAAATTCAGCCCTCAAAGCATACTTCATCTTTGTGATTCAAAATTCTGTCATCATTCTGTCAAAAAAACACTTGTCGATGTGACAAGGCCAAATACATAAAATAATACTTGTCAGAGCAACTTCAAGGTTGCTCAGTTTGTCATTTCTGGAGTGGAATGCTGCCAAAGCTAGACTGACAAGTAAAAGTTTAAATTATTTCTTTATCTGTGTTCATATTAAATAGACCTCAAATATGAGATAAGGCATTTCATACTGCAGCAGCTTTTTCCTTGAGGATGGCAGATGTCCATCTATCATCCTGGCTAAGAAACTAAAAAAAGCAACAATAAATTCCCTTGACATGACATAAACTCTTCCCAAAAGAAGCTTTTGTTTTATCTTGCCTTCACTTACTATTCCATAGCCAGTGACCTGAAAATGCTTCCTTGTCAGGGGAGCCTCATGCTGGTGACTATGTAGATTTCTAGAAGTTCTGAAATGAAATTAAAAGTCAAACCTTCGAACCTTATCAATTTGTGATAAAAACATTGGTTTGAGTCATTCAGAGATGTGCCACTACTCTAACCACTGAATTCCAGCTGAGGGCACAGCAGGATGCAGCCTTAACGGGATGGGGGACATGGAGTGAACTTGTCACTTCCCAGCATGTGACTCTGAGCTTATGCCACACTGGGCAGTGACAGAAAAACGACAACCAACCCTCAAACGACAATCTCCCACCTCTAAAAGGAAAAGAGATTTGTTTTGGTTTGGTCTGTTTGATTTGTTTTGTTTTTTTTTTTTAATTAATACTAAAAGTGTGACAAAGAGTCCTGTCTTGTAAGAAGAAAAGCAAGATCCTTTTGTCATTATCAGTTTTGCTTTTGCAGGGAAAGATTGTACCAATTCACTCCCATGCCACAGACCTCATCAGGACTTAACCCATTTTGCCTAATCAAGATTTTATCATCCTCATTACCATATTTGATGGCAAACTCCCAAATTGAAAATCTAAAAAATTAGTCTTATAATCATTTTGGAAAACTCAGCAATGGTTTGTGCATACTCCATACTGAATACAATACAACATGATTTCCTGGCTCACAAGTTTAGAGGTTCTGTTAAGAAATCAAGGTCTGAAAGCTCAGAGCATTTTGGCACAGTGACATTAGACTAGACAAAGACTAAATATCAAGTCCCTATGGTTCCCCTGCTTCCTCTTAGGTATTCCCTGCAGAAAGGGAAAGGATCAGCTTCCATTTTCATTCCAAGTGTTTAACTGCTATGATCTCAGTGCTAAGAACTTCAGTGGGTGGATATTGCCTATGAACATAAGAACAGGATACTTGCAGTACACTGAAAAAAAACCCCTATATTCTATTTGTCTAGAAAACTCATCATGGAGACAGCCAACAGAATGAGGGTTTTGGAACTGCTTCTCTGGAAGAGATACCCTGATTATTGCATGTCACACAACTGAACAAATCTCCCTGCTGCTTAGGTAGGTAGTTCTAATAATATTCTGTGGTCCTCTTAAAAGCTTCTCATTTAATAGACACTCTTCAAAACATAAATCATAGAAGAAAAACTCCACAAACCTCACACTGGAAATTCAGATATACAGATACCTCTGTCACACAGCCTGCTTGGGCTCGTCTAACCACAGTCTCCATCAGGACAAGTATCCCAGCAATTCTATTCAATCACACAATCTCTGGGAATGCCAGAAATCATCCTTACTCTTTATGTTCCAGACGAATAATATCTCCATGCCTCACAAACTCCACAGGGCTTGAGGGGTCAGACAGACCTGCTGAAGGAAGATGAACTAATCATATCAATGCACTGACAAACTTATCAGGGTCTTAGAAAGTTCCTTGCTGATGCTCGTGCCTCAAGCAGATAATAAAGCAAAGTTGTGTTGACTCCAAGCCTGCTCTAGACCATAACCCTGAGAGCTATTCCAAAGAATGTGCACTATAAATGATTCTTGCAACACTGATTATAATTTTTCTTATATCTACATTATTTACATTTTTTGCTGTTCAGACAATTCTTGTTATTTTTTATAAACAAGTTAAAAAACCAGGAAACTTCCAGACCAAGCATGCCTCAGCTACACACACTACATAACCTAAATCAACAGCTTTCTGTACAAACCACAGATCATCACATTCACTACTCTTACCTTGTCCCAAGCAGTCATTCACAAAAATCTGTCAAACACTGTAACAGGACCCAGCTTTCCCAAGACTCTTAGCCACAATAACAGACAGCAAAAAATATTAGCTCAGACAAATTTCCTCTCCCCAACACAGCTGAAAAATTGTTAATGCAATCTTAAGCTAAGAAAAGCTTTTTTACTTCAGCTGTACAATCTGGAAAAGAACCAAAAACACAGTAGACACACACAATGTAAACTAAGATGAAGACAGCTTTCTCTTGTTTTCCCTCCTCTCCCCCTCATATCCATGAAGGATACTCTGTCCTGGAAAGAACTCAGAATATTTATGTAAAAACAGAAGCAGCAGTTATAAAAGGCACTTTACTGGTATTTGTTACCTGTATCTGAATCATGTTTCTTTATGATCCACAGGTTATTCAAATCTTTATGTAAATAGGCAGTGACCTGAAATTACAGGATTAATTATTTTAGCTAACAAGAAAAAAGCCATTGATAGCAGTCACACATTCACCAGCAAATCAAAGCACCAGCCACACAGGAATCCTGGGATTACCTTTATGAAAGTGCACCCTAGGAAACCAGTTATGGACCATTCCTTAACCCAGATGACTCCTCCTAGCCAGTGTAGAGCCTGTACTCAGAAGCACTACTCTTCATGGCAGCTCACAGGCACCAACAGCCCCCTAACATAGTCTGACCTCCCCCTGCCCTGTTTCAGAGGCTCCTTCTACAACAACAGGATATCCAAACCAGAACTCTTGAATAATCACCGACCACTACCTGAACCAGGAAACAAGCAGTGCAGGCTTTACAGACAGCAGAGATGTATGACTACAGGCTGACTGTGGCAACCATAATATCTGCCAAAAGATCCAGGCAAGGTAAGGATTCAGGGATCACTTGTTACAGTCACACATGGCTACACAGCTAGCCTTTGCCAGCCTGCTCAGCCTCACACAGTAACTGCATCTCCTGCTACCATGGACACAAAGACCATCTTATTCCCAGCTGCTGCTCTCCAGAGCACATGGAACTGTACTCCCTTTGCCCACTCTTCTCTTACAAAGAAGCAAGCCCTGCTCTGTGGGACCTTAGCCCAGTGCCCCACCTGTGCCTCTCTCTTAGGTGGGCACAGATGGACCAGCAGGTGAGTGACAGGCAGAACACAGAGGAGTGTCTGACAGTGGGGGAAAAGGGAGAGCTGGAGGTAGAACCTCATACCTTAAGGTCAAGCCATCAGGAGAGGAGGGGAAAGTGAAAGCAGAAAGATCACTTTTTCCTCTCTAAATCTCCTCCAAATTCTAAATTGCCTTTCCCTCTCCAGAGCCCTGAAACTACCCTAGAACTCTACTGTTGTTCTACCACCAGGGCAGGGAGCACAGGGGGGAAATCTCCATCCTTTCCTACTTTCCACAAGGAGAACTCCCATTAGTGTCCTCCCCAAACTGCCTTTCCCTGCTTTTCGTGTCACAAAGCATGATCTGCACTCGAATTTTGCCTATGCTTGAGGCAGTTTAGCATGACATCTCCATATCCTGTAATAAACATTAATGTCATGCTACATTATTAGAAATTCCGATTGTGACAAGCACAAGAAAAACAGATTGAGACAAAGTTTTCACTTCTGAAAACTTACTCCTAGCCATAGAGACAGCAGGGAGTTAAAAAACAAACACTTGTGTTTCTCTGGCAACTTTCTTTCAAGTATCTCAGAACAACTTTTAGACACCAATAATCAAACTGCAGAATACATCTTGGTAAAAGTGCAGAAGCAGCAAAGATTTGTGAAGCTTGATGATTATGGGCAAAAATAAAAAAAAACACTTAATGTTTGTACTTCTTAATTAGAGATAGTTACATGATTTCTGATTTCTACTTTCACTTATTGCTTAATCATATAATGAGAAGCCCTTAGTTCAAATGGTTTCCATATGGTTACATTAGCTTAAACGTACAGTATCAAATTTAATGAGCAAAGCTTTATAAATTCTTTGGTGACAGATGAAGGAAGCAAGGCACAAAGGAGAGGGTTTCATGTAAGGCCACAGAGGCCAGTGGCTGGAGTGAAAACAATATACTGCATTTCTATTCCCTTGCTTTTAATATACAGCCAGAAAAGCTGTAAGATAATGTAGTTGTTTTGAACAAAGTTTTACAGCCTTCCTTGAGGTAACTTTCATTATGGAAGACTATTCTGAAATCCTCTGGGACTCCATTTATGGATGGTGGTCCTGCAAAGCCTGGTTACTTTAAGTCACCCCTCTGGTGCAGTGCAGTAGGCTCTCTTCAGGCCTCCTTTTTAGTCAGAGTTCCAAGCCAAGTGCACAGCTGTGGCACTGAGATGGTAACAGATACTGAGTAAACACATAACTCCTACCAGCTATGCCCTGCTGCTAAATGCAAGGAGAGTAAATCAGTGGTTATAGTGACAGGCAATACTACCACAGCACACCAACCTGCTGCTGGCGAGCCCCAATGCCCTCTGGATAGAGATGCCAGTGGGAGTGAAGGTATCCCCCTGCCATCCGAAGGTTCTTCATTGTGACCACAGACCCATATGCCAAATCTGCATGAAAAAGAAGAAGGAAAAAAAGACATAAGGCAGCTCTCCTATTATCTCGCCCAGCTAGTCTACAGTGCACTATTAGGCACAAATTCTCCATTGTTTTGATGGAAGTTTGTTTCCTGTTTGACACATTACTCCATAGGGCTCACCACAAGCTTACCTTCCAGCCCTAATTCAGTGAAACTGTTACCCACCATTTGGTTGTAACACTTAAAACTCTCCCACTAAGTTTTAACATAAACAGTAGTGGTAAGTCATTCCTTTGTTTTTCAAGGAATGTAATTTCATAATGAGAGTTTTGAGATAGTTTTCCCTAAAAGTATACAGTCAAATTAGAACACTGCTGACCCCTACAGCAATAAATGAGGGAAGGGAGGCAAGCTCAGCTATTGGGATAGCAGAGCTGATACCTTGGAAAACAGACCTGATGCTCTGAGTGACAGCTCTGGAGCAGGGAACAGCCAGAAAAAAGCTGAAGTAATTAAAAAGCTAAACCATTTTAAAGGCTCTGTAGTCCCTAGCCAACCTGAGGATTAGAGAATAACCACAGACCCTTTTTGCTAAATTCAGATGCATTCTGAATACAACACAGCTGGACCAGTGGCATGCTGCATCACAAAAGTTGATAGTTTCCATTTACATATATTTTGGAAACAAATCCCACATCTGAACATCTACAAATCTAAGGTGAACAGGAAAAACATCTTTTTGTTGTCTCAAGCAATACAGACACAAAGAATAACAAAATGCATGCACACAAGTCAAACCCCCTCAAAATGGCATATTTCCGTCTAGATGGAATATGATGAAACAGCTAGTGACTATGTACTGAACATGGTGGTATTTTCAGCCTTTTTCTTTCTGTCAATACACAAAACTACACAGAGGAAGAGAATGGATCTGACCTTGACCATGGAAGTCATAATTCACACTGCCCTGCACTGAGTCACGGGGACACTGTTTTTATTTAAGTTCTCATGTACACTGACAACATTGAGAGTGCTTTATTCATTTGGACACTCACGCTCTGGAACAGAGACATTATGAAGATTGTTCCCAATCAGCTGGGATTGAAATGCTGAACTGAAGAAACCATCCCCAGGACCACTATAAAAGAGAACAAAAATTACGATAATTTAAAGTCTCACTAAACAGCATACAAACATCTGTCATGCATTACCAAGTTGTTTTTACAGAAGAAAATTACAGGAATAGACTGGGCATCTGAAGATGAGGAGTGAGTGCAGTTCCCTTAAGAGGCACACTTCTCTCATGTTGTGAATCACAGTAGATAGAGACAGTCTTGCAGGAAATTGTCCAGAGCTGCAAGGGCTTAAGGTCAAAAATGTACATGCTGGCACTGCACAAAGCATCATAACTGTCTTTGGAGATGTTCTTACAACAAACAAACTGACCTGCTGTCAGGACAGATACAACAAAGCCTTTCTCTATGGCTCCTGTAGTCTTACTTCTGCTAATAGGTTAGTGGTAAGAACAGTCGACTTTAACTGAAAAATAACAGATTTATTTTTCTATTCTTTTTTTTACAGTGAAATGCTTATTCACCTAATTTTTTAATGCTGGCATATGGAAAACATTACTTGGTCATTTCACTAGCTCCTTCCTCGCAAAAAGCACCCCTTGGTAGCAAACATTATGGAAAGGGCCCCCCCTTCAGGCACACTCAGACTCTTAATCACAGGCATTTTTCAGGAATGCAATGACTTTTTTTTTTTTAATTACAAAAAGACAAAGAATGAAGTTGAGACATTTTCAGGTCCCAGAAAGAGAAGAAGAAAAAAATGAGACAGGAAGTTTGGTTAGGTTACTTGTTTGGCATTTCAGAAAGTCTCAAGCTCAAATTCAATTTCACTGCCAGCTTGGCCAGAAAGTTGGGGAAAGAAATGAAACAAAGACAAGCTTGTGCCTGTGCTTCTGACACTGAAAGTGGAGCACTATATAACCAACAGCCTTTAATTCAAAGCAAAGGCAAGTAATTCTTCTGGAGAAAACATTGTGAAGTACCTTCTATTTAACACTGCAAAATGAACAGCAAACGTAGCCATGTAGAGGGCAAGCGGGAGCACGATGAGGCAGAGTACACGAGCCAGTAAATGCTTCCCAAACATGACCTGTAACAAAACAATCTGCATCAAACAATCTGCATCAAACAGTGCAGGAACAACTTCTCTCCTTATTTCACAAGACTTTGAGCAGCAGTCCTATGGCAGGAGTCTGTTGTGCAAGAAAGCTTACCAGGCTGTTGAATTACCTCAGAAAAGCCCAGACAGAGAGGGAAAAGCTGAGGCAGACCTTGCTGTGTATCTCAAAAAGTGGAGCTATGGTACCTCAAAATTTTAGGGTCGTGGGAAAAAGGAAAAAAACAGGCAACAGGAGAGTTTCATGTTCCAAAGTGCTGAGTATCCCTAACTTTGGCAAAGGAGGTTGGGCAGCCCCCACTAAAAAAAAAATTTTTTTTTACACATCTTGACCCAAAATCCCAGCAGAGGTGGCTTCCAAAATAGTAACTACCAAAGCTAAGCAAGAGGGAAAATGAAAATTTGTTCCCCTAATAAGGCTATGCAAATGTGAATGTAACCAGGACATCTTGGGGATCCACATATGCTTCACTTACAGAAATCACCTTGCTTAGCAAGGATGCTCTCACACTGCAACTTCTAGTGCTGCTCAGCCAGATGCTACAGAAAAGTCAGCAGCAAAACCTGCTCTTCAGATGTCTCAAAATGAAAGCAAAATATTTTATTTCAACCAATTGAAAACATGTTTTGCAAACAGATGCAAAAGAAGCTATTACATCTTCACAACCTACTGACACTGCTGGTAGAAGAGTAAATAATGTAAAATAGAGGGTGGATAATAAATAGCTGTGAAAAAAGAAAAAAATTAAATAGTAAAAAACTGTTTGCTAAATGCCCACACTACCTTCAAAGTGGATGAAAGCAGATGCACTTGCTGTTCTCCATATTTTTTAAAGACACCTATCATATAATTACTAAGCTAATAATTCTCCATCCCTCAGTACCAGAACCAATTAATTCAGAAGGGATGGAAAAAGCTGAACACATTGCAAAACTCACTGAAGTAATAAAGGAAAGAGATGTTCAGTTCTAGTACTTCAGCAGAACATTTAATAACCACTGGACATTTAGAAAAATACTGATTGATGGTACATAACCAAATATAGGCATTGAAGAGGCACATGAACTAACCTCCAGTTCCCTAGTTTAAAAGGCCTCAATATGCTTCAATTTTCATAAAATGATTTTCTTTAACTAAAGACTTCAGTGCAAAATCAAAAAAAAAACAGAAAGTCCACGTGAAAGACAGCAGTGAGCAAACCAGAACAATGGACCAGCACAAGCTGAGAATTCCAGAAATCAAGTTAGTCCCCCAAGAATTGCATGCAAATAATCATGAGTATCTTCCTAACAAATGCAGAGGTAAATTATTCAGGCTTTCAGGAGATTAATCCTCACCTTTTTTTTTTTCGCTCTCTTCAAGCACCAAGACTGCCAAATAACTATTCAGAAAGCATCTACCTTCTGGAGTAAATTTCTTTATATTCTAACACTCAGGGGTTTGCTGCCTTTGCTGCCAGCAGCACAAATGAAGTCACTGTGCAGCTGTCTGTTGGCAGAAAGCTTAGACATGATGGATTTGTTCTATTTCAAATGCAATTAACTGACTTTGCTCAAGAAATGTTTCTCTGGAGTTGGAACATTGAATCTTTGCAGCCCATATTGACTCACATTAATCACAGAAAACAAATCGCACGGGAGGAATAGAAAAAGTCCCTCCATGTCCCCACTGTTTGTAAGACAAACAAAACAAAAACAGTAAGGGAAAGTAATAGAATTTTCAAGCTTCCAAAGAGGCTTGAAGACATGAGGAGAACTGAACCCCTTTTAAAAGATATGACTGAAGAATTTGTCTTCCTGCCGGTTGCAAGACAGCAAATGGTACATCAAGGCGTTTCTCCAAATAGCAGATTTGGAGATTAGAAAATAGATTTTATGCTTCACAAACATAAAATGCAATATATTAGACCAGGACACTCAAAGCCACTAGAAAATTTTTTAGGGCTTAGAAGAATTAAATGTGTGTGAAATCAGGCAGGCTATGGCTGCCCTCATCCTCCAAACTGGCTACTGCAGGTTGCAGAGCAGTTCTATGACTCATGATATGCTATGCAGCCTCTCCCCCTTACTCTCACGAAGCAGAGCCTGAGCTCATGCTGATTCTGCAAACTAAGTGCTACAAGACATGCCTGTCTGCCAGGTAGCACATACTCCTTGGAAGGACAGGTAACAGTGTTGGACAATGTCTTGCTTCGGGCCACTGTAAAGCCATTCCCAATGAACATTTTTAGCTTAGACTGAAAATCTAGCCAACTGGAATGGCAACAGTTTCTCTCAGGAAAAAGTAACCATCTTTCTGTTGTTCTTGTATAATACAATGTCCTGCTAATATGTGTGTTTGGTTTTTTTTCAAAAGTCTGGCGATTTTTTCGTTTATAACCTTTATCTCCATTTCTCATCACCCACATCAGGTGCCCCTCTTTGCTGCAGAGTATCTCTGTTTGGGTACTTGCAGGGTTGTCAAAGACTAGGAGAATTAGGAAGCAAACAAAACAAAGTAAAGAAAAGCCTTTGAAACTCACCAGTGATAGGCTGAGGTTCCCCAGCAAGTCCCACAGGTCATAGATTGTGTTCAGGCCAACCAAGAGGACTACAAAAAGGCCAACAAATTTTACCCCCATTGCTCCAGCAAGGCTCACACCAGTCAGACTCAGCCAGAACCACCAGGAGGCAGAAAATGGCCTGCAGGACCAGTAAAGCAAGTCAATAAATAAAATGATGGCTACATGAATGGGCAGCCTGTGATCACAAAAATAAATAACAAAACAGTTACCCCACAGAATTACAGTTCATCTTCTCAGGAACCTGTAAGTAGTGGAAAAACAAGCTTTTTGTTTAGTTTAGAATCACACAAGGATACTGGTTTCAGAAACAGGCTTCTGAAGCATTGATACAGGCTTCAGGTACGCTTAAGCCAGGGGCAGCCCTAGATCTCCCATTCAAGGATGGAAACACAGATATCAGGTATAAGCTAAAATATTAGTGTGATGAAAGTCTGACTACATGGAAGTTCTGAGAATGGAAACAAGAATTTTGCTCCATAAAGTTCAAACTTACTTCTCTCAGAAATTTAGGGACTTGGGAAAGAACAAGAGGCAAAGAGCTGCCACCCTTACCAAAGCAAGAAAGCCTTAGCAGAAAATATCTATCCAAAACACAAACAAAAGCTGCAGCAAAAAGCAAACAAATTATAAACTGACATAAAATTGAACCATGGAAGAGAGATGATAAAAAAAGACAGCAGAATTTAAAACCCTTTTCCTTCTGATTCCTAATGCCTTGATGCTTTTATTTCAACTAGACAAAATCTCCATGACCAGCTAAGCAACATGATAGCTAGAGTTGGCTTTTAATTTGCAGAATATCAACTACTTTGACAACAGGATTAGTTCTAAGATATGAACAATAAATTCAGGTCAAGGCACACAAAGCTGATCAAGCACTGCCCTGTAATTTAGTGCTTGCATTCCCTGAGGAACACGCTGCAGATAAGAATGGCCTTGGAGAGCCATACATGACACTGCAGGCTGCATTTCAGCCACACAAACTGTAGACACACTAAGATTGATACAATCAGTTCTTGAATGTTTCATGAAATAAAAACTGCTCATATATAACATAGAATTTTGACTTTTTGTCTTTGAATTCAGGATGCATTTCAAGGAAACTACTCTGTGCAGCCCAGCCACAGAGAAGCCTTCTCACATATCCCAATACCTATAAACCACGACCCTCTCTGAAGGATATAGCAACTATCCTTAGCAACTTGACTATTTCATTCAGAATCATCGTGGCTATATTTCCCTCTAAGTTCCTGTAGCCATTTCTCTAAACCAAATGACACTATTTACCTCAGACAGGATTTTTATAGGTGCTTTTAACTCACAGGTAAGTAGGTGTACTCCAGTCACAACACTTTCTCCCTAACTACACAAACCCTCATGATAAAAATTTCTCTCTGCTGCCAACAGCCATTCACACATCACCAATGGCAGAAATACTTTAACTGTGTGAAAGTTAAATACAACAAAATGATCACCCTTATCTTACCTGTCTGCACAGCTGTTACATTTCACCATACTCAGAACAGCTCCCATGAGAAAGAACATTAGGATAGGATCCAGCAGAATATATTGGGACAAAGTAATGCAGCCTGTATCTGCAAAGAGACACACAGCAATGTCACAAAGATGTGCAGTTCCAAAGCAAATCTAAGATTGTGGGAATTCAGCTTCCTCAGTGTAGTCAAGACAAAAGGAAGGTGAAAAATTTTAGAAGCAGAAGGAGATCACAACATTAAATCTTCTACCTGGATAATAAAGGAAAAAAACCAAAATAACAAAACAAAAATAAAAACAGATACAAAAACAGAAACAAAAGGCAGCACAGCAGTATCTGTTAAACACCATTAGGAAAGTGCTGATAACATATTCAGATGGAGAGGATTACAGCCAGCAATGATCTCCCTGAGGCACCACCATGGTGCCAGAGGATGCCAGAGGAGAGGACATCTTTCAGATGATACCTATTAAAAATGGATACACCTTTGATATTTTAAGTCTCCATTTCTCAATACCTGTGTGTCCTCACAAAACCCCTATTTTGGTAACTCCATTTCTCCACTTGGTTCAATTCAACAAGGAACTTTATTATTGTGAACTCTTCTAAAGTAATGCAGGGACTGTTAAACATCTCTATAATTCATATGGGAAACATCAATATTTCACTAGTGGGAAAAATCATCCCTGACAATCTACCTTATGAAATTTTTTTAAGTTAAGGTGCAATCTAATCAAATACTGTGGTTTACATAAATAACAGAAGTACCTATGAACTAAACAAGCTGTAAAGTTCTTAAGGGAACCACCAACTAAAAAGCCTCATACACATATATATATATATATAAAAGTGGAATTGCTTTGCTTTCGAGAAAGTCTCTCATTAACCCAAATATTCCCCGGTAAGGCAACCACATGGTAATCCAGAAATTAAATTATCTGAACAATTAAGATACTCAATTTTACTGTGGCAGGGACACCTACCAAAAATAAGGATGAAAGCTGTGAGTAAGGCTGCTGGCAGTGACTTTGACAGTTCCAATACTGTGAGGTAGGCAAAGGGAACCAGGCAGGAGCCAAGAAATGCACAAAACTGCAGGAAAAGATCATGGGAGAAGTTATAACCCCATTCATAGTGAACAAGAGCTCACACCCTTCCTTTCCCCTTTCCCTTTCCCCTCTCCCCTTTCCCCTTCCTTTCCTTTTCTTCCATACCTACAACAGGAGGTGCTGCAGCAGCTGAACTGAGTCACAAAGAACATCAGACAAAAGCCAACTGAACAAAGGCACTGCTCAGAGGACAGAGGCTTACTCTGTTCTGCAGAGGTGTCAGTAACAACAGCCAGTCACACTCTTGCTAAACTACACCACACATATTCATAAAAGGATGTGTCACGTTGGTGCACTACACATCCACTACACTCAGCCTTTTTTTAACAAGATACAAGATTTTGAAAGCTAAGAACAAAATACACCTGCACCTGATATCTTTAGCAGACCAGATTCCCCTGTCCCACACAAAAGAGACCAAGGATAGTTGGATGAGGAAGAGGAGAAATCAAAACAAAAGAAAGTAAGATCATAGTAAAATTTATTATCTTTAATGTCTGTTTCTAACACCTCTCCCACCTTTGGCTCAGGGAAATCTAAAATCATGAACTTCAGGAAACTAAACTAAGAAAACATGCCTTCCCAGTTTTCAGTTTTCTTTCTAGGTAGTAGCAATTGGCCACTGTTTCTGCTGTCAGTTATATGGCTCTTGGTTTTCCTAAATAGCAGTACAGTCAGGGTTTCAGATCAAATACAACTCTGAATTCTGCTGTCTAAGGCTCCATCAGCATGCTCAGTTCAGTGTCACTGGTGGAGGCAAACTGCAGGAGACAGTGGATGATCCTGGCTTTTTGATATGCTTGGCTCCCCAGCAGATTAGCCAGGCACAATGGAGCAAGAGAAGCTCAAACTCAGCAAAGTTTGCTTTGAAGAACAGGCAAGAGATCTATGCCATGCAACAGTGTAGTCTCACTAATTAGCAGAAGAGCTGGCCTCAATTTTCACCTTAATTTCTTACTCAATTTCTTGGCCTCTCACAGACACTCATTAGACTTATTCACAATAGAAACACACTTTTCAAGGGACCTTAAAGACAAGGCACAAGGCTAAACAGAACTCTGACCTGATCAAGGAGAGCTGTTCTTAAGATGTAACTGTATTGAAAGGTACAGGAAAGCTAACCAGTTTACCACTAGCCTGCAGAGCCTTACCCCTCTCATCCCTATGTAGTTGTGCTGCTCATATCGATCCCCTGGCTTTTGGAAAGGAAATGTACCATCATATCCACTAAGGTAGCCAGCAAGTCCAATCAGCATCTGAAGATGAAGAGGAAATGTGAAAAAACTGGTCAGGAAAATCACACTGGAGGAAAAAGTATCCAGGCTAGAAGCAGGTAAGATTTTTATAGAAACCACACTGATCCAGAGGACAAATAATTCAGACACATCATGCAAAAAAGACTTTATTTACAGAAATCATACGCATACATACTGTCCTTAGTCTAAAGGCAAAATCAGAATTATTCTTGCAAAAGACTGTAAGTATGACTGCAAGCTCAAGAAAAATACCAGGTGTGGAATTGAGGAAAGAAAATTCTGTAGTCTCCCATAGCTCCCTATCCCTTTAGTTTCAGGAGACTCAGTCCAAAAGAAAGATATCCTTGATGAGGTAGGAGAATGCACCTTCATCCACACTACACACTGTTGCTAAACAAGTTCCTCTACAGAACTTGGGAAATCAGAGCTCTCAGGGTCATTTGTGGCAGGCATCTCATTTGCTCACAAGTTATTAAGAACCGTTTGCTTCCTTTAAAATGTAGCCTTCTATTACATCTGCCCTCCAAGTGTCACACTGATTTTTTCATGTCAAGCCTTTCAGAAACCTAACATGCAATACTGTTTGGTTTTCTTACTTTTGAAGCATTTTTTGTGAAGACAAAAAGTTTTAAGTTGAGGCTCTGGATACAGAATGCAAATTACTATGTCAACAAGAGTTAGGAAGGACTTTGTTTTTCACCATATCCTTTGGCCAGAAGGTTGAGGCAGACTTTTATTGGTCCACTGCTGTGGCTTCCAAAGCATGTTTCATAAACAGAAAAGCAGTTTACCTTCCCCAAAGGGGGATGGACATCAAAGAAGAAGGTCCGATTAATGTAGTAACTTCCCATCTTCCCAAAATGAGTTTCATCCCAACTGGAAAAAACACACCAACAAAACACAAACCACAATAACCAATCTGCTACGATGCTGAAGAGAGTTTAAAAAAAAAAAAAAAGAGAGAGAGAAAAAAATCCTCTTTTTTCCTTTTTTCCTTCCTTTTAAAAAGGAAAGCCTTTTCACTTATGCTTTTTATAGTATAGAGGGTTACTGACATACATTCCGTATGAGACAATGCGTTGTACTCAGTGGGAATCATGCAGAGCACTGCATTGTAGCAAAGATCCTTTTTTTAAAGGAGTTTGATATTATCACTCCAAAGCCTCTGATTTGCCCTTTTGATTCCAAATTTGCCTTAGCGAGGTTAAAAACTCGGGCTGCTGCACACAGATGCCCAAACCGCCTGCCCGGGCCCCGGTGCCCTCCCTGCAGCACGTCCCAGAGCAGCGGGGAGGGCCAGGCTGGCTGGGCTGAGAGCGCAGCACTTTCCTGCGGCCCTCACTGCCATGTCCCGGCCCTCCACCTGCGGGGGATAAACAGGGATCCTTCCCACGCCGGCCAAGGCCGGGGCGGGCAGCCCGGGCGCAGTCCCGGCCGCTGTGGCCGGGAGGAGGCGGACGTGCACCCACCCGTACCCCGGGGCCCGGGCACTGCCACGCACGCCCCGCCCCGGCCCGTACCATACGTGAGGCGGTTCCCGCAGGCGGTGGAAGCGGGAGGCGAAGCTGAGGACGGTGACGAGGGCCAGCGCGGCCGGGCGGGTGGCGGCGGTCGGGGCGGCGGGACGTGCCGGGCCCCCCGGCCCCCGGCGGGGCTCCCGCTGGCGCGGCGGCATCCGCGGGCACCCGCGGCGCATCCTGGGCACGGAGTGCGGGCGGGCCGCGGGGCACGCCGGGGGATGCAGTCCCGGGCGTGCGGGGCCGGGCAGCCGCCGAGCGCTGAGCGGAGCCCGGGACGGCAATGAGCGCTGCCGCCGCCAAGGTACGCGGCGCCGGCTCCGCGCTGACCCCGTGGGGCGGGAGGGGAGCGGGGGCGATCGCAGCTCCAGAGCCGGAGGGAGCGGGGCTCGGTTCGGCCTTGTCGCCGGCTGTGGCTGCTGGTGCCGCGGCGCCCCGGGAAGGCCGCGATGGCGGTGCCCGGGAGGAGCGCGCCTCTGCTGCCCGGGCCCGTCTCTGTCCCAGTGGAAAGCAAGGAATTTAACCCCATGCTAAATAAAATGGTTTGGTGTGAAAATGCTTTTAACGGTGGTGCTTACTTACCATATTTTATTCCCGTGGACTGTTCACACTAAGTCCTGCTGAAGGGATAGTGAGAATTTAGAAGCAGATCTGTTCTTTCTGCTTTACATTTGAACCCAGCAGAGTAAAAGCAGTGCCTTTCAAGCACCGAGGTGTCCCCTACGCCAGCCCCCCAAGGAGCAGTGTATGTGTGCAGGCTGCTGGGCATGAAGGGTCTCAGGAAAGGTGAGAGATTTGGCCTTTCCAAGTGCATCCCATATATCGCCTGGAAAGATGTATGTAGACTATAGTGTACTGAAGAAGACAGGAAACCTAAGAGATCAACACACAATGTTTGGGGTGTTTTTTCTGTCTTTCACAATATGGAAGTCCATTTCCCAAATTTTTACTCGGACTGTATTTAAGCCCAAACGTTCCTCACTGATTGCCACAAATGAAAACAGAACCAAACCAGAACTCTCAAGAGACATCAGCAAATCCTGTCCTGCTATCATCCCAGCTCCACCCAGCCTAAACTGCAGGTTTTGGGGATTTTGTCCCACAGGGTTGTAAATGCAGGAAATTCTTTCCTGAGACTTCCCTGGACCATGCTCAGCATTTTCTCTGAGAAACACTGTGTCTCTCTGAGATCTGTCCACTGAGGATGAAACATTTCTGCTGTCTCTAGTCTCTACTTAGTTGATTATTTTTGTCTGTGACCTGCCCTGCTGCTAGGAGCAAAACAGCATGAACTCAGGAGATTACTCCATGCCTCAGCCTCTAGAGACATTTCACAGCTGGACGATAGGTTGGTTTCTATGTTCTTTTTGGTGAAATCCCCCAGGGCCTTGAAATCATAGAGCAGGGCATTTAGCTTAGCACAGTTTATTCCAAATAATAACATAGGCTGTAAAACCAAAAAAAGAACTATAGAGAGGATCAGGAGAAATGTCTCTGCTGGCTGAGAGGCCAGAGTCCAAAACAGATGTGGTGAAGGACATGAATTTCTGAGCCAAAAAATCATTAGCATGGTCCTCAGGAAAAGCTCATGAATGCTCTGTTTCTCTTTTGAAGCCATTGTTTGTGTTCCTTTCCCTAAAACTCAGCAGGCTAAACATTTGAAAAATGAACATAGCTAATATTTCTAATGCCCTTATCCGTGAAGAAGAGAATTTAAAAAAATCGGTAATATTTTTTTTCCACTAAAGAGTTACCAGTACTGCCATCACTTTCCTCCTCACTTATAAATCTGAGTAATTTAGTCAAAGACATAATAATATGATATTTTTGATAATTTAGTCAAAGTCATTTGAAGTTATTTGAGCCAATCTAAACTGTAAGAGAAGCATGAAGTTTACAAGGAGAACTGGAGAACAGAGATTATCAGTGACTCTGGGTCTTCTGCTGACAGACTATAATTGAGCATATCCCTGCTTTCTTTTGTCTTCCTGCCAGTCTCTGGGAAAAATTGTATGCATTTTGGGAGGGTATAGACACAGGAGAGATCCATGGGATCTGTGTAAGCAAGGAGAGACATGATTACAGGTTTATTTAGAGACATGCATGGGTACCCATTTCCTGTGTGGAAAGAAAAGACTATGACACAAAAAAAGCGCAGTCTTTTATTTTACACGAAGTTGGTCTGAGAGCAGAGTAGCAGCTCCTCCCATATCTGCAATGTAGAAAATCCCCTGTACTGGTGGGAGAGGGGCTACAGGAGCACACTAAGGAATCTCCCTGCAGAGGCAGCCCATCCCCAGAGCTAGCAGTCATTGAAACAGAAATTCTGCATGCAGCTTTGGTTTTCTTTTTTTGTTTACTAGGGTTAGATTTCTGCATTGGCACCTGGTGAGAGCCTGGGAGGCTTTCTAGTATCTTATTTGTTTCTGAGTAAAAATCTGCGGAAATAAGAATGGTTCCCAAATTTGCTTCCAAGCTTAAATCTGGTTAATGCTTTTGATATCAGGGCTGGGAGAGGGTGACTGCAGTCACCCAGGATTGAATCTGACTGGCTGGTTTTTGTGTCCTGGGTACAGACTGGGGGGCATAGTCCTTTTCTCATTGATTTTACAAGAGAAGCCTTCCCCCATTCCAGCTGAGTTAAAAGGGAAAATACAAAGGTGGTTTTTACTTCGTGGAGACGACTGCACACTCTTAACAATGGCATCTGAAAAGGTGAGAGTTTGGACAGGGTGGAAGCGAACGGGCAGAGTGCCTTAGTGTTACAGTTCAGGTAGAGATGAATTGTCTGTCCTCGTGGCTTTCATCTCAAACAGCAGAAGCTTTTCTTGTTTGGAAAGAGATCTGGCTTTTCCCTACATGGCTAGAAAAGCTATTTCATACCATGCAAATACCCAGTGCAGGTGCTTGGCACAATCAGTACAGAAATTGTTTCAGGAATCTAAGATGGGATAGAAGTTCACAATGTTGGATAGGGACAAAGAAAGAAGCTTTATAGGGAATAACTTCAACATCATTTGTGCATGGCTGGAAACATCAGGTGCAATTGGATAATGAGAAGGCTATTACGAGAGACAGTGCTGCTACCTATATGCCCAAATCAGGAATAGTTACTTTCAGAAAGGAGCTCTCTCTCTCTCTCTCTCTCTTCCAAACATTGCTCTCCCCTGTCTTAGAGTTCCTGAAATGCCTTCTGCTCATGCATTCTTCTCCTTACATACAACACTCTGATGCTCCCAGCATATAACCCTTTTATCTTTCTCTTCTCAGCCGATACTTTACAGCTATTTCCGAAGTTCCTGTTCTTGGAGAGTGCGGATCGGTAAGATTCAGTGTTGATCTCTCTTTTTTTGTCTCAGTATTGCAGTATCCTCCCCTTCACTAACCCAATTAATCAGTCACTTATTAACAGAGAGGTCAGCAAACATGAGGCTGGAACAGTAAGGCATCTCCCCATGGGGAGGGAGGGGAAGACTGCAGCTTACCTGGAGCAGGTGGAATAGAGGGGAACAAATTAGAGGGCTTCATGACACTGCCTCAGACTGTGGCCTGCCCAGGTCTGGAGAGCTAAGCAGGGCTGGGAATGATCCCTGCTTGTACTGAGACAGAAAGGTTTTACAGGTGAGCACATGGTCCCCTGCCCTCTATAAGCTGAATCAGGAAGGGCTGTGCTGCAAAGAGTTGGAAAGCTTATTTTGAAAGATGCAGTGGTTTTGTGAGGACTGTTCTTTAGTAATTTGGTCCTTCATTTGCCAGAGCACTGTCTTCTAAGTGCACTCAGGCCACCCTCCTTGAGGGATAGGGTCTTTTTTCAAATGCAGATGCTAACATTTCCCTGAACCCATTACCAATGAAGCTGGTCCCAATGTAGATCTCTGAAGCTGTACACTCTGCTCTCTCTAGCACTGGCTCTGAAAGGAATTTCCTATGACCTGGTCCCAGTGAACCTCATTAAGGATGGAGGACAGCAGGTAATGATAAAAATACCACTGCTCTCTTCAGGACTACTGAATTTGAGGATCATTAGGAGACTTGGGATTAGCACTAGAAAGTTCACAGGCAAAGTTACTGAATTTCTCACCACTTCTCTGTAATAAATCTTGCTTTCAGCCAGTACTCCCTGGCATATGAGACAAGAGAAGAATGTGATTGCAGGAGACTAGAGGCTTTTTCCTGTCTCAGATATTTGTGACTGAATCCATAAAGCTGAAGAACTTTTGCTTACCATGATACAACTGAATATATCTGGAGCATGGACTTCAGAAAAGCTGCCCCACACTTTAAACAGACTCAACCTCATTCAATTAGCACCAGAAAATGCACGGAGGTGGGGATAGGGGGTGTCCCAAAGATGCTAAATGATATTGCAGAGGACTGCAAAGGACCTGCAAAAGGAAAAGGTGGGTTGGCAAAAGAGATTCTTCACTGAGATCTTCCTTGGGGGTCCATAGGAGGGAGTTGTGCACCTCGTAGTACCACTGGCTCAATGGGCTGGTATGGGCTAAGGCAGAGTTGGACAACTGGGACAGTAATGGTGGCACTGATGAAGTACCACCCATTCTGGGCATTGCAGTGGTGCTTTTTCAAGAGATAAAGCAGTCTGGCCTTGGATGCAGTAATCCCTGAGCCCCTGTGAGAGCTTGCTGCAGGATAATAGTACAGCATAATTTACTGCAAAGATTAGTATTAAGGTAGAGAGAAAAAACAGGTAGGAAAAAATTTGGTAACTGGGTTCTGGGAGAAGAAAACAAGGAAGAAGAATTATTTATTGCTGTAGAGTAATCTCAGGTTTGTTTTCAGTTTTCTGCTGAATTCAAGGCACTGAATCCAATGCAGCAAGTCCCAGCCTTGAAAATTGATGGCATCACCCTTTCTCAGTCGGTGAGTTATCAGTCACACCCCTGTTAATCTTTCACTCCAGCCTGCTGCCCAATCTGGACAGGATGGCTTTGTCCCATCTTCTTCCACAGAGCTCTCACCTATACATTGCAAAAGAGATGGCATTTATGTTCCCACTTGGGAACAGAAATTGCACATAGTCCCTGATGGGAAACTACTGTCAAGGATTTAAGTTCAGTTCTGCTTTGTTTCATAACTCCACCTTTCACTAAGCAGTTTGTAGTCTTAACTTCGATGGCTGTTTCATGGTTTGCCTGAAATTACAGCTGGACCAAATGATAACAAGGTCACAGGCAGATGTCAGAGGGGTTATTCTGTTCCTTGGATTGGTAACAAACTGCCTTCAAAAACTATTGTATTCTCTTGGAATCAGCTCCCCTTTCCCAGGTGTCCAGGATGTGAAGTTTTCCTTGGCTCTCCAATAACCTCCCATTATCTCTTTGTTTATTACAGCTAGCTATAATTAATTACCTAGAAGAGACACATCCTAACCCCAGGCTCCTGCCCCAAGATCCAAAGAAGAGAGCCCAAGTCAGAATGATTGCTGATCACATTGTCTCTGGCATTCAACCACTCCAGGTACTGCCTTGTCAAGATCCATGCAAATGAGAAAATCAGAAAGGATTTCTGTCTCTGAAATTCTCAGTCTCCTTAAATTGTTGCCAGCCAACCAGGTGGCAGAACTTCGGATTGGTGTGCTAGCAGATAAAATCTGCTTAAACTCTGCCTGATCTGCCAATGACAACAATACAGTATTTCCAGCACAGCAAATCCTATAGCATCCTATGGTTCTTTCCAGAAAGAGCTGAGTCCATCAGGTTTTACTGCTGAGTCTAGGACATTTTAGGAAGAAGAGAACTGAGCAGCCCAAAGGGAAGAGGCAAAGGGATATCCTGGCAACTGGTACAGAAGGGTAGTGCCAAGAGAAAGATACAGCAGGGTGCATGATTCAGTGCAGGTGAGGTCAGAGCTGACCCAATCAACTGAACTCAGGCCAGTGGTTCAGCCTTGGCAACTTCTCATCTCCCCTCTCCTCCACTGCATGACACAGTGGGTAAGATCCAGCCAGCAGTAGTCATCTAACCTAGAGATTCCTTTGCCTTCACAGAACCTGAGTGTCCTGAAACAAATGGGGGAGAAGAAAATGGAATGGGCTCAGAACTGTATCTCATCTGGCTTTCAAGGTACATTCCATGTCCAAAATTTTCACTATTTTGGCTGACCTTACAGAATGCTGCACCACTGGCATTCTACTTGCCTTTTCAAGTAGAACCACATATATTCCTAGGCAGGTATGCTAGGGTCCTGCCTGGCTGGCAGACACAGTGCTCTTCCTGCCCAGAGTCTCTTGTCCAGGACTGGTAGCTCCCCAGGATAACAGAGGAAAGATGTGCACAGAACACTTCCACTGCTGCACATGGAAGAGGGGAAGCCTGATGCCATCCTTCACACTGCAGCAGCTGGTTCATTCTGAAGCACAAGGGCTCACAGCACTTCTAAAATTCTACATACATAGATAAATAGATATGCTTTTGTAATTGGACATCTAATGGCAAACTCCCACAGAGTCTAGCAAGTAGCAGAGTATTTCTTTACCTCTTTGAGAGAAATAAAGTGCTTTTGGTTTCCTTAAAACCCTTTCCCCCATGGGCTGCAATGACAGGCACATTTTCACTTCTGACAGACACAAACTGACTGAACCTTTGCATTTTTCCCTTCCCCAATCATGTATTACGTTATTACATTATCCTTCTAGTATTTCAAGTGCATTTTCTGAAGCAGCTTAAATCATCCTGGGTCCAAAAAAGCTGAAGGACCTTAAAGACTCCCGTAACTATAGTAACTATTTCTGTTCCTTCTAGTTTCTGTCCCAAAATGCTCCTTTCTCATACTCTGCTCAGGGTTAAGATGCCCTTGTTCATAATTCCCAGTCTAGAAAGTGTTTGGTGTCCCTTTCAATTGACTTTCCAATGCCTCATTTCAGTGTACCACCTCTCTTGACAGCACTGGAGCAGATCCTGCAGCACACTGCTGGACGCTACTGTGTGGGGGATGAAGTAAGTATCTGTGAGAGCCCTGTGTGCTATTGCAGAACTGAAAGCCCCAGTATCTTACCCTAAAATAGAAAAGAAAATCAGTTGAAGAGACAAGAGTACTACCCCATCCTGTGCCTAGAATTACTTGCAGTGCCTTCACCATATCAAAAACCAGCTGCATGGATCCTACTTAGGCCATTACTGACTGGCAGAGAGTTATGGGGATGTTTACTTGTCCCTGCCTATAACCTGCTGATGGCCAGATTCTGCAGTTCTGTCTAGGATCTGGCTGGTACTAGAGGATGTGGGAAAAGATGATTGTCATTTCATCTTTATAAGATTTGGACTTCAACATGTCCTGTCAAAGGGGCAAAGTTTGGCTCAACAAACATGGGTTCAGTTCTTAGCTCTGTTCTATGGAACTTTTAACCAACATCTATTTTTCTGCTCTGATCATCCAGTTTTAATATGGACAGATTTCACAGAGCTCACATAAAAGCTCTTCTGACCCATACCAAACTAGAGGCAGTTCAGGTCTTTTCCATTTATTAGTTCTGCTGCCAGGAAAAGATCTTTCCTATAAAAGCTCTAGAAAAAAGGAAGGCTCCTGCATTATCCTGGGATGCAGATGATTGTCTAGTAGAAGCCTTATGGAGCCCTTGGTAGGCAAAGGCTACTTACAGGATCTAATGTTGAGAATAACACATGCTCTGAGAGGCACACAGGGCTTTGTGACCGGGGGAGCAGGGTGGGGGCAGCTGCCTCTGACTGTGCAGATAGACAGGCAACAGCACTGTCCTTGAGTTTTCCTTTCAGATTGTAAGTCTCTGAGCCTGTTTACAGAGGCCCTATCACATATCAAGTCTTGACATTGGCAGGACCTGCTTGAAACTCCTGCAGTGCAAACAAGCAAAATTTACTTAACTTTTCCCAGCCATGCAAACACCCCTCTCCCTCCATCACCTCCCTCTGCAGCTTGCCAGCAGACCTGTTTACTCAGAGGCAGTTGCCATAGAAGCACAGTGTCCTTGAGGTCATAATGTTCAGGTGGTAAATATAAAGCTCCCTAAAAGCTGATGGCTTCTACTAGTGACTGCAATGAATTTCTTTTTCTTGTACTGTTACTGTACTATTACTTCTGAATTAAAGAATTAGATCATCATGACAACTTCACTGTACTGGCTGATAAAATAATTTCTGTCCTGGTCTCAAAGCCTGTCACCACTGGGAAGAGGGGACAAGCTCTGAGTTACTCTAACCCCTTTTCTCTGCTATATTTGCAGGTTTCCATGGCTGATCTATGTTTAGTGCCTCAAGTTGCCAATGCTGAAAGGTAATTAAGGCTAAGCTTGAGATATTTTTCAACACACCTACTTATGCTGGGCTGTCAGAGCTTACCTTCTGCTGCTCCTTGTGCCTGTTAGAAAGTATCCCTTCTGCCTGCCCTATCCACTTATGTTTCTTCTCTGCATGAATTTTCCTATTTCATAAATACTGTTTCATCTGGAAGTAAGCAGTTGTAATCTCCTCTTAGATGCCCCTGGGGAAACCTGATCTATGACCTTAGAAAAGCTAAGGTTGCTTCCACACTCCCGTTTTCTCTGTCTCTTTGCTCTATTCTTACACTGTACACAGGGGGAAAAAATTAATCCGACTTTATTTGTTTAAAGCCTTAAACCCATACAAGTAGCGTCAGCCTGATTCCCAGGAAAAGCAGTGTCTTCTTACCTTGTGCTGCACATTATGTAAAAATCTGGTGAAGATCACACAATCACAGTGTGAGAAGGGAAGGGAATTCTGGAGGTCATCCAGTCCAATTTCCCTGCTAGATGAACTGGCACAGGATTGCATCTGGATGGGGTTTGAGTATCTCTAGAGAAGGAGACTTTACAACCTCTCCAGACACTGATTAATCTCTCTAGCATTTGTTTTTAAACCTACAAGGATGAACCTTTCTGTTAATGTAAATGCTTGTGAGATTCTCCCATACTAGGCAGGTCTATCACACTGCTCTGCACTTCTGCTCACCGCTGCACTGGCTCTTCAACTCATAGTACTTCACAAATTCTTTTCCTTTTACAGATTCAAAGTGGACATGGGTCCATATCCCACAATAACCAGAATAAATAAATCACTCTTGGAGTTAGAGGCCTTCAAAATAAGCCACCCTTCCCGGCAGCCAGATACTCCTGCAGAGCTGCGAGCTTGAAGCCTTTCTACTCATTAAATCTAGAAAGCTGGTGTGATAAAGAAGACAATACCTACAGTCTGAATAGGACTTCAGTGCCAGTAGGAATCTCTAGTACTATCGTTTCTTTTTCATCTGGGTGGGAAGGACAGAAGATGTGGAAATAGTGTGGATGATTTACATGAGCTATGCCTGTGCTGGAACACCTGCAACTACTAGTTTTTTCTATGCAGTCTGTCTCCATGAAGCAGATTAAACCAGAAGTATCAATAATGATTAGAAGTTCCCTCTGTATGGCTTTTGGTTAGGGAATGTGGCCACAAATAACTGTGAGGCATTGAGCCAATTCTGTATCCCCCACAGGGGCTACTTCTTTCTATCATCTACAAAAAGAACATCAGGGAATCAGCATGCAGAGTGTGCTTATCCTTGGAGCTGCCCCAGAGCCACAGCACAGTCATCAGTTCCATGGATACAAACAATAATATCTAGTCTCTGATGGAAGATAGCTTAACCCTTGTTGGGGTCTTGAAAGAGCCAAGTCAGCAACTCTGTCACCCCTTGCAATAACAAGAGCAGGAGCACAGAATTTATAAAAGGTCTGCCTAAAGCAAAGCTAGATGATTGTGCCATAGACAGCAACCAGCTCTCTCCCCTACACTGAAAATTATGTTCTCTTCCCCACCCTCAGATACTGCTCTAGCTGTTTTCCTAGCCTTCAGCTGCAGACTGTTGCCCAAGGGAATCCCACCCCAGATTCCCTCCAAACCAGCATCACACCGGGTGATGTGAGGACTGTTACTGTGTTAGGCTAGAGAGAGAGTCTGCTGAGACTGTTACTGTGAGGTTGTTACTGTGAGGACTTTGCAAATAGCAGCAGGAAATACTATTTCATTCACCGCAAATGAAACCAAACACCTAAGTCACTTTCAAAGCTGAAAGCATCCTGGGAATTCCAGCTAAAAACCTATAGGTCAAGAAGGGAACTCATAACCTTGTATCTGTGTTCTTGTGCAGACTCAGCTCAGATCCCACTGAATGTTTTGGCACGTGAGCCCAGATACTGTATATCAGGTACCCTAGGAGAACAATACCCATGGCCTTCAGATTTTACAAACCCACAACACCTTGTACCAAGGTGGCATTCACCTACATACAGATACCTGGACTGCCATGTTGCTTGGACTCATTTATTGCCATCCATATCTGTATTTAGGCTGGTTCAGGCTCATTCTGAGAATCATGCATTATCCTAGGTCCAGCTGTATCTTGACTGTGCTGTTATAAAAGGTCCCAGCACAGTTGGAGCCCCCAAAGACCAACACTGTGTGCAGGTTCTGCTCCTCTTTGTTCTCCTTGTCCATCAAGCAGGCAGGAGTCAGGTCAAGCAAGGTGTGGCCAGCTCGGGGAACAGAGCAGAGGTCATGGTGGATCACTGTGCTCCATGAAAGAGTATCTGAAGTGAAAAGGGGATATCAATACTGACAAGCCCATTCCTAATGCAAGGGATGCCACAAAAGAACTAGACTAGATGTTCAGAAACACTACTGCAGCCCCAGAGTCACCTTCAGCTATCAAAACAGGGCAGGAGAGTCACTCACCCAGGTGGAAGACAAAGGCATCGTGCAAGGCTCCTCTGGCATTGCAGCCTCCACTGATCAGAACCTTCTGGTCCGACACAGCCAGAGCAGCATGAAAACTGTGACCAAAGCAAAGTCAAAAGGTGACTACAACAAAACCTGCTGGGATGGCCTCAGTCAGCAATGGACAGGGATGGACAGACTTGATCAGGAGGTTTGGGGGCTTAAGGTGGAGGAAGAAAGCTGACTTCTGCTTCTCTCTGCCTTGACCTGCAGAATAACCCTAAAAGAGATGTTTGCCTCTGCAGGTCAGGCCATAATCAGGCCTGAAGAGCAACAGATTATCTCAGAAGGAGCTACCAAAATTCCTATGCTTTGCTTTGCGGGATGAAATAGCAGGCTAGCTGGGCTCTGCATTGATTTAGATCATTGTTCTAGTGAGCAATTCTGTCCCTTTAGGAAAAGCATTGTCCTGGTACGGGAGTTTCTTCCCCTGTGTGGCACAGTACCTCTCCAGGCACTGTGAAGGCCAAACAGCAGGCCATACATACAGTTTACTAGCACATGTCAGAAAGCTTACCCTAACCTGAAAGACAGATTTCCAGGGAGAACAAGGAATATCCCCCCACACCATACAGGCACCAACAAGGACAGCACAGAAATTCCTGGCCCCATAGCAGAGAGAAGATCACTGTATTTTGACTAGTGGGACAGATATGCAGCTGGGTCTGATCACAAGCATTGTTTAAACCTGGCTTCAAAGAGAAATAACAGAAGATAGCTCCTGGGTCTGCAATATAATCTTACCAACGTGCAGAAGGCTGTCCTGCCAGGAGGGGGACTGTTGTGTACTCCATGAAACCTGACAGACAGAAAAGGCAGGTGAAATGTCCAAAAACCTCAGCCTCATAACTAGACAAAAACTCTGCCACATCAACGATCTGTCTTCTCTATTACCCAACTTCTTCGAAAAAAGCCATTATTTTTTCTTCATCTCCTCCCTGATTGCCCCAGGAAGGTTTTTGGGTTTTTTTAACCCATAGTTTTTCATCTCCATTGCCTTGTCAGGAGTTTGTATAATGCTATTGCTATTTTCCCATCAAGTACACCTTGCTCCCAAGTCCCTGTCTTTGAACAGACCTTCCCAAGGCAGTCAGATGGCACGGACTTTCTTACCCAGATCCAGAATGTGCATATCACTGAGGAAGAGAGAAGTCCTTCGACCCCCAAAAATCAGCAGCTTGTTTTTCAATAGAGTAGCTGAATGCCTGGACAGAGAACAAGCAAATGAATAAAATATCTTCAGCAAGTTCCCAAAACTTCCGTTTCAGCCTTGGCCTCTTCTACTGGGCTGCCATAGCTTCAGTCTACACCAAAGACAGAATCCCATCAGGATTCACAATAGGAGTTACTAAGAATCCCATTGCTCTAAACACAGCCCTACCTAAGGAGTATATAGTGGAGAACAATCACCCAATATTTAGGAAATCACACTGCTGTGAGAGGGAAGGTAAGCAGAGGTTTCCTGCACTATTTTGGATAGCTGGAATTAGAGCACTCTCACCCAAGCCTAGGCGGAGGCTTCTCCCCTTCCGAAATGGGCTGATACCAAATTTCATGCTCTGGATTGAAGACATAGAGCACATTGCTGCAGGGTGCAACTGCCAGTGATGCCTTTCTGGGGAAAGTTCCTCCAAAAACAAAGAGCTCCTTGTGGTAGATGGTTGCACTGTGGTAGGTGAGCACTGGTATCCTCCCTTTAGCCTAGAAAAAGTTCAATATATATTTATTACAAGAAGTGCATTATTTGCTGCATGACTCATAGCAAAGGGGCCCACATCATGCAGTGAGTTTGACAAGTCTCAATTTTCACTTTATTGGCTCCCCAGCCAGATCTTTGCTGTACAGGCAGACAGTACATTCTTTGCATGCTCTACACCACCAGAATGCTCTGATAAGAGAAGGAAGTCAGCCTCCCACACCTTCCTCAGAAGATGTCGGGGACAGAAAGATCTCATCCAGGCTTACTCTGTAAAAGCCATTTTGTGCTTTACCAGGAAAGAGACAGACAGTCCCATGCTGACAAGGGCTGAGAATTCTGCTGTGCTCAGGGCAGTTCCTGATTTGAGAAGACTGGTTCTTCACCTCAGTATCGGTTGCTGCTCTCAGTGGCACCATATAAAATGAGAGGCCATTTCCCTCTGCTGCTTGTAGAGTATTTCTACCCTTGAGCTGGGTCAACCACAGTCTTCTGCAGCAACCATTATTTCACATTGCTTCATTCATAGTAGGCACAGCTCCTGGTTTCCATTCAGCATGTGGCTTTTCAACACAGCCTCCTAATACCTGTCAAACCCAACTATGCATCTCAGACAACCTGGATCAACAGTGGACCAAGACTACTGGGCTAAGGACATGGGCACATAGACTGCCACATTCAGGCAGAATGTGCCACTGCCACCCCTCCTGCACTTTTGTCTTGGAAGAGATGCAGTACTCACAGTCACAAGGAGCCATTTCCAGGTGACTGTGTCCAGAACATAGATGCTGCTGTGGTCTTTGTCCTCCCTTATGCCCCCAAAAATGTAGATACGCTTGGTGTCAGGGTCATAGGTAGCTGTGTGACCATGCAAGCATGATGGCATGGCATTTTGTAGCTGGAAACCCACTGGAAACCATAAATCACTGTCTGTGGGAGCAACAGCAGACACATGGTGTGGGAGTACATTAAAATGCTCGAGTTCTATAGATTTAAAAAATATGCCATAAAATCTTTACTCAAAACCTTGCTCCCTTTGTTTCCTCCTCTCCTTTAATTCAGGGCTAGAGGGAACTCATACAGAATTGTTTCTGTAAGGAAGGATGGGAAATAGCAAGGTGAAAGAGATGACCAGTGAGGTCCAGAAAGACACGAGGCACTGGAATTGTATCTCACACTTCTCCACCAGTCACCGCACAGACTGTAAACTGCACTGGGGCTTTTGCCCCTTAAAATTCCAACTCTTTCCAGAACTTGTACCTTAGCTCCTAAAGGACTCTCAAGTACCATCCCAGAGCCTCAAAAGGCACACTATGTTGTCAGCTCAGCCCTCTGACATGCCAGATGTGATGCCTATACTGTCCCCTCCATATGCACAGACACCTGAGTATCCCATTCCCATCTGCATGAGCTATCCTCAAGTCCCACTGTTCCCCTTGCTTTTGACAACCCTAAAGTCCCCACCAATTTCCAGCTTCCAAAGAGCATCCTTGCAGGACTGTTGATTGACACCTTCTCCACCAATGAGAACAGCTGTCTGCAGGTCACTGAGGCACATGGCATGGCACCACCGTGGGCTGGGACTGCCTGGGGAGGGAAGAGCATAGGCCTGTGAGCAGTCAGACAAGACACCCTCAGCTCCCTTCCCTGCTGGGGAGAACAAGCCACCTGAATGCTCAGAGTGGGGAAATGGTAAGGCAAGGGTCCTAGTCCTCTGAAGGGGAAAAAGACATACCTACCTGAGCAATATTTTCAGTTGGCCTGGGAGAATAATTGCTGTGCTTAGAGATACCTCAGTAGCAAGGAATAGCTGGATGTAGGATGCATTCAGGCTGCCACTTCACACAGGCTTGGGTGTCCCTCATTTACTACCCCATCTCCAGTAGTGATATCCCAGTTGTGCGCCCACCCCGTGCTACTCTTTGTGAGGGAGGGCTACCCAGGGACAGCTTGTCAGTGCCCAAGAGAAGCCTGGAGCTGCTTCTAGAGGTATTCCTTGTACTGTTCTGTTCCTCCTCCCTTCCCCTCCCAGGCCCCTGCTGTTGGCTGAGCAAGCTAAAAAAATACTTTTCAATCAAAGTCTATTTCATATCTTACCTTTTTTCCTCAAAGAGCTATGTACCCAGAGGTGTGCCTGAGATTCAGAGGGGCTAAAGAAACATTTGAGAGCCTGACAATACTGGAAGCACTGATGGCAATTGCATGAAGAGGAACAGTATATACACACAACCTACTTGTTATTCTTGATCACTGGGGAGATACACGATAAAGCATGAGAGGCTTCTGATGTTGAAGGGAAGAAATATCATCACTGAAAAGACAAACCAGTGTCTAGGAACCAAATCCTCACCTTGCAACTCCTTCACCGCCAGATCTGCAGAAGAGAACACAGAGATGGCCCCATAAAGCAGCCAGCAGACATACTGTGGAAAGTGCTCAGCTCCACTGTGGAAGAGCCCTTTGACTTCCTTCCTCCAACCTCCAGCACAAAACTACCTCACTGCAACAAGCAAGGTGCAAGTCCAAGAATCATGAACTATGTCTCATCAGAAGAAATGCAGAAGATAGGTAAGAGCAGGGCACACTTCCTCTGACGGCCAAATGCTGTCACCATTGCATTTTACCCTTCTGATAGAAGTTCATTTCCCCGCTTCTCACACTGCCTGCAGCAGAAAAAACTTTATGATGGAGCTATGTTTGCCTTTATGACAAGCATGCCAAGTCCCAATAAGTAATTTCCTATGGGTATCACTAAGTTATTGCCAAACTTACACATTCTGGAGACAACTTGGAATTCCCAGTGTAGAAGCCTAAGATTTTGTTTCCAAACCCCTTGGCAGTTACCTTCTCACTGCTCAAAAGTCAGGACAATTATACTAATTACATATATATATATATTCTTTTTTGTATTCTCTATACTGTACGAGTAACCAATGCCTTCTATGGACCAAGTGGTATGCTGTTAGTAGGGGTACAACTAGACTAATGCAGAGGTTACACAATGTCACAGTAGGTAACTTTCTTGTGCCTCAGTTTACTCTTTTGTAAAACAAGATCAACGATATTTCTCTGAATTTATAAAACACTTCTACTTGTATGAAAAGATAGGCATTATGTCATGGTAAAAAGTGGTGGCACTAAGAATATGTTCTATTTCTGGCCTTTCCCACCAGGCAAAAAAACTCATCAAGCAGCTGATCCAGGAATAAAGAGCATTCTCAGTATTTCAAAACCAATCATACAAGTCCATCATGCATTGGAGGCACATCAAGAAATGGACTGGGAAGGTACAGCCCAGCAGCATTGACAGATCATTCAGACAAGACCTATAAAATAAAGTTGGAAGCTACTAGAGTTACCTTCTTCATCGAGATCTCTCTCAGATGCTGTGGGTTCAAATAAAACTTTTCTGGGCTTTTTGGAGTGGGCTCTTGGTGGTCCTTGGTCAGGACTCTTCCTCCAGGCCTCACTGGATTCCACTATTCCAGCTGGTGATTTCAGAGCACAGGGTACCACCACGGTCCTCAGTGGTGGCAGAATGTCCTTCTTCACAGGCCTGGATGCTCTGTCAGCCACCTCTGATCTCTGACTTTTAACCTGTGACATGAGTCCCAGCCAAATCAGCCCTGAAGAAAGATACTTGAGGCTACTGTGAATTGAATCTTACTGGGCTAGGGATGTGGTAACTGTTTTTAGGCTCATCTTCCCAATGAGTTTTAAGGGCCAGCATGCCATCAGTATCAGCTGCCAAACAGAAAGCTGCTGTGTGCTACAGTTGGCTTTCAAACTGCTGGCTGCTGTGCACAGCTAGAACAAGGGCAAAAAGGCTATCTGTACTAGGAATGAAAGGGCTGGTTGATCATCCCACCAAGGACTACTACATTCAACATTTAAAAAGGCACTTCAGTGAGGAATATATCTTTCTTCAGCACAAGAGAAACTTTGGTTCCAGAACTTCCTTAACCATATCTCCACTGAAAAAATGGCAGCAAATGTTTCTGCTAGACATCAACTGAATGGCTAACTGGTGAGGGAGAAGGTACTAAGAAAAAACATGAAGATGACTCCAAAATACACATACCCCAGTAGGATCCTCCAGGTCCTGGCCAAGGGGCCTATGATCTGCTGGGAGCACTGGTGACTGAGTGGTCTCTGGTACAAGGAAGGGATGGACAGGTGTACTGCTGGAGACACCTCGGAGCAGCTGCAGCAGAAACAGCAGCAGAATAAAAGGCTGTAAGTGTGCTAGCCTCCATCCACACAAAGGATGAGCAGAAACATGTCCTGCAAGGGACAGATTCCCTGCCTTTCATCTCCCACACCAACAAAACAAGCAAGGAAAAGGAAAGCCAGGCACTGCAAGATGCTAAATCCATTGGCTTCAACTCAAGGTAAAATAGCTATGTAAGTACCAAAGACTCAGGAGAAAGTAGAACTGGAAGTGAACAGCTGTCTGCTGCCCATCTCCTGCAATACACAAGCTGTTCTGGCAAAACTGTGTTCAGATGATAGGCCTGGAGCGTCACAGGGGTTACAGCCTCAGCACAGACATGCATTAACAGATTTATGTTTGTCAGTCCTACCTTGGAGTAGCAGAGAAGGAAAAGGAGAGCAGGAAGAGGAGGTTCTGGGGCTGAGAAGTGACAACATTTGAGACCCTAAACAGCAAGAGAGGAGAGTGTCAATTCTTTTACCTGTCCATTGACAGTCAGGACAAGCCTCACAGGGTTGCCTTTGTCCATCTCTTTCAACGAGGCCATGAAAATATCTGTTCTCCAGTCATCTTCCCACACCAGAGACCTGCACAAGGACCATGGCTTTTCAGCCCACAAGCGACACCAACTGTGACAAAATTCCTGCTCCCATACTAGATGATAACAGCCTAAAGCCAAAAGAGACCCATCCCTGAAAGCAGCCAAAAGGAATCATCACTACAGGGAAACACCATGGTGGAGGACCAGCAGGCCTGAGCATCTTTCAGATAACAGCAGCAGAATCAGGCAGCACCAGAGATCAGAAAGCTTTTCCAGGATGCCCCTCCTGACACCCTGGTAACCTGCGGGTGGGCTCCAGCGTGCCGACCCGCTGTGGCGCGACACCTGAGGACACCAGCACATCCACTGCGATGCTCGTGTCCGCAGAGTAACAGCTCCAGTCTCCCAGCCCGAACACCACCAGCTGCTTTGGCAATGGCAGCGGCAACCAAGCCTGGAAAGCCATCTGGCTGGACTGGCTGCAAGGGGAGGGAAATAAAAATAAGATATAGTAATCAAGGAATAAAATAAAAGGTGAAAAAATATATGAAAACGCTTGAAAACACGTTTATGCCAGGGAAAGGTGAGAGGAGAGGGCTTGTGTCACTTAAAGATGAAACCATGTAAAGATGCAAGGAAGGAAATAACCGGGGGGAAGGGAGAGCCGCAAGGGGCTGGAGCAGCGCAGCCAGGCGAGCAGCGGCGTTTGCAGGGAGGGCCGAGGCATGGCCTGCAGGTGTCCCAGCCCTCGGGGCAGCCCAACGCTGGCAGGCCGGCCCGCACCTGCCGATCCGCCGCGGCGGCTCCCGCAGAGCCCACAGCACGTAGAAGGCGAGGCCGCCCTGCCGGGCGCTGCCCGCGGGCCCCGGCCGGCCCCGGCGGCGGGCACGCAGCATGGCGGCGGGCAGGCCGAGTGCCCACAGGGCCCACATTAAAGCCCCGCGGCCCGGCGGGGGCGGCCCCGCCATCCCGCGGCTCGGCCCCACAGCTGTGCAGGGGCACGCCCTGCCCCGGCTGGCAGCGCCCGCCGAGCCACCAGCCATCCCCGTTAGCGAAGGGGACCCGGCAGCAGCCCTGCCCAGCCGGGAGGAGTCGGGGGAGTAGGGCCGGCTGCTCAGGCCTTCCGAAGCCGGGACCAGCCTTGGCTTTGTAAGCCTCTGTAGAATCACAGGATTAATTAGGTTGGAAAAGATCTCTGAGACCATCGAGAACAGCCAATGACCGAACTCCACCATGTCAACTAGATATGGGCACTGCACATTCAGTCTTTCCTTAAACACCTCCAGGGGATGGCGACTCCACCACCTCCCCGTGCAGTCCATTCCAGTATACAATCACCCCTTCTGTGAAGAAATTCCTTCTAATGTCCAGCCTAAACCTGCCCTGGCACAGCTGGAGACTGTGTCCTCTTATTGTGTCACTGGCTGCCTGGCAGAAGTGGCCAATTCCCACCCAACTACAGCCTCCTTTCAGCTAGTTGTAGAGAGTGATAAGGTCTCCCCTGAGCCTCCTTTTCTCCAGCCTAAACAACCCCAGCTCCCTCAGCCAGTCTTGTTATAGGTGATAGTATAATATTGGCTTTAGCATTCGTAGATTAGCTTTTTGCATTACAAGTATTTTAATATAATACTATTTGTACTTACTTTTAACTGCTTTTGTATAGTATAATCTGTCAGTTTATGCATACACTGTATAGTTTTCATGAATGATAGTATAATAAATATATTGTTGGCTGTAGCAAAATGTTGAAGTAAAGACTAAAAATACCTCTATAGTGTTAAAGCAGTCCTTTTTCTTGCATCTGCAGACTGACCTCTCCAAGTGAGAACAGTGACAGAAACCAGAGCACAAGCATCTGGGAAAGATTTATTTTTCCTCGTTCTCAGGAAGCGTGAAACAATAGGATGGAAACACAGGAAGAAATAAAATATTAACCTAATCTATAGAATATCCTGCAGACAAGTCAGAAGTTAAAACCAAACAAGAGAGTTCCTGGAACATGAAAGTTCACAAGAATGTTTGAATAATGTATGAAGCACATGAATGTGCATGTACCTCAGTAATGTAACAGTATAAAGATAACACTGTCTTAATCTACCAGTGTGCTCTCTGGCTAATCGCCAGCACTGGATATTTTGTCCCCTTTTTTATCCCTTATTAAGCTTTAAAATTCTGAAGTGTGAACTTTGTTTTTCAGTCCTCAAAGAACTTGTGTTCCAGACATTCACCATTTCAAGAGCCCAAGTCACATGACCCTTTCCAGAGAGGAATAATTTGCTTGCTGATTCCTAAATTATGGTATCTACACATTTCTTGTAGCCTTCATGAAAAAGAGCATATGTGAACCTTGTTTCTCTGACTCTGCAGTCAGGGCTCATATTGAAGGTAGGATGGTGGCAGATACTGCTTAAACAGTAATTATATGTGTGTATGTGTGTGTCACTACAGAGGCTCCACTGGGTAACTGATACCACTTGTATAATAATGAGTAGCTCTGCTAAGCTTAAAACTGCTGTTGATATGCAAATACTACTAAAAGCAGTGACAAGACTTCAGCAGCCAAAGTACAATATTCTCCCTATTCACCTGAAACAGGGCAGAGCCACTTCCCTGGAAGAGGCAACAAAGCCTGCTGCAAGGCTTTCCCAGAGCATCTCATGATCAGTGTTGCTACTGCAGCCCACCCACAAAAGTTACAGAAGGGGAAGGGGGAGTGGCAGAGTGGGGATGGATGGAAAGAACTAATGTGAAATTTTTCATCACTTCCTGGATCCCCACTGTTTTCCTTAGTTTTCCTCTCGGCCATATGCCTGAGCCAAGCACAAGGATGTATTGTGAGTGCATAGTAATAAAGTAGCTGTAGCACTGTTTCTCTTTGGTGGTCTTAAAATGCCATGAAAGATCTTTAACTTGGCAGAATCGTCTATCCTTTGGATCAGCTTGGTTTATGATTGTTCCTGCCCATCAATTAGTTTATAAAAGTGCTCCAAGGGAACATCAGGCAAGAACAGAGAATTGAACTTCTGCAGTACTTGTCCTACCAAACTTAAAATGAGATAGGTAAGAACAGATAACTCCTCCTACAGGCATCATTCCACATTTTGACCAGGAAATGCATCTTTCAGGACATGTAAATAGAGCCTTTGTAGTATGATAAAGCTGATGGGAAAAGCAGCTGTGAGGAGCTGCAAAGGGCAGACACTTTTCTCTAGACATGAGTATCTGGTAACTGAAGAGATGTTTCTAAATCCTCCAGATTGAAAGCTGAAGTAACAAAGGAGCTAGGGGATCTCTGCAAAGGGAGGTGACAAGTTCCAGTTTGAAGAACTGTGGGGAGTAAAGTATTCAAACTCTACCTATGTCCATTATATGAGCTTAGCTACTTGCTTGTTCCTCTCCAATTCCTCAAGCATTCAGTACAATCTCAAAAAAAAAAAAAATATTCCAGCAAGTCATTTTAACAGACCAAAGATTTCCTGGCTGGAACATTCATCATGAGAATTTTCCTATCCATTTGCATCACAATCTCCTGTACACTGCAAAGAGTCTTTTGAATATTTGCCTCTTCTTTACTCCTAAAACTAACTGCATTCGTGTTTTGTTGGAAGGTCTGTAGTTGAATTTTTCATATCACTTGCCTTAAACAGAAGACAAAGTTCTTGGTTGCATAGTGAAAAGTTTATTTAAAGGGAGTAAGCCCCAATATATTATTACAAATCAACCACAACACATCAAATATAAACAATACAAACCAATTTTGTATTTAGAAGCAAGCACACTATAAATATAGCCGTCATACGTGCCCTTCAGAAGGAGTCCAGTGACACATTTTGTTAAAATATCCTCTATTTAAAATTCACCCCTTGGTGAACACATAAAAAGCAAACAGTTGGCGCTGAGAACTCAATTTTGAAATCACAGAACATCAAAAATATTCACATCACATAGATAAGGACTGACAAACAACCATCACAGTTCACAAGAACATAGGTCTGCAAAAAGTATGACCAGCTACAAGGTGCTTCCCATCAAAAGCCTGTGCTAATGGCTTGGAGCTGTGAGTGGAAAGCAGCCTGCTTCAGTCTGATGAGAGCTATCCCCCAGGCATCTTGGAGGTTGCAGGGAGGCCATCTCTAGCTATTTATCATTTCCAAACATGGTTCCTTTCATTACTTGGCAAGGTCTCCTTAGCTCTTAGATTTCGTGGCTGGCATCCTGCTTCTTGCCCAAGGGACTTGACTCACCAGCTTAGACGGGTTTAAAACAGATAACCCTCACTGATGGATCAGCAAATTCTTCCTCTCTCCCTTCCCAATAAAGGCTACATTTAATGTATGATGATTCTAAGAAAGCAAAATGTAAAATCCAGAATGGAACCTAGAAAAGCCAAGGGAACTCAGATCCACCAACCACCTGGCCTGATGCACCTTCAGCTGCAAGAGCACCAGTTTCAGAATAAGTAGCCAGAGACTCTCTCCAGACAAATGTGGACTACCCCACCAGAAAACTCTCCTCCTTGTAATATACATTTGAACTCTGCTGTTTTATGTGCCTTCTAAAACTTTATTTAATTGGTATTTACTGAAAATCAACTTCTTTAGCTAAACACCTTAGCACGTTGACTCCTGCTGAACTCCTGACTTCTTCCACAGTCTAATTAGCAACATATTTAACACAATCAGTTCCCAGTTTTTCATTCTGTCAGTCGAGAAGTTCTCATTCATCTACATGACATTGTCACATCCAATATTTTCCCAGATACGAGAAAAGGAGAAATAGTCTTTTCTTTTACACTTGTACAAATAAATAAAAACCAAAAACCAAACAAACAAAAAATTTCATTGCTTTGGTCTCTCATCCACACTCAATATGCATAAGCACACTCCACTCACAACTCTGAATTTCAGCATTCTATTTAGAGAAAATTATGAATGGCCATAAGAAACACTCTTCTGTGTATATCTAGTGTTCCTCTGGTCCTTGGGTTTAGTGTCAGCATATCAAAAGGAGTAGTCCTCTGGTGTTCCTAGACATCTGACAGCAGCATATGAAGGCAAAGAATGTATGGCACCAGGAAACTCAAATACCATTGTACTACTCACCTTACAGCAACAAGGTGGTCTATGAACAGATTAGATCTCCAGGAACAGCCTAGAGGGGCTCTCCCTGCATGACCTTAGCAAGTACCAGCCTCTACCCAAACAGGCAGAGAAAGAAGAAATCTCTTGTATTAATGACACCTATGGTTCTTATTTCAGACATGTTCTTTGTTCCTAAGGCACCTTGTGATAAATCCTCTGTGGAGTGGCTTTTAGTGGTAATGAGACAAGAAGGAAGAGTATAAGCAGTGGGGATGAATTAATTTAGGGATTCATTCTCTACCCTAATTCGCCACAGGAACAACAAAATCTTTCAGCAGCTACACCTGTAATAAGGTTTACCTCAAATTCACCTCACCAGGTCCAGCACCACAATAACTGACCCACTGCAGGCCATAGATGGAGGTTATATGCACACACAGGTACAAGGAGACAAGCTGACAGGATAGAGCCACAAAGAAGTGCATGTGGCTGCCTTCTAGTCTCAGTGCACAATAACTCGACTTTCTTCGCACCTGAAGGCAGGTAGCTAAGTTCTTCCTCTTAACACATTTTTGTCTTACCTGTTCATGCATATTAAATGGATCCCAAGCACTAATTTGCTACCAGCCTATGTCTGACACCTTTCCTGCAAACGTATTACAGGCCAAGAGTCTGACAAAGTGTAAGCAGTACCAGTAGTGGTCCTTGATTTAAGCAAGTTTAACTCTCTGTCCTCAACAAAACACATACATTTTAAACTCCTGCTGCTACATTACACCTACAGCAAAAGAGAGAAAACAATGGAGAGCTTATTACCTTCTCTGACATAAAAAAAATCCAGCAGATTAGTACCATTATTATAACTAAACACTTATATCTTGTAGCAAAGGACTTGTATAAAAATTACTTTGTATATCTCTGACTGAACATGTACATCTAAATTATATGCAAAAAAAAAAGGAAAACAAGTTTGTGCTTTCACAAAAGCAAACCCAAAATGCAAAACAAGCTTCTTCCTTGATTTAGCTTTCTGAATTTCTAGAGACAATTTAGAGGGAAAGGAAACATATATTAAAAACCTATTTGAAATCTTCCTTCCACAGAAATGAAGAAGAAATTTTCCTTTCCTGAGGATTAATTTCCCTCTCTGAAGTGCAATTGTATTTAACCTTTATTTTTCTTTCTTGACCCAAGGTCTAATTCCAAAGATTTCTATTTAAATAAGAAGGGTTTCCACAACTGCCTAAGCCAGTTAGCAGGACTGAATACAAAACCAGGAAATATACTAAACTGAAAAAATTACACATGCAAAATAAGATTATTTCTTTGAAACAACTATGGGTTTGATATTGAACAGGAATGCCAGCCAAGCTATTGGATTTACCAGAAAATTAATAAAAACTGTGTATCCTTCCAAAAAGAAGTTGTCACTTTGATAATAAATGCTATTTGAATACCTGAGAAACAACATACTTGTATAATATGGAAATATAAGGAAATAAAAAGAGGAATTATCCTGTACAACTGTGAAGCTTTCCTGAAGATTAAATGTTCCTAAAACTATCTTGTGTTCATAAAAGAGACCAGATACTTCTGGGAAACTTACACAGTGAAACAACACACAGGGAATGCTTTCAGTTCCACTTCAGCAGGCCTGTCTGTGGACAGGCTGCATTTGCAGGCTGGGCACATACTCATTGGGATGACATTCCACATTTGATGCTGCTTTTGGGCTTAAGTCAGTGAGACCAGATAGATGGGCACAGTTCCAAAAGAGTGACCCGAGCCTTATTAAAGATTGGTCCACACTTCAGAAAGTAAGAACTGAACAATAGGTTTGCCATCTACAGTGCAAAACCCATTAACTAATGGCTTGAAAACTGGCACATACTATCTAAATGTCAGCAAGTGATCAAAACTGGTTGTAAGGCAGGCCTTATTAATTTTTTAAAACATGACAAAATGTATTTCAAAACTTATTATGAGCAACAGACAAAAGAGGGAAGTAGCTGCAAGCTAGCAACAGGGAGGCCACAGTATAATTTTAAATGGAGATAATCACTAGCCTGCAACAAGCTGTGCAGTTGAGGATCAATAATTCTGGAATATCTCATGTATATACATGGGTCAGAGTTCCCTTCAACATAACTAAATCCTAATTAGAAAGTGGAGTAGGTGCCAAATAGTGCATCATGTTAACCAGCACACACACAGAGGGTTCTCACAGCCAAGGGCCAACAGCAGTCATTGAGTGGGGCAATGTTGACATTGTGGTCAAACTGAAGGGTCTATTCCATATTCTTCTGTTAAGTGCCTAGGGTGACAGGGTGCTCTCCTCTCCTCTACCACTTCTGCTTGAGCAACCGCTAGCCACCAGTGGTGGTCAGGAGGACTGTATCTGGCCTAAGTTGCACTCTGAGAAGCCAGATAAGAACACAGTAATTAAGGCCCATAAGTCTTGCTCAACAGCTTAGGGCCAGTTAGGCCAAGAAAACCCAAAATACAGCCTGTATGGAAATATGACTGTAAGTCAATCATCTTACTCTAAGTAGTGGACAGCCCAGGGCCTGTTACCCTCTCCTGCATGGCAGTAGGCTGTGCCCCAGGATCTCCACTCGACTAGGGATGCCTCTTACGGTTAACTTCTTGGCTGAGAGATTCCTTGCTAAGGAATGCTCACTAAGTGCTTAATAGCATACAAAACTTTGAAATCTTAGCTAAGGAAGATAACAGGATTGACTGTGCACATAATCCTTTAAACTGATGGCCAAGTCTGGGTCTAAGTCTGGATCCAGACTTAGTCTGGAACTTTCTTAAGTTCCCCTTAAGAAAGGAGTTTAAAAAAAATAAGGGGGTCTTTTCTGAACTTCATGACTCAGCAGAGGGGTTTCCCTGACAGTTTTGTCTGACCCTGTCCTCTATGCAGTAATCAATTAAGTATATCTTGCTATTGTATCTTGTTAAAACTATTGTCCCATTTACTCATAAAATCATATAATGGTTTGGATTGGAAGAGTCATCTAGTACCAACTGCTTTCCAATGGTAAGGACACCTTCAACTAGACCAGGCTGCTGTACCTGCAGGGCTGTGAGGGAGACATGTTACATGTGCTGGGATGTAACCTGTGGGGCTGTGTGTGCAGAGGATGGGTTACACCTGGTTCACAGCACTGACCTGAGTGCAGGATACCTGATGTGGAGGGAGAGGAGATAGGTTTGGAAGCCATGAGAACAGCTTTTAGAACATCTGGGGAGAACTGGACATGTTCCAGTTATTGCTGCATGTGGTGCTTCATGAGGCACAGGTGTACTGCACCTCATAAGTACTGGAGGAGTCACACATTGCAGCCAGGTTATGATAATTTCTGATATTCCTGAAAGCGCCCTGCCTTACAGTCCTTGTATTTTATATCATACATGTGTGAGCTGACTGACATGACTGATGCCTACCATCTGAATGATGCTTCATGAATCTCTTTGTCACATTTTTAATCAGTAACTTTCATTATTCACAAACCAATACTTTAAAAAGGGTGGGGAGTAAAATCCCCAAACATATTTGCTTGTGATTTGCTTTTTTAACTCGACTCTGTTTTAAACCAGGAGGTATGAAAGGATACTGTCAATTGCAGAATGGGATGAGTAACTCAGGTAGCCTGAACTGCAGAAGTGTCTTCATAATTCTCCACTGCTACTGCTGGATTTGGTTATCAGCTTTTTAAGGAATTATTTTACTATATGCATATGAACAGTTGTGCAAAATATAATGAAACTGTTACAGTGTTTAGAGTGTTTTTAGAGGTTTCAATAATTCAGATTTTAATAGCAATGACAGTTTCAATAAACTTTTAATGAAATTTTTATTTCTTTCATAAAACAGCCCATGAAAAAAACTTCATTTCTTAAAACCAGTTATTTAAACACTTTTCTGAGTCTAAAAGCCTGAAGATCCTGGAGATTTTTGAGAATTTCTGAAATTTCTGACTAAATGCAAATTATTGCACTTCCTCAGATTTTCCTGCACCACATCAGCTGTTACAGTGTGTATCAGATGGATAGAGAGCATAATTTGTAAGGATACAGACCCTTTTCCCTCTTTCTCATAAAACCCGCTGAAACTGGAAAAGTATAGTCCCATCTCCTTACAATTTGGGACAGTTAATTCCAGCACTGACCTTATTTTCAGAGACTGGCTTGTGTTGTTAAAGCATTTACTAAATACACTTGCCATTTCCCTGTCGTTGGTATCTTTTACTTCCTAGAGCATCTGTTTGAAGAAAATTATTAATCTAATCCTCTACTGTAAGATTCTACCCGATGCAGTCTTTTAGGTAATGGAACTAAGTGAAATTCCATAAACTTGTGACAATTTGGAGTTCACAGATTGATCTAAGCTTGCACTCACTTTTACAAAAAATCTTCCCTGACAAGCATTGAGTTATGAAGAGAAGTATTTTTTTCCAAATTAAGAATGAAAAAATAATGTAAGGAACTACCTAGTTAAACCTCTAAGAAAATCTAACTCCTATTTTTTATTTCCTTGAACAGTCCTGCAGAACTTCACCATGAGTTTCAACACCAGCAAGTTTTACCAGAGCCTGCAGAACAGACTGAAGAACCCTGGCATTGACCACACATGTATGTCCTGATCTTATTGCTCTGGGACATGACCAACTTCTTTATTTTATGTGCAACTTTTCTTCTGGCATTGGCCCATAGTGTTTTCTGTGTGATCATAAATAGTTTTACGGTGTTTTCCAGTGACTTGGTACACAAGGTTCATAGAATCAGAGTATGCTGAGTTGGAAGAGACCCATCACAATCATTGAGTCCAGCTCCTGTCTCAGAACACCCCAACAATCAGAACATGTGTCTGAGTGTTGTCCAAACACTCCCTGAACTCTGTCAGGCTTGGTACTGTGATCACTTCCCTGGGGAGCCTGTTCCAGTGCTCAACCGCAATCTGGGTGAAAAACATTTTCCTTATACCCAACCTAAACCTCCCCTGACTCAGCTTTATGCCAGTTCCTTGAGTCCTGTCACTGGTCACAAGATTTAAGAGATCAGTGCCTTCCCCTCATGAGGAAGCTGTAACTGCAGTGAGGTCTCCCCTCAGTCTCCCCTTCTCCAGGCTGAACAGACCAAGTGACCTCAGCCTCCTCACATGGCTTCCCCTCCAGACCCTTCACCATCCCTGTGGCCCTCCTTTGGATGGTCTTTAATGGCTTAATGTCTTTTTTTATATTGTGGCACCTAAAACTGTCCCCAGCACTGCAGGTGAGGCTGTCCCAGTGCAGAGCAGAGCAGGACAATCCCTCCCTTGCCTGGCTGGTGATGCTGTGCCTGATGCACCCCAGGGCAGGGTTGGCCCTCCTGGCTGCCAGGGCACTGCTGGCTCAGATTCAGCTTGTCATTGATCAGGACCCCCAGGTCCCTTTCTTGTGCTCTCCAGCCTCTCATTCCCTAGTCTATACACAACACACCAACTATGAAATGCTGTTAAAGTGATGTTTTATATCAGCAAACATACTACTATTCTCTGTTAGAAGTGAAGTGTGTCACTCCATCAGCAATATCTAGGAACTTGATAGACAAAGGATGAAAAAAACCCCAAACACCTAACCTAAACTGCTCAGGACTGATTCAGGTGCTGATTCAGGATGGGTCTTCATTTCATCCATGAGAGGTTAAAAGAAGAAACAGCCCTCTCCAAGCTGCTAACTGAAAGAGCATCTGACAGATCTACTGTTCTGTCTCCCTGTGCTTGACCTCCTTGGATAAGGCAGCTTCGCAGTTCCCCCCCACCCTGGTGAACACACTCTCTGTTTTGAGGAAAGTGGCTGTCTTCTCCCCATCTCAGGGCCCAAAGCAACAACTCTGCTCCTTGCCCACTCCCCCAGAAAGTCACTGTGCTCCAAGCAGTGCTCTTCCAATTTCCACTCCTCCTGCTCCCAGCTTGAGCTGCTTCACTGTAGACTGACTGCTTCCTATCTTACCATTTTGACTTACTAAGCGCTCTGGAGCAGTGAATCAGTAAGCAGAGATAGATAAAAGTAAGCTCGAATATAGAGCGAATTGTACAGCATTACAATATACCCTTAATAGGAACTATGCAGCCCTCCTATGAGAGCAAAATCTTTGGCTTTAACTACCCCAAATAATTCTGTCCATCATTTCCTCTCAATAGAAGGAATGGACCACGTTGAAGTGCTTTACCTGGACAATTTAAAAATAAAACTCAGAACTTTTCTAGTATACCATGGAAAGTCATTTTGTGTCTCTGCAAAGAGGTATAAAATGTAAATACAGCAGTATTCTTAGAAAAGAGAACGATTTCAAGTTAAAAGTATTAACATAAACAATAGTTATAAATAAACATGTTTTAAAATTCATCTCTGATGGATTAATTTCTCCTTCTTCAACTCAGCCACTACTTAAGCAGAAGATGATAACTAATACCATCACTAGTCACCAAAACATGCCAAGGAACTTCCTAAAAATACCTTTGCAACAGCAATAGCAGCTCACAAACTGCATTTCTCTGGGAGCAGTGAACCAACATCCTGCTGCTAAGAAACATTTCCTGCATATTTATTGGGTGTATTCCAATAATTTTGTAATCATTCAGCATGGCAGTTAAGTCAGCATGAAGCAGGGTCTTCTGCTTCACATCTGGATTACAGAAAAAACTTCTGGTAATCACTGAGGTTTTAATCATCTACACATACCTACAATCAACAGAAATAACATCCAATTCTTAACCTGTAGAAAAGCCTTCCTACGGACTATGAGGGAGCACCCTGCTCCCTCCTCATGTTCAAACATGAGCTGTGACTGCTATTTGAGGCCCACCTGTTGTAGCACTGCCCAGCTACTGCAGCATGGGCTGCTGCTGGCCAGCTGCACTCCCACCCACTCACATGAGTGAAGGGAGCACTGACTGCTGGTGACTGTAGCGATGGTAGGTCATGGTATTACCCTGGCTAAGTGACAAGCCAGCTGTGCTTCTGGCTGACTGAAGCTAACAGCTGCCCTCTAGTGATGCAGATGCAGCAGGAGAGTTGGAAAAGTTATTCACAAAATAGTAACAGATTATTTTCACTTCATTTTGTACCAGCACAACAGATCAGAACCACAACCACCCGAAGGTGGCTTCTAGGAAATTGCCAGCTGTGATGTGAAGGCCCAGCCCAATGCCTGCATAGAGCAGACCTCCTGAAGTTTCTGAGAAAGAGGAGCTGCCTGGGAACAACCAGACAGTCACAACTACCCTTCTCCCCTGGGACAGTGGGGAAGAAGGGTGGGGGGAGAAACCAGTTCATGTCCAAAGAAGAGCTGGCAGAATTGTGCCGTGGTTCTGTCACAGAGCAGTGCCCGTCAGGCAGTCCCAGGGCCGGGTGGCAGCCTGCTACACTCACCATCACCTGCCTGCCATCCTTGCCCCTTCCCTCTTCTTCAGCTAGTGTAGTAGACGTGAAAGAACAGAGTCTTATTGCGGAGCAGAGAGTACGAGTTATCAAATTTCAGCAGGTAGATGCCCTCTCCCGGGTACTCATGGCTGCCTGCCTGTACCTCCCGATGGCTGTTCCTCCGGTACACAGGCATGATCTCTCCATAGCGGTTCCGCAGATAGCTTTTGGAACCCCGTTCCACGTCACCGACAGGGGACAGTCCTGAATGGGAGAGAGGAGACAAGTAAGTAGGCCAGAACCACTACATAATCCAGAAAAAGACCAACAAGACCAGAATGCAACACAGACATGCAGCTATATGGAAGGCTAACTGTGACAGAATTACCCAGAGCATCTCTTCCGACCTTTCCGTAAATAATTTCCCACCCAGTCTTCCTTATCACAACAAAGGTCATACCAAAAAACAGTTCCATTGGGAATGCTGATGGGACAGTATTTACTAGCCCACCAGCCCAGTCTCCTCTCTTTTTTGCTTACCTTTTAGATACCTCACTGCTTTTATACATGCAACAGCAGTCCTGTGATATAGACTTGAAGCAAAGAGAGGCAGGAAAACTTTTAGCTGTTACCTCATAGTGTCTATGTCCTCAATTCACTTCTCCAAGGGGATTCCTCATAAAGGAACCTACCCCTGCTTACAGGGCCTGCAAAGTTCAGGCACAAGCCTCCCAGCTACACTGGCCACACAAACACTGAAGCCACAGAACAGGCAATGTTATTGTGTGTTTCCCAAGTACAGTGACACAGTAGCAAACATTTCAAATACAGTCAGAAGGAGCTACTGCTGTACTGATGAAAAAAAGAAAACAAGAAAAAAACCAAAAAACAAGCAAACACCCCCCCCAAGACAAACAACAACAAAAAACACCAACCCCCAAAACCAACAAAACCCCAAAACAAACAAAAAAACCCAACCAACAAAAAACAAAACAAAAAAAAAAAAAAAAAAAAAAAAAAAAAAAAAAAAAAAACAAAAAACCAAACCCAAAAAACCAAAAAAAACCCACCCCAAAACCAAAATCTTCTTGCCTCCACTCACCATCAGAAATTTCTCAATCTGAGAGTCTAACAAAAACAATCAGGTTAAAGTTTCAGAATTTAACCTTTTAATCAGCTAAAAGTTGACTAAGTGAATTCTGATTTTATTTTTCCATGTGTTCAATTTTAAGAATGCTCTTGGAAAGGACAGGTATTGACATATGCTGAAGCAAGAAGGGCCAAATGCTTTCTTATCACTCTAACCAAGAACCTTAAAGGCTGCAGAGATAGCAAATGGGTTGTCTAAACAAAGTAGATGGAAACTATAGCATCTGACAGATACTCTCAGCAGCACAGCAACAAGTAACAAAAATTAATCTTTATAAGATCTGCACTAACCTTCAATTTCTTCATCATCCTCTTCATCCTCCTCATCACTGGATTCACTGACCTGAACAGTAATGGCAGTGCTAGTAACTGTGGTCCAGTCAAAATAGACTCCAAACCCAATGTCGTAGTCATCCGTAGCAAACTCCCAGCAAATGCATTTCCCATCAGGATGGGTTGGCACACGGATTGTCACCACCTCACCCCGCTTCACCACCATCCGGCCATTCTTCTCCTTTCCCATCTTGGCTTTGAATTCCTTCATCTTCTCAGTGGTCCACATGGTGGGTGCAGCCAGAGGGGGAGGCTGAGCTGAGACAAGGGAAAAATTCACAGGCTTACGTGTCTTTTCACTACTGACAAACTGTTACCTGAAAATAGTAAAGCTATTTCTGGTAAGGGGCCTGCATTCTGGGGCCTGCTCCCAAAAGCCCCAGAAGTGAAGTTTTTCCACTCGCTAACCAGGAACCCAAATTTCCAGCAGGAATTAGAAGTATCTCCAGGACAGTCTCTGCTCTTCTAGTCAGGGCAGGCACTTAAAAAATTACCCAAACAAGAGTACTGCCCTCAGGACTCACCTTTTCTCTGCTCCCCAAGGAGGTCAGCAGTCTCCAGCTCAGCTGAAAGGATATCCACAGCACCAGTGTGATCTGACTGAATCATGACTATATCTCCTAGTCCCTGAGGTACATGGTAGTTGGTTAATCGAACAGCTTCCTGCACAAAGCACATAAGAAACATTGTCACAAAGACCATCCTGGTTAAAAAGTCTCTGCGCAGTCTTGAAACAACTCATTAGTAACTCATGCATCTTTACAAAACCAAGTCAGACATGCAGAAGCTTCAATTATTAGAGTAGGCTAGTTCTGAGACACCTCTCAGCATTGTTTTCCTCCCTGTACAAAAGTCATGAACTCTGAAGTCAAAGGCTGTATTAGGTCACAGATTTCACTCCCCTGGATCTCCCTACGAGTCCTGGGCAGGCTCATTTTTTGCACTTGCATCAGTTAACTGTCACCCCCTCAATAAAGCAGTAGCCTTATAGATTTAGCCAACTATTCTTGGAAAGAATTCCCAACACACAATCTCTCTAGGGAGAGTCTTTCAGCACTGTGTGTATCTAGGCTGTACAGCCACAATCAAACTGTCATTGCTGCATCCTAGTTAGAAGTCCTAGTCCCACTAGGGCCTCTCTTGTCATATATGCAAACTCACAGGTCCTGAACTCGTGTCACTTGCACAGGTTTTCCTGTCTATCTGTAGGCAAATAAATTGTCTGCTCACAAGAAGAAACAAGGGACTTTCAGTTCCCTCTTCCATAAATCTGAAAGAATGGAATTTCCAAAAGCACCAGATAAGAAGGTGAGAATTACCTTCAAACCTCAGTGAGCAAGGAAGCAAGGACTAGCTGAAGACACAAGAGGGATTTTGCAAATTAGACTGATATCATTTATCTCCCACTAATGTACAGGAAAAAATGTAACTGAATCTATGTTAATACTACTTTTATCTTAACCCAACCCTTAGAGCCTCAGTCCTATAGCAGCAAGCACAGCAGTAGGGTGGAGAACTGCTGCTGCACTTCTGTCTTTGTTCTCAGACATAAGAAATATCAATCTACCTTTTTGAGAGATTGGATTTTGTCAGGCAGCTTCTCTTCTAGTTCAGCCACTTTCTGGTCTCCCAAAGTGCCAATTTCTTCCTTCAAATGCTCTGCTGTGCCCGCACTCAGGTGTGCTCCAGCCTGTGACCTTTTGGAGGAAGAGCAGTACAGTTCAGCACTTGCACCCAGGGCACAGCCAGCAGAGGAATCACTGCTCTGGAACTCAAATTCAAATGAACTGAAGGAACAAGCTTCTCTGGTCAGCATCTGCCAAGTGGACAAAGAACCCCTGCCCACTCCAGTCCTGCCATCTCTGCATTATTACCTTCCATGTGAGCCAGGGGGAGCAACTTCAGTGGGATACGCCACATTTATGGTCCTTTAGATGGCAGAAAATCACTGCACTCATCCCACAGCATAGTGGCTCACCAACACTATACTAAGGACAGACATCAGTAGTAACTTTTCTGCACAAGAGAGGACAACTTCTTTTATGCCAGCTACTGCATGGCATCTGCATACTCCCTCAGAGGTCAACTGGATCAGTGAAAGGATTCAGAACAATTTTGAGAGCCATCCTGAGAATGCCATCTATTTAAGTGGCACATTATGCCTTTCCTACTAGGAATCCCAACAGATACATGGAGCACCCAAGTGTCTCTCTGCCGTAATCAAATGCACTCCACAGATAAGCAAGCAGTAAGACATACAATGGGCAGCACAATAACTTAAGCAAAGAGGTCCGAGTACTGCACTGCAACAAAAGAAAATGGACATGCTAAAACAATAAGAATGGTACATAGCAGGAAAAGAACAGGCAAGAAAGGAAACATCTCTGGGATTTATTCTCTGTTGAGGGTTTACTTCTAAATTTATTGAAAAAAATTGCTGCTTGTTTTCTATAGCTAGAATTATAATCCTAAATGAACTCAGATGCCAGAAGAGTGTCCTCTGTAACACTCTCATTACTTATGTGAAACTTCTGTAAGAAGCATCATAGTATTAAATAAGAATAGAAATATTTGCATTTTTGAAAATCAAAACCTTCTCATAGCACTATGAAACCAATGTCAACTGCCTTGCTCTAAAAGATCAGAAATGTGAGAACACAGCATTAATGGAATAAAAAGCATTTCTTCAAATGCCTTCTTTCAGAAGTGAGAAATATTCTCATTAGCAAGGAAGCAGACTATGAGTATAATTTGGATTAATTAAAAAAAAAATAAAATATACAGAGCTCACTTAAGACATATTCTGCATCCACAGAGAAGACTTAAACAGGGCAAGTGTGGCTTTTTTTTCCAAATTGTTACTCCTATGTCACTACAGAATTTATCCAGAGACAAAGCCATTTTTCACTTACATTCTCTCAACAGTGTGATTTCCTTTCCTAGAATTGGTACAATAGAGCAGAATATCTCTAAGAACAACTCAAACGAGATGAATAGCGGGTTCACAAAACAGCAGCAGATGGACAAGATAAGAAGGGACACTTGGTGACAACAGTTATCTAAAGGAAGAATTCTTGGGCTTCTATGCTATCATTTTTCAGACTTTTTGCATTTCAGTTTAGCAGTTGCACAAAACACCTAGATGGGCTGATTGGTCATTTGCTACCATAGGTTCACACATCTGCTCAAAAAGCTCTCCGTCAACACAGGAGCTTACAAGTTTGAATTTTTTCCTCTGGATACCACTGATACACAAAAGTCTCACTGAAAGATTAGGAAGAGCTTTACAAGCAGACTTACAAAGACAAAGTTTTGCTGATTCCTCCTCAAACAAACCTTTAGGACCATCTCCATCCCTTTCAAAGAAGATCTAAATTAAGGTAAATTTAATAGGTAATGTCCACAAGCATCCATCATCTAGTTTGGCTATTTTGTTCATGGTCTATATTAATCTCTTTAAAGAAAATTAGAGGCTATAATAAAAAGATGGAAGAACTCATTTATAGTCTGGAAGTCTGACAAGAGATGTCAGCAGCATCAAACCAAGATGGCATCAAACTGCTGTTTTGGTAAGAAGGGTAGTTTGATAAGGGGGGGGTGGTTTCCTGGATTTTTGCTTTTTTTTTTTGATGAAGCTGTGGTTTACCTACTGTAATTAACTCTCACATTTCTGAAATTGTATCCTGTGCAACAAATGTATAATGGCAAATGAAACTGCACTGCATAGTATTAGTGCTTGTAACCAACGAAATTCCTGGGCCACTAACACCTGATAACAGGACTGATCAGCAGCATTAATGGAGAGACGCAGAAAACAAACAATGAAGAGAAAAGCCAAAACATTGTCAAGAAAATAGTACAAGATATTTTCTTGCACAGCTTCCACCAGATTTACAGACAGTAAGCATGCTCAATTATTAAAGTATCCTTCAGATAGGATATAGAAAATTTCCCCCTGAAAATGTACTAGCTCTTATAATGGTTTATAAAACCACACAGGGTTCCTTTCAGGCTGAATGACTGTGATTTGAATAGCTGAGCCATGAACTACATTTCACAAGCTTTAAAATACCCGTAAAGCCTGTAAGAACAGGCCCTCCCGGAGTGATTCCAGTAGATACTGTCCCAAAGCAGACAATTCAGTCTCCAGTCCCTTCTTTTTACCTGCACAGAACAGACTGCCATACACAAGAGGTCACCAGAGTGAAACAGACTGATATACATGTGGGCCACAACACACAAAAAGGTTTTCCTACCTGCTCTGTGAAGTACCAGACTTCAAAGAATCAACTAGCTGATCTGCAGGCTCTGTCTTTTGGGCTGAGTCTTCATTTTCTAACAACAAACAGAACATAGGAAGAGAAGGTGAAAAAAATGTTGGTGTTTATAATATACTGACAGGAAGAAAAACTGCAGCCAGCACTCAAACACTGACAAGGTCACACAGCTGTGGAACAAAGACCTGTGCCAACCAGTTTTTCATGTTGTGAGCTATACCTAGAACCTTGCAGAACAAAGATTTTTGATGGCCTCAACCCTAGGAAAGGGAGAACAAAAACCTACACATGTTTTTAGTGTAAAGCCATTCTCAACAGCAGGGCTCATTCAGGAACTACTAATCCTAGCTTTAGAAGGACAGAACAAGGCTAAATTTCATCATGTAAAGCTGAGCTGACAAAGCCCTGGAAAAGCAATTATGCAGCAGTTCACAAAGGGCACTGACGGGATGGAAATTCCTAGTGCTAAAAGGACCGTCTATAGAGATGGCTCCTGGTTCTCCCCGAGTCTCCTGAACTAAGGGAAAGCTCTATCCCCACACGACTGCGGTACACGCTTCACAGCCCTGCTCTCCGACCGCCTTAAAGCACTGAACAGGGCACGGACACGTTCCAGCTTCTGCAGGTTGCTGATGCCCCTCGGAGCCGCTGGCCGGTCCCAGGAGTCAGGGCGGGCAGGATGCAGCTCCAGCCCAGGGGCAGGCAGCCCACAGCACAGTCCAGCCCCCGGCTAGACGGGGCCTCTCACCGGGGAAAGCACAAACCTCCATCAATGCTCGCTCTTCCCACTGCACCGGCAGGAACTCTGGCTGCAGTTCCAGGTGCCCGAGCCAGGTGAGCAGGTGAGTCGCACAGAAACCACAGCCCGCTCCTCTGCGCCCAGCTCCGGCACAGCCGGCACCGCGGGCGGCACCCGGGGCGCTGCCGTGCGCAGCGGGCACCGCACCGCCACCGCAGGGAGCTGCCACCCGGGAACACGGCTTCTCCGGCAGACACGAGCAAACCCACCACGTCAAGGAAACTCTCCCCGTAAGGCTAACGCTAAACATACGCCGCCGGGCTGTCCCCTGCCCTGCCCGGCCGTACCTGCGGGGCCCCGGGGAGCGGTGTCGCCGCCCGAGGGCTCGGAGCGGGAGCCAGCGGAGAGCGCGTCCGACATGGGCACGGCTCGGCGGGCAGCCGGAAACACCCGAGCGGGGCCGGAGCGGGGCTGCCGGAAACACCGAGGGGGGCCNGCCGGAAACACCCGAGCGGGGCGGCCGGAAACACCCGAGCGACTGCGTGTAAGCCGGGCCGCAGGGAGATGGTGGCGCCTCGGTGCTCATCCCTCAGCCTCCCCCCTCGACAACGCCGCCAATCAACATTTAGTTCTGCAGAGCCGTGGGGCGCGGGCGGTGCTGCGGGCTGACAGCCGGGAGGGAGTGGCGGAAGGGAGAAGGGGACGCACCTCTAGGAAGTGATGGTTGCCAAGGTAACGGGTCCCGGAAAGACGCGTTGCCGTGGTGGCGTGGGGATGGAGCCGATGGAGCCGCACCCGGGTCCCGCGGGGCCTGCAGTGGCTGAAGAACCGCAGCCTGAGCCCGAGGGCGCGGAGGGAGCGGGGCCCGTCTGCCCCTTCCTGACCTGGAGCGCCGAGGAAGTGGCCGAGTGGGTGGCGCAGCTCGGCTTCCCTCAGTACGAGGTGCGGGGCTGCCGGTCCAAGCGGAAAAACCCCGCCCTAGGCGCAGCCTGGATCGGTGGCCCTGAACTCAGCGTGTGTGTGAGCGTGTGCGTGTGTGAGCGGCGGAGGGGCGGTAGTGGCAAAGGGCGATCCGCCTTTCCCTCCGCTTCCCTGCCCAGGAATGCTTCAGGGCCAACGGCATCACCGGCCGCCGCCTGATCCACACCAACTGCTCCAACCTGCCCGCCATGGGCGTCACGGACTTCGGCCACATGCAGGTGCGGCCGGCCGCGGTGCAGGAGCTCTCTGCTGGGTGCCCAGAGCTGCCCCTGCCTGCTGGCAGGCGGGCTGGGCTGTGCCCTGTCTGTCCGGGCTGGGCTGTGCCCTGTCTGCCTGTCTGTCCGGGCTGGGCTGTGCCCTGTCTGTCCGGGCTGGGCTGTGCCCTGTCTGTCCGGGCCGGGCTGTGCCCTGTCTGCCCTGTCTGCCCGGGCCGGGCTGTGCCCTGTCTGTCCGGGCCGGGCTGTGCCCTGTCTGCCCTGTCTGTCCGGGCCGGGCTGTGCCCTGTCTGTCCGGGCTGTGCCCTGTCTGCCCTGTCTGTCCAGGCTGGGCTCTGCCCTGTCTGCCCTGTCTGCCCGGGCCGGGCTGTGCCCTGTCTGTCCGGGCCGTGTGGCCTTGTCTGCCCTGTCTGTGCCAGCTTGGCTGTTCCATGTCTTATCCGGAGCC
>CM031861.1:41257465-41395512 GCA_018697195.1 Certhia americana
GGGCTGTGCCCTGTCTGCCCTGTCTGCCTGGGCTGGGCTGTGCCCTGTCTGTCCGGGCTGGGCTGTGCCCTGTCTGCCCGGGCTGGGCTGTGCCCTGTCTGTCCGGGCTGGGCTGTGCCCTGTCTGTCCGGGCCGGGCTGTGCCCTGTCTGTCCGGGCCGGGCTGTGCCCTGTCTGCCCTGTCTGTCCAGGCTGGGCTGTGCCCTGTCTGTCCGGGCTGGGCTGTGCCCTGTCTGCCCTGTCTGTCCAGGCTGGGCTGTGCCCTGTCTGTCCGGGCAGGGCTGTGCCCTGTCTGCCCTGTCTGTCCGGGCAGGGCTGTGCCCTGTCTGCCCGGGCAGAGCGCTGATCCAGAGTGAGCCGAATCCATACAAACAGTCATCATTTCACCGTTCAGGTCTATTCGGATCTTTAGCTGGCTGCATATCTGGGGCACCGTAAGTGCTTAGCGTTTCTTGAAGTGTATATTGCCCCCTGGCCCCATAAAATTGCTTAGCAAAATGCACGTTCCCTCAGAATTTCTTTTAAAACATTTTCCACTTACTGATTTGTAAAACTTATGACAATCTAGTTAGACTTAACCTGCAGCAATTGAGCCAGTGATCTCAAGCAGCAACAGGGCCACTAGTTTTTATTTCCTTCTTTTATGCTTCACTGGACGCAAGCAGGAGCTCTGTCTCTTCCTCATTTTATAGACATGTAATTGGTCTTTTTCCTTTCAAACCAGCATATTTTCTTTAACAAATACTAAGAGTTAAGACTGAATTTTGGGGCTAAAGTCTGGCCTTCCAAAGCTTTCTAAAAGTTCAGAAAATCAACAAGTTGATTTAAATTTCATTGCCCTTTTCCCCTTCCCTGGTGGAAACCACAGAGGGACTGCATTTACAGAGCCAAATCATCTGTTTTGCATCACAATTTGAAGTTGCTTTCACCAGAAAACAAAGGTAGAAGTTCAAATCAAGAAGAATGAAGAAACTTTATGCTCCAGTGACTAGAGTATTAACACTGTTTATTTTATTCTACAGTACCAAAATGCAATTTCACCACAGTTCTGTCTGGTTGCACAATCTTAACTGTTTGTTTGAAACTAAATATGCCACTGAAAACATTAACTGGTGCCATGACTTTGCCTGTTGTTTTGAGAGAAAGGCATCAATTTAACACTAAGTTTTTCAGACGGCGAACCTTTATGAATAGTTCTGGTACAAGCAGAGACTATAGTTATTTGTGCTTTCCAGAAGTGGAAGAATTTTATAGGCTCTGTAAGCCTCACCCTCGTATTGGGGTATTGGGATAAGGGATAGCATTAGTTCAGCTGCTGAGTAATACTAGGCCATGGCTCAGACATATCAACTGTAACCCATTCTTCCTCTTGTAGGAACTGAAATTCCTCTAGATAAGCAATAGGCATCCAGGACACTGCTGCAAGCTTGGAAGTGAGACTGTCTCAGTAATGTTTGCCAAAGCTTGCAAGTAAATTGGGAACATCTCACAGACTTCAGTGGAACCAAGATGTTCTCAAAGGTCATGCCCTATCCTGCCCATTATTTGTGTTTTAAAGAACTTTATTCTGACAGAATCCAAGTATGCAGAGCTCTGCAGGATGTGGCCCTTTGGGTCTTTCAGGAAGTGTCTACTAGAGCAGGTGAAAAGTTAAAGCCACAATTTCCCAACCAGAAATACAAACAAAAGGCTGTGAGCAGTTGAAGCTGATACAGTTACTATAGAAATAACAGTGATAGCATCAGTTCAGCTAGACAGAAACTGTTTTCAGTTTAGGGGAAATGGCAGTTTGGTAGAAAATTACACAGCTAATCATGTGGAAGCTATGCAGAGTGGACAAGTGACGTTACTACTGGTTTTAATCCCACTGTACTGGTATTTTAAGTATCAAAACCATTCAAGAGACATGTCTGGTGTTCTTTTGTTATCACAAAAAGTATTTTTCCGAGTCAAGCTAAAGTTGGGGGAAGGCTTTGAGCAAATACTGTGAAAGATCAGTAAAACCTTGCAAATTATATTTTGAAGCTTCAGTCAAATTAGGTAATTAAATTCTCAGAAGCTGCTTCAAAAACAAAGGCTCTGCTCACTCACAGTTCCAAGTCCAGCTGGCTCAGACAACCATACACTCATCATTTTCTAATTGAACAATATGACTTTTTGCTAATTATTTTTTACACCTTTGTGTAGATTATCATTCACATTATAATTTAGCTAGCAGCAGTGATTTGGCATTAAGCAGAAGAAAATGCAGTTCATTCACCCATAACTTTTTTGTCCTTGAAGTGCAAGGATGACAGCAGAGCTATATTTATGCCACTAAGAGATTAGATGTGATGCCATCCCTGATAGTAAATCTGGAGAGAAGGTAACATGCACTTTTACAGTGTCACATGGGGCTTATGGATTCAGATCTCCCTTTCGTTGCAACTTGTTGCAAGCAGGAAACTGTACCAAAATTCAGAGTATCACTTTTTTTCCCTGCTGCTCTGACACGGAATGGATGGTTTTAGCTGTTGCCCTATTGTCTTGGTTTGAGAAATGAGAATTTCTGGTGTTTTGTCTTGTATTTCAGGAAATTTCACGACACGTGCGAGAGTTACTGGGGATTGAGGAGCCTCTCTTCAGCAGATCCATTGCCCTCCCATACAGAGACAATATGGGTCTCTTCCTAGAGAGAAAGGCACCAACAGGAAAGGAAGCAGATGCCCTCACTTTCTCAAAGTTTATCCAAAAAACAGGACTGGAGCCCTATACTACAGTTTCTTCTTTGCATGGATCCCAGACCTTGGTTGGAGACGATGCTCTCCCTGCATCGCAGGACACACAGAGGCAGAATTAGAGACTCATGCTGCACTTCTGCCTTTGTAAGAAGCCCAGCAGCCACAGCAGACTGTACCCTTATTATCTTGTAGATTGTTCAAGGAGGTACAGTTCCACTTTTTCACAATTACAAAAAATTGTGCACTGCATTGCCACTGCAACTCTTAGACATTTTATTACACCAAACCCATTGTCTCTTTTCTGCAATACTTCATTTGCTTACAGGAACTAAGTGAAGTGGAAGTTGTAGATCAGACTGTACCATTGTCTTTCACTTTGGCTTCACAGTTGATTAAAAAATGACCAAAAAACTAGTTTAGGAACTAGTGATTGATAAGAACTTCCCAGATGCTCAAGTGAATAGATTTCTCCTAGGCTTCAGTGTCTGCAGACTGAGTTTGCTCTGAAACCCAGATGTAAGATAAATGGCATATACAATAACTGGTGTACAGCTGTGGTGACAGCTGCTGTCAGCAATTATAATTAAGCAAGGAGTCTAGGTGCAACATGCATAACTAATCCTTGGCTTCACCATAGAAGTGATTTCCTGTGAGGCAAAACCAGGCAGGCAGTATTTTATCATGGTAAACAGTACTGGAACACAAGGTAGGTGGTGGTAGAAAGTACAAAAGAATACTGAACTAGAGTATTTAGGGAATAAAAATTGCTTTGTCCCAGGTGGATTTGGACAGAGCATCCAGTTACCTCCTAAGTCCTTGGAAGACATTTTATATAGTCTCTGATGGTAAGAGTGGGATGCATTATCACCAGCAAAGAAATAAGTGCTGATGAAAGCCTGGCTCAACAGAAAGAGCAAATCATTATCCTGACAAAATCATTAGTATATTATCAGGATTCAATGGCTTTCTCAAGATTCCCCATATGGAATAAAAAAATAAGTTTGTTACACCAAAGCTGTAGCCAGTACAAAATAACTGTAATTTGGTTTTGTAATTCAGTTTTGTATTGAAGCTGCAGTAGAAATACAGTGAAACTGAAACAGTTCATAGGCCCAGAAGACTATGTAATAAGCAAATTCAGAAAAGGAAAAAAAAAAAATTAGAAAAGCTCAGGCAGCCAGGGATAAGCAAGTTTGCTGAGCAGTGTAGAGAGTGAAACTCATAGAAGAAAATGTGTGCATAGAGTTACTGGCAGGAATAGTTTGAAGAGTCGGAGAGTGAACAGTGCTGGTTCTTGCACCACTTAGTCCCATGAAGGGGCTGGGATGATCTCAGCAAAGCATTACTCATGGGCTTCATTATGGTTTATGAAGATTTAGAATCATACTCAGCATTTTTCTCTGGAATTTCTGAGAAACGGTTGGAAGCAGCTGTGGAAAATGGAGACTTGTCATCCAGTATCATGCTAGGCTCCACTACAGCTGACATAAGAGATGTCTTGGTGCTGACCAGTCCACTCAGCTTTGTAGGACAGTCTCCAGAGGGTGCCCAGTACAGTAGAGCACCAGGCATCAGATGGCACCAGATAAGCTCTCTCTTTTCTAGCAGCTGGCCAAAGAGAGACTTTCTCAGTGGCACAGCTGTCAAACCAGTGGAAGGTTTTGGGAAGGGAGAACAAGTGGAAACATTTACTGGCAACAGTCCAAAGCAGCTTGCTAATAATGTAACAAATAATGGTTCTCTTCAGCGTCCCACTACAGGACTCTATCTTGGGCCTTTGAGAAACCATCAGACTTGATGAGGACTTGAATATAAAATGTTCCAGGCATCACTCTGTCATGCGAAGTAAAACTGAGACTAATGGCTCTAGAATAGTCCTGCAAAAGCAGGAATCCTTCCCCTCAAGCAGCGTTCCCCTGACTTAATATCCTCAATAGTCCAGTTCATAAGCTGTCATCATTATCCCCAAGAACTATCCTGTCTAGATATTCCCATAGGATTTTTTTTTCTATCCAACACCCTAGTCTTGATCTATCTTGCTTCAGACAACCCTGATAACTAGGATCTAGGGGTAAAATAACTCAGCCCAGGTCTTCTGTTGCTAATACATCATCTAAGAAAATTCCTGGGGCAGAGATGTGGTCTTAAGGATGACAGAGAGTTCAGCACCTTCCAACCCAACAAAACAGCCCATGTTTTATGTGAGATGAGGCAAGATGCAAAGCAGAGACAAGCAGTACCTCAGCATTCAGCTGTCTACTGTCTCCTCTTGAGTAACTGAAGAGGCAAAAACCTTTGCTGACAAAACTTTCACACAAACCTGGGCAGGAAGGTTTTTGCTCTGCACAGATGATGCAGCATTCAGGAAAGCCTAGGTCATTGCTTATTTTCAGTGCCTTCTGGTGAGGCAGATTCTGCCACATGATGCTGTTCAGACCTGCATAAAAAATGATCACCAACTATTCATGGAATTTTATTTTCCTTGCAGGATGAACAAAATTAAATATCAATTACCATTGTGCACACAGATGTGAAGAGATAGTCTCATCTCACACTGCTGTGAGGAATCACACTGATAACCAGACCTGTTTGGTTTGATACCTCTGATCTGGGACCATTGTAGGTGAGGTATGCTAAAATTAATAACAAGTCTAATATAGTTTGTATTTTATGCAGCTTATACTATAACTGAGTAAACAGAAGTCCTCGACTTGAGGCTGCATTATAAAGTCATATAACCATTTGGGCACGATGGCACAGAGAGCACCATAGCTGCTTCAAGTGCACTCAGCAATGCACTAATTACAGGGCGGTTGTTCTAATGTTTTGGGTTTCCTTTTGTGGAAACAATGGGTTCGAGTTCCATCCAGTGGTAAAACCCAGAAATTGCAGGTTTGAGTCCTACAGTGAGTCCTGCAATAAATCCTGTAGTGAAACTATATGGTGAAAGGTGCACTGTGAAGTTTTTTTAGGCCACATATAAGTTAGTAAGTTAGCAGCTTTTATGGTGGAGCTTGCTCAGATGTTTAGAGTTCTTTTCACTCTAAGGGAGTTGTATGAGTTCAATGCAGTATGTGAATATTTGGGTGTGTGTTAAGAAGAATGAGTTATGTGTTGAGTCTGCCAGCATAAAAAGAAAATGACATAGGGACATCCATGACATAAAGCTTGTTTGCTCAAAAATTGTTTTTGATAAATTTATAAATATGTGAAAAATCTTGTAAAGGACATGTACAGTTAGAATGATTTTTCACTGCACATCCTGGCCAGAATGAAGTAATGTAACTCACTGACATCTCAAAGACAGGGTCAGAGAGCTTAATTTATTCCTGAGTTTGGTGACAATTCCAGACTCTGAAATGACATGGACCATTTTTCTTGAGGGGAAGAATGGAAGTGTCAAGGCTTTACACAGTGTTGGACAGCACATGTGACAGGAGGCAGCAGAGGAACACAGTGTCGTCCCAGGCCACCAGCTGTTATAAAAGCACGTAAAGCTCTACTTCTGCAGGGCTACTGCACTAAGCAAGGGGACTCAAAAGCCAAGAGAGACAGCAGAGCTGACCAACCAGCACCTCTAGACACTGGGACACAATTACTTGTGCTCTGCTACATGCAAGTGAAACACAAACCACTGCCATAAGACTGGTAGCACTGCCTGCCTGCCCCAACGTGGCACAGAGGGACTGTGGTGGCTGCCATCACTGTTCTTACATAGCAAAGGGCAGCAGCAGAGTGACACAAAGGAATAAACATGCAAAGAGCTCAGCTGCCTGCCCAGTCCTTGCAGGCTGATTTAAAGTATTTAGCAGAAACAGCTGAGCCTTAGGATCTGGCTATTTTCAAGTTCTATAAAAAGCTCTTTAATAATCCCTGTTTTGTCTCTTTCCTGAGATGATTAGAAAGACGATTTTATTCCAAACATTTCCCTGGAGGACCATTCTCCCCATTTGTCTTATCTAAGAGTTTATGGGGCTATATGACTTTATATGCAGCCTGTAAACAACTTCTGTTTACTCAATTTGGATGAGATACATAAAATACAAGCTGTTACTATTAATTTTAGCATCCCTCACCTAAAATAGTCCCAGATCAAGGGCAATCTTATCAATTTGTCCAAGTATATGATAAGAGGGAGTGAAGAAAGGGACCCAGACTCTCTTCAGTGGTGCCCAGTGATGACAAGGGGCACTGGGCACAAACTGAAATGTGCTGGTCCATCTGAAGACACAAACCCATCTTTTACTGTGAGTGTTGCCAAATTCAGAACAGGTTTCCCAGAAAAGTTGAGTGTTCTCCAGCTGCGGTGATACTGAAAACCCACACAGCCACAGCCCTGATCTGCCTGTTGCAGGTGATCCTGCTAAAGCAGGGGTGGACTAGATGATCAAGAGGTCTCTTCCAACCCAAATGATTCCGTAAGAAAAAAAAATAAACACCAGAAAAAAAAAGAGTTCACAGTACAGCAGGGAGGCTGGAATCCAAATCTACTCTCATCTTTGTGTGACCCCCTGTGGGGGCAAACTCTCCTACAAACTCTCTAAATTTAATTCATCAGAGCTGATGGCACTGAAGGTGTGAAATAAGGTACTGCTGCAAGCAATGCCACTCCACGGTGACATGCACTGTGCTTTTCAGAACATTAAAAAACATCCTGCAACTCATTTTGTGGGAGGTGATAAATTGCTCGGAATTAACACACAAGAGTGACAATGTACTTAGAGGGGGAAGGAAAGAAACAGCCCAAGGAGAAAGAGACAGCTTTATTTACAGAATTGAAGTGAGGTCTAAAAGGATGAAGCCAGCAGCTGCCTGAGGAGTTGTGTTTCTGAGAAAGTGTATTTCAATCCTTCCTGGCATAACACTTTCTGAGAAAAGAGCTGCTGGGGCCAGCAGGTTTGTGTCAACTGAGAGAGGTCCCTGCTTGCTCTCCATCCAACCCATCAGGACTCTGACCACCTCCACATTAGGTACTTCCCTGATAAAGGGATCTTCCAAATGCTGCAGAGTGCTAGCAGAAGGATACCAGCAGAGGTTGCTGTCCTGGCTCTCTGTAGTTCACACACCTCTTTTCCTAGGGTGAGCCAGAACAAACAAACAAACAAAGGTACAACTGATTCTTTCCTCGAACACCTTCACACAGGGAGAACATGGTCCAGGTAGGTTTTACTCCAGACACAGCCATGATTACTGATGCCCAAACCAGCCTGACTGTTACAGGGACTGGTCTGCACTGTCTGATGGAGAGACTCAAGAGCGTGACTGACACGTTCCTCTTGCAAGAATAAGCCCAGGCGCCACTGAGAGCAAACATTCATCTTGATGTGCCCAGCAACTTGCCTCCATACACATCGTGGTGCCTGGCTTACAGCTACATCAAAGATTCCAAATCAGATTCCAAAAAGAATCAACTCTGATGGATCAGTACCATGGTTTTGCCAGCTACATTTTAGTAGCTGTCCTCAACCATCCTGAATGCCACGGTCCCACTGTCACCAACGAACGTTGATCATGCAATGAGTAGTAACGGAGCTGCTCTGTTGGCACTGGACTGGGTTTTGCAGTTCCCTCTTTCAGTGACAAGGTAATGGCCAAACAGGCTGTTTCACAGGTGTTCAGTTCTTCCACCGGATTTGCTAAAAGACAGAACAAGACATGACTAACAGCAATGCTGAACACAGAGCCTTAGGGAACAACTTAGTGACTCCCAACCCCTGACAAGGACAGCTATGGCCAGAGTGTGCCATTTCTATCAGTATAACCACTCATTCCTACCCTGAATGCAACCCCAAACAAAAGATAGCTTTCCAGCAGCTATAGAAAGTATGTTGGACAGCCATGCCCTTACACCTAATCTGTATGTTTCTGATGAGATCGTCTGGGAAAAAGTGTATGCATTTCTTACCATATTGCTGAGAATGCTGTTTATCTTCTCTTCTTCTGCAGAGCCCCGCTCCACTTTGCCTTTATATGCTGTCAGCTGAATACGATCCTTTAGATCCCGGTAGGTCTAGACAAAGGGAAAAAACAGCACCTAGCTGAGAGAAAGGGACACTTCTATAGTTAGATGGTGTCCTCCAGATGAGCAGAGCAACTCTACAATCTCCCACCAGTTCCCAGCACAGAACAATTTCACAGCACAAACACTAGGAGCAACCCTCCTGGCTCATGGACTTCTACTGGGAACATTATCATTTTTCCCAGGCCACAGGATAAACAAACCCCACCAGGCACATGACAGAAGTGTCACATGGCAGAGAACAGAAAATCTAGAGAGAAAAAGTAGGCCCATGTCCCATCTCTTCACACAGCAGCTATCTACCTCTATGACAACATCGTGGCACTTGTATTTGGTAGCGAGGTTCAGCCGTGTCTCCACATCATCCACCAAGCGCACATATTCCTGCAGCACCTGTGAGAGACAGGAGAATGTCTCAGCTCCCTACCACAGGTATGTCCTGCCTCAGTCCCTCACCCCAGCCCAAAACCTTTCAAGGCTGCTGGTCACTTGGCTCCTTCCTCAGGGAACAAGAATGTTCAGGATCCCAGGCACTTTGCTTACAAAGCTCAGAATCACAGAATAAGCCAAGTTAGAAGGGTCCCATAAGGATCAGAGTCCAACTGCTGTCCCAGCACAGCACCATCCCCAAGGGTCAGAACATGTGCCTGAGAGCACTGTCCAAATGTTTCTTGAATTCTGTCAGGCTTCATGCCATGACCACTTCCCTGGGGAGCCTTTTCCAGTGCCAAATCACCCACTGGGTGAAGAATCTCTTTCCAATATCCAACCTAAACCTTCTCTAACACAATTTCAGGCCACTGTGTCCTGTCACTGGTCAGCCCTCCCCTTCCCCTCACAAAGAAGTTGTAGACTGCAATGAGGTTTCCCCCTCAGGCTCTTCTTCTCCAGGCTCCAAGTAACCTCAGCTGCTCCTCATACGGCTTCCTCTCAAAGCTCTCCTTCAGACACTCTCTAATAGCTTTATAACCTTCTTAAATTGTGGTCCCCAAAAATGCACACAGGACTTGAGGTGAGGGACAATCCCTTCCCTTGCCTGGCTGGTGATGCTGTGCCTGATGCACCCCAGGACAGGGTTGTCCATCCTGGCTGCCAGGACACTACTGGCTCATGTTCTATTTTCCACTGACCAGGACCCCAGTTCCCTTTCCCTGGTGCTGCTCTCCAGCCTCTCATTCCCCACTCTGTCTGTACATCCCAGCTTGCCCCATCCCTGATGCAGAATCTGTCACTTTCCCTTACTGAACTCCCTTTAGTTTTGGTGACTGTCCAGCCCTCTGATTTGGTGAGGTCTCTCTGCAGAGCCTCTTTGCCTTCTAGGGAGTCAACAATTCCTCCCAGTTTTGTATCATCTGTGAACTTGCTTAGAATCTCCTCCAGTTGTGCATCCAAGTAATTTATGAAGATGTTGAAGAGCACAGGGCCAAGGAGGGAGCCCTGTGAAACCCCACTAGTGACAGGTCACCAGTCCGATGGCACCCTATTCACTGTAATCCTTTATACCCAAACCATGAGCCAGATGCTCTTCCATCTCATCACTTATTTATCCAGCTGTATGCTGGACATTTTGTCCAGAAGGATACTCTGAGAGACACTGAAAGCTTTACTGAAATCCGAAAAGACTACATAGAGTGGCTTCCCTTGATCAAGGGGTAAGTGGGTTACCTTGTCATAAAAGGAAATCAGATTTGACAAGCAGAACTTTCCTCTCATGAAGCTGTGCTAGCTGTGACCAATGACGGTGTTGTGCTCCAGGTTTTTCAATCTCCCAGAATAATCTCCTCCATAACTTTACCATGCATTGAAATGAGACTAGCAGGCCTAGAGTCTTAAAGGTCCTCCTTCTTGCCTTCTTGAGAATTGGGACATTAACTAGCCTCCAGTCATCTGGGATCTCTCCAGATTCCCAGAAGACCGCTCAAAAAATCATTGAGAGGTTTTGTGATTACATCAGTTGGCTCTTTGAGGATTCTCTAATGAATCCCATCATGCCCCATAGATTTCCAGCTGAAGCAGCAGATCCTGCATAAATTCAGGGTCGACTGGGAGTTGATCATTTTCACAGTCATTGTCCTCCAATTCAGAGCACTGAGACCCACTATCCCTTTGTGAGGTGACCATCCTCATCTTGGAATGGGCAAATATTATTTCTACACTGCCTGTTGCCATTAAAATATTTGTAAAAACTCTGTTTGTTGTTCCCCACCGTTCTGGCCAGCTTCAACTTAAGTAGAACTTTAGCTGTATGCAATTTTCTCCCTACAGTGGCAAGCAGCATTTCTTTACTCTTCTCATGTCATTTGACCTTGCTTCTATACCTTCCTTTTTTTGCCTTATTTCCAAGAGAAGGTTCCTGTTCAGTCAAGCTGGCCTTCTGCCTTGCCTGCCTGACTTCCAACACTCAGGAATTACCTGCTTCTGTAGAAAGTCACACTTAAAAAGTAACTGATAGACCCCACGGCCTGCAAAAACATTTTCCATGGGGACCTTATCAATTCCCTGAGCAGACTGAAGTCTGTTCTCCTCATGTCTAGAGTTGAGGTTTTGCTGGCACTTCTCCTCCTATCAACAGAGTCTTAGGCTACGTCATTCCTACAGATCAGGTTAACCATTGCCAGCCAGATTAAGAAAGAGAAAATTTAATTTAGCAAAGAAAGGTGGCAATGCACATGGGAAGAGTTGCCAGCCAACTCTGGCCAGCTGTCCCTCTTGCAGTCAGAGCTAGGACACAGCCCTCAATACCACCCATGCCTCCTGTTGATGCATGGGGCACTCAGCTGAGTGGTGCACCCACGTGGCACAGCCAGAAGATCAGCAAGCTTCTAGCTAAGAAGCAGCTTACCTGAGGAGTGATTTGTACACCAAACCCTAACAAAGAGCAGGACATAAGCAGGGGTTCCTGGCTCACCTGCACAGGAGCACTGTTCCTCTGCAAGATCTCCACCACCCGGTGGAAGCCAATAGGCGCCTTCTTCTTGGTGTAACCCAGCCAGTTCTGAAATGAGAACCAAACCTATGCTAACCCAAAAGGACAATCCCTCCAGCCACTAGAAAATGTGTTTTTTTCTCCCAGTGCCAGCAACATACTCCACAGCCACCACATGCACCCCATGGCAGAGCCCTTCACACAGTGGCTGGCACAGGCTAGCTCCAATCCCTTTGACAACAGAGCTCAGGGGCAGCCCCCTTCTCTGATCTTACTGCTGCAGCCAAGCCAGGCTCAGCAGAGGTCTTGGGCAGGGAGAGGAGGAAAGTATTGCAACACCCTGCAGCACAGGTGCTGGGCCCTGCTGCAATAAAACCAGTCTGTTCAGTAACTCCAGAACAAGCCAGCTATCAGTAGCAGAGGCCAATACTTGGGACTGTGTCCCCAGCAAGGCTTTCTGCAGCTCACCTTGGTAGTGAGGAGGGCATCCACATCACCCCAGGCCCGCAGCTTGGCACGGGCAGCCAGGGCAGTCAGCACAAACTGCTTATCAGGAATCTGCAAGGCAGAAAGCTGCAGTCAGAACAGTAGCACAGCTCAGAAGGCCTGTGTGGACTGGACATGAATGGCATCTGCTCCAGCCCTTTTAGGACCCACACCAACACCCAGCTAAAGAGGCAAGATGCTGCCTGATGCCACATACAGCACTGCAGAAAGGGGGGATTTGCAAGTGCTTCTGCAAACAGGGTACATCCATTGAAAGTCCCCACATGGCTCCCACTTGCCTTTCGGAGACTCCAGAAGGGCCCTGCTCAAAAAGGATGCCATGGTCCCCTCTCTAGCTCAGTGTTGAGCCCCTCAAATTCCTCTTACTAAGCCCCTTCATTACATACAGTTTGTGCATGGTTTCAGCTAGTGCTGCCCCAACAGGGGAGACTCACACACCTTAAATGTTTTCTTCAGGTTGGTGGGGCTGCTGAACATTCCCTAGAGAAAGCAGACAAGTCAGTGTTAATTTAGAAGGGCAGGCCACAGCAGGGGTTCAGACATCTGTTATAAGGTATCTGCCTTGCACAGAGGCAATCTTCTCAAGATGTTACTGCTTTTTTCTCACGTCAGTGCCACAGGAGGAAGCAGCTGCAGAGGAGAGCAACTATCCCACCCCATTAGCTCTCTGGTCTGGTTTCCCTACATCCTCAACTGGTACACTTCCAGCATTTCCAAAACCAGTACCACACACCTCAGCCTCATGGGGTTTACAGTGGTTTTTAGGAGGCAACTCCCTGACAAACTCTGCCGGGTTGAATGTCTTGGAGCACAAAACTCCTAACTGGTGCCACAGGACAAAATCTCTCTGAGGGATGAAATATGACCTCTCTTTGTCTTTCTCTCCTTAACACACCACAGCTTGACCACCCCACATCTTGAGGGTGACAAGGATGAGATGCAACCTTATCTTCTGCCACATCATCCTCACCTCAGCCTCTGTGTAGTGGTAGAAACAGGAATAGAAGAGGGTAGTCACTAGTGGCATGTTGAGAATTGAAGCCTTGCGAGGATATTTCCGAAATAACTCTGACTGCCCAGCCATCTCCAAGTGCCGATCATTAGCCTGTGGAATCAGGAAGACAGACAGGGTAAACATGAGCCAGGACAACTGCCTGTTTAGCTGTAGGATAGAGACCTAGAAAGAGTGTTGTGAAAGCAATGTGCAAGCACAGCCCCAACATGCTATCAAGTCTCAGATCTGGTATTTCACATGTGCCTGGCACAGCAGCCTGAATAGCAATTACAACTACGCTAGCCAGGGCAGGGTGGTTAGATCCAAAGTGGTGTAAGTTAGGGACAGCAAGAGATCTCACAGGTAGTCCCAGCCATCTCCTGCCCAGCAGAGATTTCATACCTCAATGATGATCTGTCGCTCCAACAGGGTATAATGGTCTTGGATGTGGGAGGCATCCTCAGCTGAAAATGGCAGCCTGGCCAGACATGAAGGAAAGAGACACTGTCACCAGCTCTTAAGTACAGAATCCTTCATTTACTTCTAAATGAAGTAAATTCTAAATTTACTAAATTTAATTCTAAATTAAATTTACTTAATTCTGAATTCACTAAATTAAGTAAATTCTAAATTTACTTCACTTAGAAGAATTTTTTTTTCTACTCAACAAGCTCCCATTCTTCCCAGCTTGAATGGCTAGTGGGTACTCAAGTTCCTGACCCACTGCCCTCTCCAACTGGCTCTCTCCTAGACAGGCTCCAGAGAAAGAAACATTATGTGGCACCTCTCACAGAATAACCCAAAGTGGATGCTACCAACTTCCTCAAGTGCTCAGGCACCCAGACTTCCATCCATTACAATCTGAAGGGTCAATGATCAGAAAGTCATTCTGAAGTCATCCCAAGTCACTGAAGTCATTGAAGCATCTTTCCTCCTGAATAAACAGCAAGAGCTGCTCCACTAGTGATCACCACAAATGATTCCTCTCTAGTCTACATTGTATCCACATCTCCCACTCCCCACCAAGGGAAAACCCAACATCAGCTCTCAAACCACATAAGCCATGGAACTGGCACAGACGTCAAATTGAATTTTCTTCACTAGCACCTTCTGTGAAGAATCTACATCCATCCCATGCTTTTTCATTTTTCTTACCCAATGCAACCTTTCAGAAATTCCCTCCTTTTTTCTACATCCTGGATATTCAAATGCTCCCGGTACTGAGACAGCTGGAGGGAGAGGGGAAAGAAGCAGTCAGTTCTCATGGATTTGGGAGATACATACAGTATTCCAGAGGGTGAAATGGGGATGAAAAGCTTTTGCCTGATTCCCACACACCCTGCAGCCAGCCTCCCCCTGCAGTAAGCAAGCTTATGCTCCTGGGAATACTCACAGCAACTTCCTCAGTCCTGTCTAAGAACCTGAAAAAGAGAATTAGCAAGCATTAACCTGGAGGCAGATTCCTTGCAGTGTGCTCAGCCCTGCTGCAAGATGAATCAACAGCCTCACCTGAGCAGATCCAGTAGGAACTTCTGCTCACCCGTCTCTCTGAGGAAATGGATCAGATGGCACAAGGCCACCTGCCGCACCTCCAGCTCCCGAAACAAGATCTCTGTGGGGAGAGAGTTTATTTTCAGGTGGGTAGAGTAAGACAGCACTACCAAGCAGAGGGAACTTTGCACAGTGTATGGAGTTAAAAGTCATTGGCAGGATTCAACAACCTTATCCCATCTCAAACCAGTCTTGGAGGCTGGAGCACAGAAGAGCCCAGTCACTGGGCTGACAGCTGAATTCACAGCTGTGTGCTACCTCTACAGATTCATTTTTGTTCACCCCATCACCACCACCTACGACTGCTTAAAGCTCCTCTCTGGAGCCTTTGTATGCATCATTATCCCCCCCACCTCCTGCATTACACTTGTTACAAAAATATTTCCTGCTTAGTAAAAAAGCAATATCCCAGATGCTCTCTTTCTAATTTGCACCCAGTGAAAAAATTGCCCCCTCCAATCTACACTGAAACACACTACAGAAATCCCAGCCCCAGTCATGCTCACCTCTCCTTAGTGTCCGTTTCAGGAATATCAGGACCTGAGAGCACAGACAGACAGCTCAGAATTAAGACAGACAAACAAACAGCACACTGGTCAAGGCCTAGAGAAGTTTATGCAAAGGACCTCTGAAAACACAGCTCTTAAAGCACTAAACATAATTCTGGTACCCACAACACCCAGGACAAGAAGTGAGCCTGGGCCATAGCTGCCTAGATTCTTGCCTAAGCTCCTTCTCTGGAGTTTAGATGAGTGAGACCAAAATTTACAAAGGAAAAGTTTCCATAGAAAATTCAAGGATTTAAAAGACCTGGATGAAGGAAGCTCTGATACAATCCCATTTCCTGTCTGATATTTTAAAAGCCAGAAAAACTGGTGAGGATCCAGATCCCAAATGCCAGGTACCAGATCTGTGCTGCAATGAGCAGATTAAACCTTGACCTTCAAGAAGCAGCTGCAGAAATCTGTAAAGCTGATGGATCAGATTCCTTGTTATTAATATCAATTCTGCAGAGTGGCAGGAAAGACAGCAGGAATACAGAATTTCCCATTCTTAAGCTTTGATGCTTTCCAGTAACTGTTTGGTTTGAACTAAATAACACCCCCCAGTCTTGCAAGACCAGGTGGCCAGCTGACTGCATTCTCACAAGCACTCTCTGTGGGGCCACCCAGAATTCCCAGCCCTGTATGGCCACAGCAGGACTCACAGCTGTAATGACATTCCCATCATGCCCTGCCACAGCTTCATCCAAGAGCACCAGCTTGTCCTGCAGGGAGCGAAATCTCTCTAGAGAGCAGACCTAGAGATAGAACAAGAATAAGTAAGCATGTGGAACATGAGATAGTCCTCAGGCTGAACCAAAGGTACAATTTATTCCTCTCCCATAAGCCCTTCAGCAACACGAATAACCGCCCTCCCAACAAGTGGAGAAATTCTCATTTAGCTGAAACCACATGCTGCATAATCCCTGGAAATCTCTCCACAGGGGTTGCAGTCAACCCTCATTACTGCCCAGGCTAGGACAGCACACAACATACATTCAGCACAAACACCCTTGTAACAAAACAAAACTTTCCTGTACACCACAAACCACTAGTCCTGACAGAAGGAGGGAACTCCGCAGGTCCCTTTCACAAAGGAGACCAGAAAAGTAGAGTCATAACTCTTTCTCCCTTCTTACCCCACATCTGTGGCCTCTCAGACTTTACTTCACCTCAGCCTTTGAGGAGACATATGCAGAGTGAAACCACAATCTCCCTATGTGTTCACTGCACACTGAGGCAGCTGAGACTAAGATTACAGCTCCAGTGAAAGAATTTCTGTTTTCCTCCCTCCATTTACCCCAAACTGAGAATGGAGAAAAAGCCCCACCCCCTGGTTTTAAAATAAACCCACCCCCAGGGAGCAGAAAGGGTAGAAAGGGACACAGCAGTACAGATACCTACTGTCAGAGCCTTGCTGAGGGCACAACTCAAGTAAACAAAGCAACAAAACCCTGAAGTTCTCCTGCTGCTCCTGAGCTAGAGTGATCCCAGCACTGTCACCTGGCAAAGTAACAGACAGGCAGACCACCATCCCTGCTAGGTGCTGCAAGCAACACAGATCCCCTCCTTGCTCCCAGAACACAGGAGCACAGGAAAGTGTAAAGCATTTTGGGACCACCCACCCTCCATCTCTTACAAGCAGATGAGAGTGCAAAGTCCTTACCTTGCCTCTCTGCATTCTCCTGACTGTATCTTTGGGGCTCCAGTCACTGCTGTAATCCTGCCACAAGCAAAATAAAGCAGTCTTAAGCCTCAGATAACTTGAACAGTCTCCAAGCTGTTTTTCACTTCTGCTGCATCAGTGATGGCCCACATGTAGCTACTCACACTTATCATTCAGCTGCTCCAGGAAAGGTGTTAGTAGGATGTGTATGTACATTTTTCAGGAACAAATGCTGAGCCCTCAGGCTCTGCATATGATGGTGTGGAGGGAAGCCAAAGGTTCACATGTTAACACAGTCTTTCTATTGCCTCAGTAAGGTTTGTCATCATATCCTTTCTAAGAAGGGCATTGCATCAGGTAGCTCTCCTTGAAAACTATGTTGCTTTCAGGACAAACAAAATACATGCAAAACAGACTAACCCAAAACCGAAGGGCAAGGAGTCAGTTTCTTGTTACAATTCAGACAGACTTCTGCTGGTGAGCCTTCCACAGCAGCGTGGAGAGCACAGGGACAACAGCCTCAGGCAAGCACCTGGGGAGTTGCACAAGACAAGGACAATGTGACAAAGGCACTGAAGCCTGGAGGAGGACCATCTTAAGGTAATATGCTACCACTGCTGCAACGACCAGAATTTTTCCCCTGCAGTGGGCAGACACTATGATCTGAAGCACTGGATAAAAAGTGATGGTGGCCTGAGCCATTCCTAACTCAGACACTGTAAAATCATCTAGGTCTCTGTGAGGCACTGAAGCCAGTGGTTGCAATTCAGCTGTCTGCCTCAAAAGGCCCTGAGAAACAGAGCAACAGGAATCAGCTCGGAGGACACTGAATTTTAAATCCATTGAAGACTGACTGAAAGCCCAAATCTAAAGATGAAAGGTCTGACCCAGTCCTATTAGGGGGCCTCTACACATGAGTCTCTCAAAGCAATGTATAGCTGAAAATATGCTGAGCACCAGGGTTCCCTCCAGCACCTCTGGCCAGAGGCAGATTCTCAGCCTGTCAGGACACTCATCAAAAGCTGCCACTAACTTTCCCTTCTTTGTTCCACCCCACTTCCAGCACCCCTGTCTGCATTCTAGAGGCTGTGTAATCCTTCTTCCTGTTTCACTACTTCTGCAGGCCCAAAACAGAACACAACAGGGCACACTTGTTTCTCCTGCTGTGCTTTGAGGAAGTGCAGTCTGTTTGGTTATGTCATTAATAGCTAATTGACAAAATACACCAATCTGGGGAGGATCAGATGGCCAAGGACCATGGTGGACCATGAACCTTAGCAGCTGAAGGATGCAAGTGCCAGCTACTGGAGGAGACTGGGGTCTGGGATTCAGCTATAAAACAAACCAGATGTCTAAGACTAGCTACTGGAAGGACTCATGGAGTGCGTGTAAGTTCCACTAGTGGAATTGGTCAGACAGAAAGGAAACTCAGGACCAAGCTTGAGTGTTTTCTGTATGTGTCTCATGCAGACAGTTGTGTTAGTATTGTGCTTGTCTGTATCTGTAGGGAATACGGGCTCAGTCCTGTTACTGACTGGCCCTAGGGACATGGAACCAGAATCTCACACCTAGTAAGAAGAATCCACCCAGTCCCAAAATCCTCTAGATTCTCCAACACGTATTACTGCACACCTGGTAGACAAACATTCCTGCCAATTGAACACTGCCTCTGCACAATGCCCTCTGTGTTGTCCCAGTGATTCACAAACAAGAAATTTCAAACTTTCATATTTAAAAAAATGTAAAAACCCACATCTGATGCCAGTTTATCTGACCCAGCATAAAAGCAGCTTACAGACAAAGCACTATTTTGAAATCCTTTCCCACAAAAGAAGTCTTTCCCACAAGGACTGGGCTATTCATTAAAAGGAGTAACCCAAACCAAGACCCCCAGCAAAGCGCTGTACTTCTGAGCAAAAGCAGAGAACGCTTAAATTACTGCAAGGCTGCATTTTGAAGTTCCCTGTCCTATTATCTGCATTGCCCTCTTCTGTCTGAAACAGCAACTAATCACTTCCCATGAAACCAGTAGAGTAGGAAGTTCACCAATCTCAGCATACAACAAGCACTGGCTGCTCACCTTGTACTCAGCTTTCGGTCTGCGCAGCTCTGGGGCATAGTTTTTAACTCCTGTGTCAGTGAGGGCTGAGAGATGAAAGGCACATAAAAATTCTGATTCACATCCATTCCCAAACCCATTCCCTTCTTGGTTTTCACGGCAGAAGACCCAAACTTAAGCACCAAATGGCAATACAGCATTACTCTAAAACAAAGAGATGTCAATTGTACATGAAGTAATTACTCCAAATCATCATGCCAATTCTTTAATTTCTTTGAGGAAAGCACCACCCACGATTGAACTTTTAGACAGCACATGAATCAATTTCCCTTTTTGCATCACAAGGCAGATAACACTTCCCTTTTATTTGGAAATGTTTTGTTTCATGTAAATTTGCACCCCTCCCCGAATGAGGCTGGGGCTCAAAACTTACCATCTGAAAGGGACTGGAAACTTGAGAGTTTGTTTCGTCCTGAAATAAAAATACTGATCAGACACTGTCCCTTCACCAGCAATATCTCCTGCACAGGGAATATAAGCCTAGACTGTTTATATGCAGCAGTGGCCCTGTAGAACCAGCCACCCTGTACAGTGATTCACACTACACCACCACAGCTGAAGCTCACCCGCTTACATTCTAAGGCATTGAAGTTGTCTGTGGCATCACAAACCATATATCACAATCCATCCCTATCTGCTCTCTTTGTGCTGAGGCCAGGAGATGTTAGAGCCTGAATTCACTCATCTACCTGCAGAGCAGAGGCTCAAGCACATAGCACTGCAACAGAGGCCATGGCAACATGGAGAGTTCCACACACCAAGTCTGCAATTTGGATGCCTTCCTTCGTTACTTTATTGTCAAAGCTGAGAGTAAAAAAACACCCCAGAGAGACAAAGTAAAAGCTGTTTTGCTGTCTGGCGGTGAGAGAACAGAACTGAACTCTTGCAAGCTGTATATGTTTGCCCATGGTCTGCTGCACAGTTCCCCCTATAACCAGCTACACTGCCACTGCTGCTATGATGTGTTTGCTGAACCAACACCAACAGCAGCCAGCTGAGTGCCAAATAAAGGATAATGAATCTGTCTTCTCTACAGAACTGAAAATCAAATGAGGGCTACACAAGTCAAGCCCGTCCCTTTGCAGCCTGCTCTTTTCCACCAGTGAAATGGATTGCCACACAGTGCTGTGCTCTACCTTGCTGTTCTTTGGAACCTGGACTTTAAGAATCCCCTTCCCAGTCCACAAAAGCATGTGATAATACTGCATGAGAGAGTCTTCAATTTCTGACCAGTGAGCAATACAATTCCACCCTAAGGAGAGACTGGAGCTTCCCTGTCTTGCAATACACTTCAGATAAAACAATTTACATAAGATAACACAATTGCCCCTTGACAGTCTTAAGGGAAAATACATTTGTCAATACGGTATATAATGAACCTCACCTTTGAACAGGCTGCTTAGGGAGTAGGAAGAAGCTTGTTTGGGAAGAGCAGCATAGGAGGAAGAGCCCTTCTGTAGGCTGGAGTCTCGGCCATCCAGGGAGCTAGTGCTGCCAGAGGCTGTCTCTTTGATTGACCAGGAGATACCTGTGTGCAGACACAAGAAAGAGTCTGTAAAGAACAATCTTCTGGCACAACAGAAACACTACCAGATGTGTGCTAGTCAGTTCTGCACTAGCACATCTTGGTAAATCTGACCCTCAGCACTAAATAGATGCAGTGCATCTTTCCATGAAGAATTCCAGTTTTGTGTAATGCTGCTTGTTAAGCAGTGGCATGTTGTCCTCCAGAAATGGCTCAAAATGAACTCAAAAGCACAGCACACAGCATTGTGTGTAGGCCATGAACTCACTCCCATCATCACTAGAAACACATCTGCTTAATGTTTACAGCTCCCTTTCAAATTTCAAGCTTAAGACTCATTCTATAAACACATATTAAACCTTGGATTATCTGCTTAAAGTGCTGTGGGGTCAAAACACAGAAATTTTATGTAGTGCCATTTCAGGCAGTGGTGTGAAAGAAATGATCACCTAGAATCTCACAGGCCACTTGAGCATGATGAGTACCAATCCATAACTTCCAAAATACCTGCTCGGAGCTTGGCTACTTATTAGAAGGAAACACAGTGAATTCCCTCCACTCTTTTGTACACAATCTGGGCTTTTGCTTACCCTCTTTTCAGAGGATCTGCTCAGGTTAATCAAGTAGCTCACAATGTGACCTGGAAGACTAGAATCAGATTAGGTATGCAGGATTAGAGAGCAAATAATACTCCTGACTTAAGTGACTTGACTGAAGCAGTGATTTTAAACCTCCTCTGTCTCAAGGATAATTAGCAGTACTTCTGCACTTACTTCCCACAGGTTCTCCACTCCAGCTGACCCTCTCGAGGTCGTCATCATCATCATCGACAATATCACGAAGGCTGTTCACTGCCCGTTTGGATTCCTTCAGCTACACATAAGAGTGACCTTGCATAAGGACCATCAAAATTGTAGAATGCACTTTGTTTCCCATTACCATCAAACATCTCCTAAAGAACTTTGAATACAGCTTCTTCAGCTTCCATTGTTTCTTCTTGGGACGGTATTTTAGCCCTGTAGCTGTGCAGCAAACATTGCACCCCTTCCTCACCGCTGGGAACCCCAAGGACACCTACACGGACACTAACAGCTCAACCAGCGGGAGATGCAGTTTGGTGCATGGGCGAGGAACCCCGACCTAATGAAATTTCGGAGTGGTTACTGTGGAGGGAGAGACGGGAGCCCTTGGTACCCTCGGCAGTGGGCAGGAGGTGACAATCCACCTACACAACATCAGCATCTCATGACGTGCAGGGCCGAGGCCTGGGCTGGGACGGCAACGGGGCCCACGCAGCGAGGGGGTCCTGCCGGCAGTTCCGGGGCCGGACCCTCCCTACCTGCGAGAGCTCGTCATCCTCATCGTCGAAGGTGAAGGCCCGGAACTTGGAGCTATGCCAGTACTCCTCCTCGTCCGCCCGCACCCTGCTCATCTGCAACGGCACCGCGCGGCTGCCTCAGCAGAGGGAGGGAGCGGCTACCTGGGGGGAAATCACCACCCCTGGTCCCGCTCACAGCCCTGCCGGTCACAGCCCTGCCGCCCCCAGCCCCTTTCTCACCTCGCCGCCCCTCCCGCGCTACCAACACCGGCGTCCGCACGGCAGGGCGGGGCAGGGCGGGGCGGGGCAGCCGCGCGCAGGGCATGCCGGGACATGTAGTTCTCCCGCCGGGGACGGTGCGGCCTCTCCTCGTTCACGCACTACGAGTCCCGGCGTGCCCCGCGGGCCGCATTGACGTGCCTTCGGAGTACCAGTCCTAGCGGGCTGCGAGAGCGGGGGTGCGGCAGCCGGGATCAGAGCTCTGCGAACTGTGGGCTGACTCCGAGAGCCGTGGGTCGGCGGGGACGGCGCCGGTGCGACCGTGCCGGCTCCAGCTGCCTGCGGCGCGGCGGAACCAATTAGCCGGGCGGAACCAATAAGCCGGCGTCGCGCCGCGGGGGCGTGCCGGAAGGGCCCGCGCCGGGCGGAAGGCGGGAGGCGGCGCGGCGGTTCTAGCAGCTTCCACGGGCGCTCGGAGCGGAGGCGGCAATCCCGGTCCCGATGGCCAAGTGGGGGGAGGGAGACCCGCGCTGGATCGTGGAACAGCGGGCGGACGCCACCAACGTCAACAACTGGCACTGGTGAGCGTGGCGGCTGCTCCCAGACCCGCCCGGGAGGCCGCGGGGCGGAGGGGGCTGCACCGGCCGGAGTCGCGGCAGAGGCGCCGTCTGCCCACCCCTCCTCGGGACTGGAGTGAGGCGGAGCTGTCCCGGCTGATCCTCCGGGCCTGCCCCCGGCCCCGTGCGTGTGTAGGGGGATTCCCCAGCCCAGGTGTGCCGGGGGAAGAAATCTCCGTGTTTGTGTTGAAGCGGGGGAGGGAGACACGATTGGGGAACGCTGGATAGTCCCAATGTGCACTGTCAGCGTGGCCTGTCCCACACTCTCACCCCGCGCGGTTTCCTGCAGGACGGAGAGGGATGCCTCCAACTGGTCCACTGAGCGGCTGAAAGCTCTCCTGCTGCCTATCAGGGTGGAGGGTGAGGAAGGGGCGTGTGAGGTGACAGAAGTGAGCAAACTGGATGGAGAGGCCTCCATTAACAACCGCAAAGGGAAACTTATCTTCTTCTACGAGTGGGCTATCAAGTTGGCATGGACTGGTGAGTGATGTGCACCCCTCCTGTTTCAAGGTCAGATTCACATACAATACCAAGGGAAAGGACACTTACCTTATTTGGGAGATAATAACAAAGGGAAGTATTGTGTTTTGGTACAATACAAGTTTGCTTTAACAACAGCCAGAGTAAGAAAGGTTGATCTGAACAATATAATTGTAATTGCAGGCACCTCAAAGACAGGAGTGAAGTACAAAGGTTACGTGGAGGTTCCTAATCTCTCGGATGAAAATGACATTGATGAAGTTGAGGTAAGCACGCCTGGATGTATGGAGTATTCTAACAGGAATATGCACAGCATTAATATTTTCTTCCCTGTTATCTTTCTTTGAACAGTTGTGTAGAATTTTTTACTGGTAGAGACTACTTAAGTTAATAGAATCAAAGAATGGTTTAGGTTGGATGAGATCTTCAAAGGTCATCTATTACCAGCTTCTCAGCCACGAGCAGAGATATCTGTCACTAGACCACATTACTCAGAGTTCCATCCAACCTGGCTTTGAACACCTCCAGGGATGGAGCATCCACAGATTCTCTGGGCAACCTGTTCCCATGCTTCACCACCCTTAGAGTAAAGAACTGGAGTAAACAATTTCCTTCTAGTTTTTAATCTAAATCTACCCTGTTTCAACTTAAAACCATCATCTTTCATTCTGTCTCTACACTCCCTGATAGAGAGTTGCTCCTCCATCGTTTCACTCCCCAAATTAATTCTGTCTTCTAGATGCAAAGGGCTCTGTAGAACAAGAAGGTATTTAGGTACACATGAATAGTACTGTAGGCTGAGAGATGAAGTGAGAGATGAATAAAACTGCTGTTTATGGAAGTTTAGCCAAAGTCTGTGATGTTGAATTGAGTAATGAGAGAACTGTGCACATTTGTCCTTCATAATCAATGCTTGTCTTTGTTGTTTAGATCCTTGTCAGCCTTGCTAAAGATGAGCCTGACACTAACTTGAAAACCCTGATGAAGCAGGAGGGTGCAAAGAAAATTAGAGATGCAATGAAAACTTACATCAGCACTCTGAAAACGGGTATGTAACTGAGAGGGAGAAGTGTAATAGGAACCCATATGGAATAATTCTAAAGGGATGGGGCTAAAGAGAGGATTTGCTCACTCCATCTCAACAGAAAGGTGTCAGAGCAATAACAGTAACTTTGGGAAGAAGCTTTTCTGGCTCTAGGCAGTATGGCACGTCTCAGAAAGATTTGTTTTGGTGATAACACAGTAATAAGCGGTATTTTTGAATTTATGTTTTGGAACTGGGAATGCCCTTCATATCGTAAAGCTATAGAGAAAACGAAAACTTGTAAAATGTGTTGGTTACCCCAGTGACATACTGCCTGTGGCACAATCTTCAGTTTGCTTTCTCCCTGGGAAGGTGATATTTTCTCCAGTTTGTGATTTGTTTGGGTTTTTTTCCCCTCTTGCCACACTAGTAAAGACATTTAGTGTTACTTGGATTTTAAAGTAACTGATACCTGGAAATTGCTCTGCAGGTTTTGTTGATGTCTTTTAATGAGCTGTCTCAGCATCTGGATCAATTTTTTTTATTTTACAAGTTAAATCTGAGTCCAGCAGTTGGAGTTAAATCAATGTTTTGGTTGAGTTTGGCTTTCCTCTCAAATAAAGGCTGTGAATGCTACGATTGCCTTTTATATCCATTTCCCTATATTACACTCCATGTTCTAGATATGCTGGGTACAAACTGCCAATTGCTGTTTTTCTGGGATCAAATTTCTGTACTCTTGGGTTTTTTTCAGGCACTATAGTGTTCAGGCTGGGAGATGCAGTCACCCAGTGGAAGATAAGAATGCTAATCAGAAAAAACTGTATGATCTTGTGGGCTGCAATAAATGAGAATAAGTGGGAGCCAAGTATTGCAGGATACAGGTTTATGCACATATGATAAAAGTCTGCTTTCTAATGGAATTTTGCTACTCTGAACAGATGAAGAGGAAGAAAAAGGAGCAAAATGTTGTATAACTGGTAAAAGCAGAAGTGACTGAGCTGGAGAAAAAGCAAATGTAATTCTGAACAAGGCTGAAGGTTCTGATGGAGTTACAAAAGTGTTAGTGCTGCTGGACAGGGTGCTGGTGAGGCTTGCCTGGCTTTCCATGTGTAGTTCTGGTGTCGGTAAAGATAAATCAAAGAGAGTTAGAAGTTACTATTGTTTACTGCAGTGATACAAGAAATAAAGAGCCAGTGTGAAAAGAAATGGAAAAGCTTGTTTTGGTGCATCTATGTCAGCAAGACAAAAATTTTTGAGATGTGATTGCAATTTATATTAGAGAGTGAGAGAGGAAAAAAGCTACGTAAGTCTAAGGCTGACCAACATTAATGTGAGGGCAGCATGTTTAAGATGCCATGTCTAGGCTGCAAAGAGGAGGTAAGTTCCTAATTGTTAGTGTAGGCAGATTCTGACAGGGCCTCTGGTGGAGAGTAGTGAAGGACAGGGTTAATTGCTTGTAAAAAGAGGTCTGTTTACTTTTTCTAAAAACTTAAAAGTTTCAAGTCATGGATACTAGCAAGATTAAGGGGGAAACCAGGAAGCCCTTTTTGATTGTGTATTTCAAAATGCAGTCAGAAGGTTTACTTGCTCTTTTATTGGTTTCATGGGCACATTCCTGTCTTTCCAGAATTCACCCAGGGCATGATTTTGCCCACAATGAATGGTGAGCATATGGAAACAGCACCTCAGGTGGCTCCTAAAGCAGAAGACCGCAAGGTAAACAAAACTGCAAACATGCTTTGGGATCAGTGAAAAGAGGTACACTGTATTAGATTCTTGGGCTTACAGAAGCAACCTATGTTGCACAGAGGATACCTGCATTCAGAAACTGACAATCTGTGGAATAGATGTGACTGTTTCCATTGGCAGCACACGGTGTTTCTTCCAAGCAAAGTGATAATTCTGCTTTTTACATTTAAGTATGATTGTATCTAATTGCATCTTTAACAAGAGCCTTTGTTTTTCTCCTTGGATAAGTGAACCATTTGTTGATTTCTGATTTGGGGTTTCTTTGGTGAAAAAAGTGTGTATGTATTTGTTTTCCTTGTTGTTTTTGTTAGATGGCTGCCAGGAGCAGTACTGCCACATCGCAGTCCAAATCCATAGGAGTCAAGATCCCTACCTGTAAGATCAGTTTGAAGGACACATTCTTAACATCTCCTGAGGAGCTCTACCGGGTATTTGTTACTCAGGAGGTAAAGTCTGGCTTGTTCTGAGAGTTGTTCTTTGCATATAGGAGGCTCCTCCCAATAAGCTTTGTAAGAAGTTCTGTAGGACACTCACAGTCCGTGAGAATGGAATAAGAAAGCTCTTCTGCAGAGTAGTTAACTGAAAGCTTGTGTGTGCATCTTTTCACACAGCTGACAAGAGGGGATTAATGCCAACCAGAAGCAAGTTCCAGACATCTGTCTCAGCACCTGTGTGTAGGTGTATCTCGTACTGCATGTGGCCAAATTACTTGGGATTTACAGTTGTGTCCTGGTTTGGTTTTGTTCTTTCCTTTTAAGGTTAGGTGGTATCAAAAGCATGCTTAGGGATTAGCTTCCACTTTCCTGCGTGCTATTATGTAGTTCAGGATGAGAGAGCAGCATTTTATCATCATTTAAACATGGTCTTAGTCTTTTGTTCTTCCTATTTTGATAAGAAAAATGAAAAAGCAAAGAATATTTTTTCTTAGAACTAGGTTTTATTAAGAAATTAACGAAGCAAATCGCTGGGTGACTTAGAACGCTGCATAGTGCTAGAAAGCTGGAGGTTCTTTTCCTTGGGCAGGTGCAGTGTTGCTGTAGTGACTAAAAACTTGCTTTACTGGCCAGGGTAGGGGTTTTGTCTTTTGCTGAAGGCCTTACACTATTGACTTACCTCCTCTTCCAGAACTTCTGTTGCTGGGTGGGAGGCATTAGGCCACAAGTTTGCAGGAAGATAATGTCAAGTAATACAGGTCTGCTCCTGAATTCTTTTCAGATGGTCCAAGCGTTCACCCACGCACAAGCCACCTTGGAGGCCGATAAAGGAGGCAAGTTTCAGTTGCTGGATGGCAGTGTCACAGGAGAGTTTGTTGACCTAGTAAGTACCAACCAGTTCAGGTGTATCTTGCTCAGAGGCAGCACTGTTACCAGGCTGTAACTTTTCATCAGTTCTGTTACAATGCTTCTGTTAGCTAACTGTGGGGTTCTACCTGGTGCCCAATAGTTATCTGTAATTTCTGTGGCTATTGAAGCATTCCTAGTAGTATGGATTAATGCATGGCATTTCAGTCTGAGGAGAAAATGTGTTTTCCAGTCATAGATCTCCCCTGTCTTTGTGTGATTTTACTTATCAGGGTTGGAGGAGTGTTAAAGATAGTAACTGACCCTTTTTCTCTTTGGCTCAATTGCCACTAAAGTCTTCTGGACAGGGACTCTGTCCCAGTATTTGGGGCTGTACTATTGCATACCTTTCTACAAGGGAATTGAAAAGAAAAGGACACTTAAAATCTCTTTCTCTGTGTGTGTGTGTTTCTCAAGGGATCTCTAAGGCTTCATTCATATCAATACAATTCTAGATGTTTTCTATTAGACTGCAGGATTTATGAAAAATTACTAAGTCTTTGTCTCCCTTTTCAAGGTTCCTGAGAAGCAACTTGTTATGAAATGGAGATTTAAATCTTGGCCAGCTGGTAAGTAGTCCAGAAATGGACTTGCCTGTCTTTGAAGATACCAGCCCTGTTTGCCACCCTTTATTGTGGCTCCTGGTCGGGGAGCACACGATGTTCTGGGAGCTGCTCCAGTGTTAACCCAGCTTCCTATCCCACATTATCATGTCTGCATCTTCAGCCACTGTGTTGAGCAGTGACCAGTAGGAAGGATGAAGTAGCTGGTTGTGCAGTTGTAGCTGCAACTGCTTCAAACCGTAGGGAGAGGGAGCCCTCTCCTAGCTGTGTTTGTGGGGAAGGCCTACAGCTGCCATCAGTAGACCCTCTGGGAAGGACTTCGAAGAGTCTTTTAAGTGGTGCTCTGTGAAAGGAGGGGAAGAGCAGCCTCTGGGGGCTGTACGTACTGTACTACACACTGCTGACAAATTTGCTTTGGTTCCTCTAGGGCACTTTGCAACCATTACCTTGAACTTCAATGACAAAGGTGGTGAGACGGAGGTGTGCTTGGAAGGCAAGGGCATACCTGCCAGTGAGGAAGAAAGAACAAAGCAAGGCTGGCAGCGCTACTACTTTGAGGGCATTAAACAGACATTTGGTTATGGTGCCCGCTTGTTTTAATACCGGTCGCTGGGAGGCTCTGCCTGAAGACTCTGCACATGGACTGATAAATTTCTCGCCTGTTCCTTTCTAATCTTGGCCCTGCCGCTGAGTAAAGTGGAATGACAGGTGATGAGGAAGGCCATGGAGCAGCACCACTTTCAGTCCCTCACTGCTTTGTGCATGTCTTGTGCTGCAGGGGATTCTCTTACATGTACATACTTCTATTGCTAAATAAACCTAACTTAAAAAAACACTGTGGAATTTGTGTCCTCAAATTGGCTTGAGTTCAAAGGGTTGGGCGATAGGCTGAGGGAGGGATCTGTCTGGAAAAACACCGATCAATGAGGATTGCTGATGCCAATGTGATTTACTCCTCACTTCTGGGGGAGTGCAGAGCATGAGCTTGATGCAGTTTTTAGTCTGAGCAGCTGCTCATTTTCCCTCTACTTTTGATCTGCCGGTAGTAAATGTTTCAAACCCTTCCCATTTTTTAAGGGATCTGTGGTCCTGTTCTTCAAGCTGTTCCTCTCCATATCCCCTTCAACAAAAGTAATTTCTTACACTTCCACTAGCCTGCTCTAAAAGAACAACAATCATGCAAACCAGTGCTAGGGAAACTCCCACCTACAGAATGGTTCTAGAAAGCTCTGGGGCCCAGGGCCAGCTACCTCCAAGAGCTTCAGGCCAAAGCAAACTATTTTTTTTCAGAAATACATTCCACCTCCATTTAGAGTCTACAGAGTGCAGTACTTCTTGCTCATCATACTTCAGCTATTGCTTTAACTAGTGAGGAAGAAAAAAAATGCTCTTACCTGCTAATATGTTAGTTTCCAGAGCTGTCTTCAAAAGCAATAAACTTGTTTATAGGAGGGGTGAAAATCTGACTGATCAGAAATGTCAACCTGCTTAACCTCAAGGGTGACAGAAGTGCTTGGTTTTCTTTTTGAGGCATGACCTCTTGTATACTTTGTTTTTCCTGGTGTTAAAGTGTGTACAGACAGACATCAAGAATGCAGCATGGAAATAAATTCTGTAGTATGTACTCATCCCCAAGCTGACCTGTGAAAGGAAGTTGTACAAAGATGTAGGTTCCCCTGGCACCTGTACATGTAGGGTTGTCTTTCCTAAAGTACTGGTTGGCTGGAAAATGGATGCAGGTATTTTGCCAGGATTTCTGTGCACAGATGGACTACTGTATACTCAGTAGGCTGTGGGGGGGTGGGTAACATGATGGAACCACACTGATCTCACTGTTCTGTATGCTTGGTTTTCTGTTTGGGAAATCCTGGACAGAAACATGGGAAACGTTAAACAGCAGGGCTAGAAAATGAGTTCACAGCCAAAAATTTGATAAAAGAAAAGCAAAATTATTTAAAAACTGAAAAAAATGAGCTTGTTCTAAGTCAAATGTGACGTCTGAGTTGCGACGTCTTTGCTGTGCTTTGGCAGCTATGCTGCAGTAGCATTGCTCGCCTGCTGCAGGCTCTGCTGGCACAGCTGGGCCAGGGCAGCAGAAGGCAGGCCCTGATAATCACCTGCTGCTGGAAGGTTAGGAAGTGGGACAGGAAGGCAACTGAAGTGGAATTTTAATTGCCTTCCTTTCATCACAAGCAGGGTTTACTCCAGGCCTCCTGCTGCTACTCTAATAGGGCACGCTTTGGCCTTGGCCAGCAACCCACATGCATGGGGCTCATGGACTCAGGGCTTTGCTCGGAGGCCTTGAGGGCTCTTCCAGCACAACTGACTACCCTGAGTTATGCTGGTGCTTCCCCAGCTGGCTCCCTGCCCCGCAGGCTGGAAATCACCATCCCCACAGCAGCAGAACAGGCTGTGTAATACAGCCATACCTTGGCTGCCATTCACACATGAATCTCTTGGACTAACCTGGCAGTGAAGGAAAGCTTGTGCTAAAAGGCCAGGCTGTGCTAGCTCTAACAGGGCACAGAAATGCTAATTAAGGCCTTATACCACTTCAGATGTTTACTTGGTGAAGGATATCTGAGCCTTAAGTCATGCTAGAGAAGGTCACTGCACTACATCTGCCTACTGCCCGCAGACACACTCCTGTGCAAGTACAGCTGACCTCTGGTGCAGCTACATAATGCTAATGAGAAACCCCAGACCTCTGCAGTACTTGGAAGTGTTGGGAGACAGTCAGTTTAGCAGTCCTTCAGCTATTTGGGAAAGAGAGGAATGTACAAGATTAGGGAGAAAAGCAAGGTTCAGTCTACTCCAGCCCAAAGGCTCGTTAAGAATCTGACATAGGATAAGAGGGAAAGTCTTATAAATTAAAGAAAACAAAGGTTTAAAAAACAGAAAACAGAAGTGAATTTTTCACGGTGATGAAAGTCAGAAGTGGATCCTCACTGACTATGTCGTTATGAGGTACATGGAGATGAATAAGGAGCAACATTCAAACAATAAACCATTTAAAAGGGGTCTTTGAACTTTTTAAAGACTGTAGGCAATGCTCTGTATAATAGTTTTATTAGTAAGTAAGGGAAGGCCTAATAAAGCTGCAATGAATCCAGTACATTTCAGTATAGAAGATGATATACTTGGTGACTTAAAAGTAAAAAAAAAAAAAAAAATTACATTACTACTGGTGCTATAAAAGACAAGTTTAGGATCAAAAATGATCTTGACCAAGTAGAAAAGTGAGGTCAGCAAGACTACAGCTGAAAATCTGCAGCATGTTGGGATTTGTTTTTTCTTCCTAGTCTTCTGCTCCAGAGGTGTGCCACCAGCACAGAAAACTAATGTGGCATCACAGTGGGCTGTGTCCCTGCACAGGCCAGAACAGGGGTGTCTGAAAGGTTTGTTTTTTCTCTAGAACTACAATTTTAACTCAAGATGCACAGATCACAACCACACCTTGCTCTTTCCTAGGTTAATACCAGGCACTGGAGTTCAGGCCTGCTGCACAGGCTTTGGCTAAAAATCTCCTGGCATTATCATTCTGTTTTCTCCTTCCAGAGGAGATCCTGCTGGGCCCAGCTGGGCTTTTTGTGTGCTTCTAAGAACCAGATTCTTGGAGCTAGAGCCTGGAAAAAATCAGGTAATGGGATCTCTGTTGCTGTAAACATGTTCCTACAAAATCTCATGTTTATCCCCAAGAAATGGGCTTTACTCACCCCACCTGTGCCCCAGCAAAATCTGGGCATGGCTCCTTCTGTGTGCAGACAAACATCACTGAACACTGGATGCCAGGGGACTGGTCCAGCTCAACTCCAGTCTAGGCTGGAATACTCAACATCAACTGGTTAAGTAGTTTTGTGTTCAAAGCAGCAGGCAACAGTGCAGCTTAGGACTGCCACAGATTTCAGGTGACATCTCCAGGTCTTCAGCACCTGCAGAATTAGAGCAGGAATTCTTCCTGCTTCCATCCTCTGGCTGTGGGATTTCTATATCCCAGGAGTCTCACAGCAGGGTTCAACATCCAACACAGCAAGGACCTTGTTGCAGAGGATAAAAGCACATTAGGGATGTTATATCCATTGCAGTAACTGCTGACTGCCCCTCCAAGGACAGAATGATTTTCTCAGAGCAAAGCGGAGCTCAGCCTGCTCCCCCTGGCTCCATGTTTTGACGTCGCAGAAAGCAGAGTCCCATGTTAGATTAGCAGATGTGCAGCCAGCAAAAAGCAAAAGGAGCAAGAGAGAAAGAGGGCAAACAGCTGGAAACAGCAAGAGCTTGGAAGTGTTTATGATTTACGCACTAAATTAACAGCAACAAAAAGCTGTGATCACTGGAAATCTTTGCAAATCCCCCTGCTATAATTAGCTGTTGGCTCTGGAGGTGGTTTGCCAAACCAATTTCTCAGCTGGGATGATGCTGGGGGGGTTTTCCCCCTGCTTCCATGCTTTATACTCCTGCTTGAAGTGGTGTGCTGGACCATCAGCCAGTACCCAGCTCTGGCCAGGCTGACCATGGAATAAAACCTAAGGTCAGGGCTGGGGCACAGGCAATGCATTTGCTTCTCAGCACTAACCCTGAGGCTCTTCTTGTAGGAGGCTTCCCTCCCTGTAAGCAGAACTTCACATATCCCATGGGCTCCAGATAGTCTTCCTGTGACTTTAGCAGCCAGACAACTTCAAATGCAAATGTCAAGGGAAGGAAGCAAAGCTATCAGGGCCCCAACTGGGGCTGGGAATCCAAGACATACAGCATTAAACATAGTATAAATAAATAGCAGCACATGCTTCAGTCACAACTGAATGACATTAGCATGACATATACATATATAAAGTGCTTTATTGCAGCATCAGGTTAAAGAATTCTTTGTGAAATTTTGTAGGAATAAGACATTTTATATATATATTATATATATATAAAAACCCAATAAACTTAAGGAGTGAAAGCTTAGAGATTCATCACTTAAATAGCAGTGGGCTGGACAGAATCTTTGACGGGATATAAAAATAAACACTTCCTTAATGTCTACTTTTCTCAGTGTTCTGCAAAGTCTCATGGTGTGTAAGGTGCTTGTATGAGGAACAATGGTGCTTGTTTCTCAGGCTCCAGTTTGTGCCTGTATTGTCCAAACCACAGAGGCAGCAAAGCAGAACAGCTACTTGGCTCTCAACTAGCTTTTGTGGAGGTATCAGGGAATAGGGAAGTATCAATGCAATTAATTTTTTTTTACTTTCCCTTGGACAGGAATTCCAGTTATAACAGAAATTACACGTTTTTCTCTGGGAGTTAGATAGGTTCACACAGCCAGTGTAACGAGGAGGACGGTAAAAATCCTGGGTAACACTCTTACTGTAAGAGCACTTCCTTAGAGAGCAGCCAGTCAAACAAACTGGCTGAGCTTTTGCAAGTCTTCTTCAAGAAAGACCGTTTGTAGAAGTCCTGCTTCCATGCATGGGTCCAGTACTGAACACTGGGCACGTTCAACAGGAGGTTGCTTTAAAGAAGTCTGCACTGATGGTAAATAAACTCCACTGAGAATTTGATGATGTTAACGATGGCCCATGGTACGGGAGTGGAAATATGCTCTGCTGAATGACTGCAGTTAAGCTCATCCTTCCATGGCTTCAGACACTCAATTTGTTTGCTTCCATATCTCTTGCTGAGGCTCCCTGGCTCCCCGAACCAAGCCAGTAGATCACTGTCAACCCCTCTTGACCACCTCTACATGATCTTTGCCATGATCTTGACCACCTCTACATGATCTACCTCTTTGCCAGAAACTAGCGAATGAATGACCGTCTGGGTTAGAGAACATGTAGTGATCAAGAAAATATTCCAAGTCCAGGTCTCCATCCATGTTTACTTGATTCTCTTCCTTCTCACCATTTACACAACACTGGACATCTCAGACTGCATGTCTGCTGGAAAATGAATGATGTCTGCCTGTATTTTGACAGAACCCATACCCAGAGTCTAGGGATACAAGTGTGTAATAACAATTGAGTAAGAATAATTCAGTGATAACTTCATTAATACTTTTGTTTTACCAGCTATGTAGTCTTAGGAATGGATGACCAAAGATGCAATATTCTATCAGTAACCAAGGCAAAGGGATCAACATACACTCAATAGATACAAAGACGCTCCCAGAAAGACTCCCCAAAGAGTCTTTCAGACCAAGAATATTCACTGAGACTGGAGAAAGCTCCTGTAAGAAGGACAGACAGCACAGGATGATCAACTAATGACCTCTGCAACAAGTTTTTTGGTTCAACAGTGCCCTGCAGAAGTGCATGGAATAGCTAGCAGCCTTGCATGAAACCTCTAGTGTAGAAATGACTCCATACCTCTTCATGCATGCTTGACTTTTATTTCCCCTGATGCATTAAATTTGTTAAATAAAAGCTATAATTCTTCTGCCAGTTCAGCAACTGAATGTCCAGGGACAAAGGTGCTCAGCTTAGTTTCTCTGCAGAAAAGCTTTCAAAATATGCTGGTGGACACTGCCATGGACCTGTGAAAAGCTGAATAAAACACAGGCAAGATCAAAGTGCCAACAGAGAGCATCATGATCCCTGATCTGTGGACACTAGGTATTGACATCATTAGTACATGTGTATTTTCCTCCTCTGGAGCCACACTTGTGAGCCTGGCCTGGAAGTGAGCCTGAGGGGTCCATGGCTCGGTTTGTCTGGTCTATCTCCAGGTGGGGACCTGGGCAGACACAGAATGGAGCAGCTGGGACTTGGGCACTCAGCATGAAGTAGAGCCTTGCTTGGCTCAGTGTTTTTTGCTCCTCACCAGCAATGGCATGAGCAGTGGCCAAGGTGCCTCCTGCCTCTGGCAGGACTGTGAGTGGGAAACACAGGACTTGCTTTTGGGCTGTGTCACAGGTGCTCCTGAGACCTGCTGGGGACTGCTAAGGGGACAAAGTCTGGTAGAGGGCTAGTGCTGTGACTTCCACAGATGCTACCACCCTGTTCCCCCAAGCACCAAGGCAGAGGGGCTGAAAAGCACACAGGTGGTGTGTTCCTATGCTGACCTCCTCTGAGGTTTACCTATGTGTAGCTCTGGCAGCCAAAACCCTGGTGGCTAGGCAATCTTGCCAAGGAACCCCAGGCAGCCAGTCTCCTCCTGCCCCACAGCCCCATAGACCCTGATAAGCCTTTCCCTGCTCCTTCCCAACTGTGCATGCAGAAAGGATGGGGGAGGCCCTGCTCTGTATACGTGGCTGGAACAGCCCTGCACCCTCTAGGAAGACCTACCCCCAGTTTCAGACATAAACCATGGGACCTGGCATGGGCCAGGGCAGGTGTACAGACAAGAGCAGGCAGCCATGCCTGCAGCAGCACCTCAGATGTGGTATGAAGCCAGCAAGAGCTGAGCCCATATCACCACGTGCTCAGCTTTCCAGCTGCGTTGAAAGGTCATAGAGAATAAAAGCAGACAGGAGCAGCCCCTTGTTTCTGTTACACTTCCCAGCCCCTGCTGCTCTCCACATGCCAGGCCAGGAGCTCTGGACTGCAGGACTGACCTGGGTGGCACAGCAGGGACTGCACCACAATAACCTCCAGCACCCTCAGACATTGGAACGGGGCTGAGACACCCCTCTGAGGGGATGAGACAGACCGTGCATCCTCCCCATTTTGCCTGGCACCACTGAGGAGCCCATGAGCAGGGTCAGCGCTGGCCAGGCTGTGCAGGGATGCCAGCCAGTGATGGGCATGGCACCTTTGAGATGGCTGTGACTAGTACTCCTTGGCCTCCTGCAGCTGGGACAGGTACTCCTCTTCGGTGGGGTTGTCAGCACACCGTTGCCCATTGTTGGGGGGCCGGACGGTGTGATATCGACTCCAGTCACCCTTGCAAAGGATCCAGGGCAGCATGTCCACCTTGTAGTGCAGCTCCGGAGAGAACTCGGTGCTGATGAGGTTGGGGACACCAGCCCCCTTGCCGCGGGTGATGAGGCGGGTGTGCTCATCATAGCAGCAGTGCTGGGCAGCCAGGGTGGTGCTGTCAAGGGAGAGCATGGAGCGCAGGCAGAAGCGTGCCGTCGGCTTGTAGATGTCCAGGCGCTCCTTGGGGCCGCTGGCATCCCGCCATCGGAAGCTCTTGCCCTGCTGCTCGTCCCGCAGGTTGACAGCACTGTAGACGGCCTCCAGCGGGTAGGAGCAGGGGCAGCTGGGCAGGTCCGTCAGTACCTTGCTCAGGTACTTGGTGAGGAAGTCGCTCTTGCAGTTCAGCCACTTCTCACAGCTGTCCACCTCTGGGGGGAGGGTACCAAAAGGATGAGGGCATGCACACTCTGCACCCCACTCTACCCAGCTGCCATTTGCCTGAAGCCATGCCAACACCACCAGTGGAGCCTGCAGCCACCAGGCAGGAGCAGCCAGGTTTCTGGGAGGAGCTGGAGCAAGGCTCTACCCCCAAGGCACTGACAGAGGGAAGGGGTTTTGTGCTGAGGCCAGGCTGGCAGCATTCCCTCAGGGGAGAGAGCACGTGTCAGGCTGGCCTCAGCCACACAGTCCTAAGCAGGACTGTGTTGTACCAGGGCTGTGGGAGCAACTGGGTTTCCCAACATGACCACTGAAGCCTGCACATGGCAGTGGTTTGGGTGACTTAGGTCTGGATGCCAGACACAGGACCCCTCGGCTGTGCCCTCCCTGCCAGCCAGCTATGACCCTCCCAAGGTCTGTCACTGAAACCCCAGTGCAAAGCAGAAGCAGAGGCTGACCTGAGTTGAACAGCTCTGTCGTGTTGTCGCTTTTGAAAGCTGTTTCTTCTGTGGGGAAGACCATTTCTCCTTCTGATCCTTGAGAAAGAAGAAAAACAAAACAAAGAGCTGGGTTGAGCACCAGGAGGAATGGCGGCTTTTTTCTCTCTATATGTGCATCCATCTCCCAGCCCCTTGCCTGCCATTTCTTGGGTAACACGGCCCTGTGTTTGGAAGGAAGGGCCAGCAGCAAGACTGGCCCAACAGAGGCTATTAGTTGTGTAAATCCCAGTGGATAAAGCTGGCTCTCAATATGCCTCAGGAGACGCAATCAAGCTCCCAATGTGAGAGAGGTGCAAGAAGTCACACTCCAAACTTGATGCTAGCTCTACCACCCCTGGCCCCACACAACTGCCTGGGGGCCCATGAAGCCCAGTCATGGCTTCTCTGTGGAAACAAAGCCCCATGGTCATTAGCCCTGATCACATTAAACATAACTAATTCTTGCAGCATGAGCAATGCCCAGCCTGCGGCAGTGGGGGACCAGCCCACGTCAAAGTACCCACATCAGGCAGTACCCAAGGACTGATACGGCCAGGGGCTCACCAGGGCAGTGTGTCAGATCACAGGTCCTCGACTCTGTTGCTGTGCAGGCATAGCCACAGGAACGGGTCCTCTTCTGATTGCCACTGCCACAGGTGATGCTGCAAGGAGACCATGGGCTCCACTCCTCCTCATCTTCATAGTCTGTGCACGGCAGGGAAGAGGCAGAGAGTGATGGACCTCAGCATAGAGGGGCTGGAGCAGGAGGGGAGACAACAGCCACTTGGCACCTCCCTCAGCTCCACCCCCATCCCTGAACAGGCACAGCACTGCCTGGGTCACACGGAGGTGCCCAGCCACAAAATGCTAGGGCCCACCCCATCCTCACTGCCAGCCCCAGGGAAGCAGCCCTGAGCAAAGGCTCCAATTCTCACAGCCTTGCTCCCAGTCCTACCAACCCAAACAGGTATTGCTGCCCATCCCCACATGGCCTAGCACACTGGCCATGATGCTGAACATCACGTACCAGCGAAGGTAGGCTGGTTTTGGGGTCATGGCAAGAAAGCCGTAGGAGGGACTGCTGTGGTGCCCTGACCCATCTACCCACTAGAATCTGCTGTCTAGCTCGCTGCAACTCCTCTCTTGGGGGGCACCCAGGTCTGTGGAAAAGGCTTCTGGCATTGATGTCACTACAGGAATCTGAGTCAATGGCAGCAGCACCTGTCATTAAACATTTACATTGTGTCTCTCATCTGAGCATACCTTTGCCAGAGCCCATGCTCCAGTGTGATTACAAGCAAGGACAACTCCCGCCAGGACACTGGCATGTCTGACTGCTGGCAGCCCCAGCTGAGTGTGCTGGCCTTGCTCCTTGGCATGCTTGGTTGTTTCGTAAATAGGAGCTGAGCACCAGTGTTCTGTGATCCCTGGTGCAGGGCTGTGGGCCAGGCAGGACAGGGGAGGGCATTGCTGGTCTGTAGGGCAGCTGCACGTGCCAAGAGAACTCACCATAATTGTATTTTTCCTTAAAGATCCAGTTCTTCTGCCCAGGCCATCGCTGGTCCCAGTTACCACCTACTCCACTAAGCATGGACTCCTCCTCCTCATACTCTGTTGTGTAATCTTCCTCTTCATCATCATCACCATCATCATCCTCTTCTTCTTCCTCCCTCTCCCCTACATCCAGGTTATCATCCTCTTCCTCCTCCTCTTCATCTTCCTCCTCCTCCCCTTCAGTAGGGTCAGTGTATTCCCAGAAGAGAGGCCAGAATAGGTCCTTGTGAGACAGCCACTCAGAGGATGTCAGAGACCAGTCATTGCTTGTCTCCTTCAACAAGTCCATTTCCATCTCAGCCTGAGGATCATCCACCACTTCAATGGTCACCTGGTGGGCAGATATGAGGCAAGGCAGTTGAGCTGGGGCACAGCCCTTGGACAGACCTAGCAGACCATGCACTGGTTCCCAGCCCAGACACTCTGGGCTGCAGGACTGGATGAGGAGCGCACATGGTCCCTCCTCAGACAGAAGGACTGAGCACGGACAGAGTGGGAAGCACGCAGTGGTTGGTGGTCACCCAGAGGGGCCAACGGCACCCTCAGAAATTGAGAGGTCACCCATGTTAGGAGGATTTACTCCTGCTCTGTGAAGAGGGGCTGGAGGGGCCAGGGGAAAGGCTGTGAGCAAATTCCTCAGTCGAGGAGCTTCTCCATGCCAGCTACCTGCAGCTGGTAGTCACCAAGAAAACAGATGACAGTGGCCACATAGACCCTGCTCATGAGATCTTTTCTCTTAAGGAACCAAATGAGGCTGGAGAGCACCACTTTCACCACAACACTCCCCCATGGCCTTCCCAGACCCACTCCCCACCTGGATGTTGGGGTTCTGGGCACTCAGGTCCACATTAGCCAGCCCCGGCAAGTTCTGCAGGTCCAGCATGAAGGGCAGGCTCTCCTCCTGGCCAGCACCACTGGGCTGGGGCAGTGCTGGGCTCCTGGCAGCCTGCTGAGCCACCCCTCTGCGCCTGTGCCGCCGCGGGCCAGCCTGCCCACTCCGCCTCAGCCCCCGCGCCTTGCCCGATGGTGGCAGCTCCTCGTCCCCTGCCGAGCGGGGGTTGGATGATGCTGAGACCTGGAGAGGGAAAAATCAGAGAGAACATCTCTTGAGGGTGGCTGTGCAGGGCAGGGAGCGAACCACTACCCAGCAAAGACATTTCTGGTCTCCTCCTGTAAACAGTTCCTTCACCCCATCTTACTGCAGCATCAGGCTAGCAATTAACATGTTAATCAATCGAGTTAATATTAAGTGCCCTGTGCTGTGCCAGTGCTCAGTTCTGCTGCATCTGAACCTACAGGTTTATTCAGACTGGTACTTCCCAACCCCGTGACCACCCTCTCTGCACCCCTCTGCTGTCCCATTGCCCATCTCGCCTGGCGTTCCACTTTTCATTCTCCCTTTTCAGCTATTTCTCAGTCCCTGGAAAAGGGCTAACAGCAAGGGTTGCTTCTGGTCACAGTTACCACAGGTCATATCTTATATTTTTATATATTTATATAAAAATTTTACAACCAGGGCTTTATGACAAAGGGGAAAACCTCATCCAAATAAATTGTTCTGTGGTATTGGTATTAGGGCAGATGACTTCAAGCAACACAGGTTTAATTGAAATTTCTGACGGCACCCAAAGGCTACCACAAAGATGGAAAGAAACTGTTGGCAGATATAACCCATCTACCTTTAGCTCTTTGGGAAAGGGAAGATGCCCAGCCAAACGAGTCAACCCAACTCCCTTGTGAGTGTTGTCAAGGGCTCTAAGTGCTGCTGCCACTCCAGGGGCACGTGGCTAGCCCTCCAGCCCCAGGAGAAGCAGGGCTAGCAGACAGGGAGCCTTGCCCGAGAGGCAGCACCAGCCGTCGGGGGGCCAGGGAGGCGGGCAGCAAATGCTGCCAAAGGACTGCGCTTGCACCGAGTTCCCACGTTCCTCGCCCCGCACTCGGTGCGCACTGGCACGAAAGAGCGTGACTCCAGGGGCCAGCAGGCTCCAGTGTGCCCAAGAAACCCGAGATGGGAACAACTGGCAAAGCGTCCCCCCCGAGGCACGGACGTCCTTGGGAAGGTCTGCAGGGCCCCACAGCTCAAGGCTGAGAGCAGAGGTGCCCGAACTCCCAGCATCTCCGCCAGTGTCTGCCTATTTCTGGCTGCCCAGCTGAAACCCCCTTTTGTTCCCAAGCTCTCACCCTTCGCGTCAGCCCAGTCGAGAGCCGTGGGATTAACGAAGAGCATGGAGTGCCCCCTCCCCACGGCGCCGGGCGGGGGGGACGCAGAGAGGCATTTCTACCTGCAATTAGAGCCAGATGGTTTGGGGAAGGACTCCCCTCCCTTTCATCCTGATCACTGGAGCACTTCAAAGGCAGCTGGAGCCTAGCCAGACTCTCATGAGCGCACACAGCCCGTCCCCAGCCCTGTCCCTGTACATCAAAGCCCACGATCCCTCCATCCCCGGGGGAGGGAAAAGAGCAGCAGGGACGCTGCTGGTCCCTTGGCTGCTGCCCAGGGCAGGCTGAACGCAGGGAAGGGCCGGTGACAGACTTCACCAGATGGGCCCGGAGGAGAGAGGGCTGCAGGGAGGACAGAACCTGTGCTGCCCAGAGAGAGTCTTTAGGGCTTGCCCCTCTCCTTTGCCTGGAGGATTCCTGTGGCACTGCTGGTAGCAAACCTGAGCAGAAAGAACCCCCCTGCATATACCTTCCCCTCCCAGCTCCCTCTGCCCCCATCCAAACCACAATGGTTTTGGTAAGAATGTATGGGAATGATGCATGGCTCTGTCTCAGCTATTTCCCTGTGTATTAGCCCCTTGCTAGGTTTCCTGTCATGTCCCAGGAGTCCTTGACAAGGAGCAAGGAGCCCAGGTGGAACAAAAACAGCAAGGGGGGCTGAGCAGGTAAACCTAGCCATGCCCCAGTGCTGGCTGCATGACACTGCCTGCTGGTGCTGGGTTTGCTGCCAGCTGCACATGCCCAACACAACCTCTGCACAAGGGACTGACAACAGTCCTGCAAGGCTGGCATTCCTGCCTCATTTGCAAAGAGCTTATTGGGCTGGGTAAGCTAGTTTCACACACAACCCAAATTTAATACACATGGAAAGTGAGGTCTCTTCTAGCAACAAAATCTGAGCTCACCCAAGGACACCAGAGTAAGCAAGCCAGGAAGAAACTCCAAGTCTCCAAATTTACACTCAGTGCCTAATTCAGATTTTACGCCCAAACAAGCTCAAGAAATTCAGAGTACTGTTCCCACAGGGAAAATGTAAAACTGCTCCAGGGGAACTGGCTGCAAGAGTGTTGCAGGGCAAACAGAACTCCCTCAGTTCCCAGATACACTGGAGGCATAAGCACGACAGGGATGGACACCCTGGATGGCCAAAAGCCCTTCAGCAATGGTCACTACAATGTACCACCCAACACTTCCCCTCTTGCTGGCATCTCCATCGCTTTGAAGCTTTGCTGGGTTAAACTCTGTCCCTTCATCAGAGCCTGTGTAAGGCTCAGAGCCCTGCCACAGACAATTAATCCATGGATTTAACAAGCTCTTAGAAGGCCCAGTGCTCCCTCCAGGTCAGAGCATCCACGGCATCAGATGTGTCTTCTTCAAGTCATAAAGGGTCCCCTGACAGCCACACAAGCAGCTGCCCTTGAGGTTTGCACTCTTGCTGCATGACACCCATCCTCTCCTCTGCACTGTCCAAGGAGCAGCTGGATAAAGCCATCAAGCCTGAAGCTAAGCCACTGCATTGGGCTAAGGAAAGAGAAGACTTTGTCCTGAGGGAACACTCATATTCCCCTGCTCTCTACAGAACACAGGAGAAAGCCTGCAAACCACTGGAGAGCTGGTCATCAGCAGCTCCCTCCTCCTTCTACCACCATGGAAGCAGAGTGCAGTGCTGGGAAGCTGTCAATGTCTTACAGCTGAGTTCCATCCTTCTCCTGCAACCAGCCAGCACCAAGCAAAGGAAAAAGATGAACAAGGAATTGCCACAGCTGCTCCTGTTTACACTTGGTATATCCTGCCTGGCTGGGAATAAGGGTTCCCAGGGCAGGAACCTGAGAGAAACTCTGGGGCAGCACTTAGGATTTCCATTTGTGAAGATCATGTTTTGACTGAAGGCCACAAGCAGGATCACACCAGCCTAGCTACCAGCCCAGGAGTCCTCCCCACATAGTCCAGGCTGTCCTACATGTAGGACTGACCACTGAAACATCTCAAGGCACAAGCTTAGAAGAGACGTTTGGAAGGGGAAGTAACTCATTAGCAATTCATCCCAGTGTCATGCCTACTTTGTACATAACATGGGCAACAAGGTGTTGGAAGAATTGTGGGAAAAGGCCACACATCATTGCTCTAGAGATTAAAAGCTGACATTTTTCCATTTCTAGTCCATACACCTCTATTAGAATTGCTCAAAAATCTGGAGATGATGAAGAGAGCAACCACAAAAACATTTCAAGGGATGGAAAGACTTTTCCAGTGAAAGACTTGTATAGTTCAAATTGTTTGTCATGCTGAAAAAAGAAAGCAATGACTCAGTTTTCCAGTTCTTTAAGGCAGTAATCCATCAGGCACCAGAGACTCTATAATCCAGAACAGAAACATATAATAGGAAGCAACGTGCCCAAGTCAAAGCCAAACAAATTTAACTAAGGAATAAGGATCCTGCTTTTAATGCCATAGGTAATTAACCACAGGAACAGTTAACAAGAAAAGTGACAATTTCTCTGGTGGAGACTGTCAAACCCACATCATTGGGCTCAACACATGAGTACTGCAACTGCACTAGGGAAGAAATTAAAGGCTCTAGTAATTTCTTCTGCTTATAAAATTTGTGATTTTGCTAGAAATGTCTGTAAAGCTTTGAACTAAATCTGGGTTACGGAAGCAAATGACCAATGCTCATGTGCTGCAGCTCTTACCATTAGAGACATGACATTTCAGATCCTACAGCAGTTTAAAACCTGAAAATATCATCAGACCAGTTCCTGTGCTGTGCTGCACTTAGGCAACCAGGGACATCACCACATTGCCACTTACACAACCAGAGGTTCTTGTCCTTCCAGCATGTTCCTCAGCATCTCTGTAGGCATTGCAAGCTGCCAGAGCACCCAACAGCAGTGCTCTTTTTAAGTACATACACTGCTGAGCAGAGCTGCCCCTCATCACAGGGTTAAACCAATCCAGGTACATTTGACAGAACACCCCTGGCTGTGAAGCACTGCTAGAGCTTGTACAACAGCAGCCAATGGAGCAAGCAAGCACAGGACAAGCTCAAAGGATGCAGCTTCCACCCACACCTATCCCAAGCCAATTATCGAGCACATAAACTCATTCAACGTGAACCAAAGAAACCTGTGCACACGGCAGTCGGATCAGAGGCAACATTCAGGCCGTGCTTTGGGCTTGTTAACACTGCAGTGAAGAAAATGACGTATTTGCTAAAGGCCGGTATCACACTGAGCTATAATTATAAGGAATGGGGGCTTTTGTTGCTTAATCATTACTGCTTGTGTTAGGTTTCCTTTGAACAGTTTCACCATGCTGTATTGAAACAAGAAACCACCAGAAGAACTATTGATCTTTTCCTGAATAGACCCTCCTTCTCTTTTCCCCAAGCTCTCTCCAACATTATTTTAAAATCCGTTGCAAACTTGCCAACTTATGAATTAGTCAGGTACAAATTTTTATTTATTTTTTTTATCCATAAAACTTTTCTTTTTATATTCACCTAAATGAGCTGCAAGGATCTGGAGAAAGTACTAAAAAAAAAAAAAAAAAAAAAAAATCTTTGTGCTGAAACTGGGCAGGAACAACTCCAGAGCAGGATTTTACTACAAAGCCATACTATAAAGCTATGGAAGTAGAGAAGGCCAGTTGGTTGCACTAGAAGGAAGCCCAGCATGTCTGAGTTTGCCTCTGGGACTGCAGTTTGCAGAAAGGCTCATGACAATTTTTGCTGATGGGATGGGGAGAAAGGGAGTTTTTTCTAGTACGAACAGGTAACAGTGTTGTCTCTTTAAAATAAAGTAAGGTTGAACAGCACAGTAATCATCAGGAACAAATGCAGTGTGCCACGATGCCTCCTTACCATGGCACATGCTTTCTCCTCTATGGCACTCTCAAATAAAGGGCTTTTTTAGCACAGCAAGCTGAAACCACTGCAGCCCACTGAGGGCTGTACTTTGATCCTCCTGACACATAACCCATCCACCAGCACATCTACTGTCTACTGGCAGTCTTTCAGCCAGATGGAAAACCCATGGGGACGCACATTAGGCAAGTGACCTCTGCCTCCCATCAGCTCATCACCCACTTAAGGGATTTCCCAGAGCTGTGACAGAGCACAGCATCTTCTAGAGGTGTCAAGAGCTGGGTGAGTACCTAGCAGATAACAGGGAAGGCAAACATGCTGCTCAGTTCCTATTACTGTCTGTATGACCTTCTGGGCCACAATCCCATCCACCACATCCATTTAGACTCACAGGCAGGTGGCTTAGCAGGAGCCATCACTCAGGATTTTGTCATGTGAGTTCTGGAAGATCTGTCAGAGGTAATTTAAAGAAGTTTACACCTCCAGTTGCCTCCCTCTTCTTGCGCTCTGGGTTACACTGCTGCCCGCAAAGGGGCTGTAGCACAGGTGAAGAGCAGAATCAAGACTTCCCAAATCCTGTACTATCTGGTCCATCTCAGGATCAGCTTACATGGGTGCTGGGGGGGTGTGTGTGTGTGTGTGTGTTATTGACTAGTTTGTTTGTTTTTGTTGGTTTGTTCCTTTCTTGTAATAAAGACTCCCTTTAGGTTTTAGGAGAGTTCTACAAGTGCTCATGGAACAGACAAGGCACTTGGTTATCATGCTTACATGGGCAGATCCTGTTTCTGACAGACCAGCAGGAGCCAGAAGCAAACTATGGGCCGTGCAGATAATTATTACACCCTCGTGATTATAATTTTTATGCAGTTATCAAAATACTTCAGATCATATGGTATCACTTTCTAACTAGCTTCATTCCAGCTGTCTTGGGTAGAGAGCTGCAGGAGGCAGCATCAAAGCTTTCCTCATGTTTCACACTTATTTTCATGTCTCACAGTTGCAACAACTGTAATCTTAAAACTCTTTCCAAGGTTGGTGACTCAGTTGCCCCTGAGTTAGAACCAGCCCAGAAGCAAAAGACACCACAGCAGGGAGAAGCAGCAGCACGCAGTACCATAAGGTGCAAGGACACAGCATTGTTGACTTTGTGCAAGACCAAAAATGAGGAGGTTGTTCAGGCTACTGAGAATTCTCCTCACCATGTATCCTGCTGGCATAGCCCTGCTCCTCTCACCACAGTTGGATCTCCTGTGGGTGTGCTCCTGAGCAACTTGGCTGTGCCATCCTCACTCCCCTGATCACTTGTGATACAAGAAGGAAAAACAACAGCCTTGTGGCCTTTCACCTCACCATGCCAAGCTGTTGCCCATCTCATGCAGATCATGGATCTTTCACTGACAGATGTTTCTCTACCATAAACATCTTCTCCCTCTTTAACACTGAGACAAATTTCTTTGTCTGCAAAACTCACCTTTTGCAGACAAAGAAAATGACATGCTCCTCAGGTAGCCCATGGCAAGGCCAGGCACACATGCGAGTCTCCCATGTTGTTCTTGGGGCAGACTCAGGAGAAGGTTCATCACAGTTCAGTTTCTTCTGCCCACCTGCCCCAAAGGGGGAACTGCTCTGCTTTCTACACAGATGAACAACATGGGCCTTGTAGCAGAGAAGCTGGAGCGTATCCTTGGCACTGCTGACAGGTCCCAGCACAGCAGATGGGGCTGTCCTCTGCCCCAGCACACAGGTCCCAAAGGCCAACTCTCGATGGGTGGTGCCTGCTGCAAGGACACCAGCTGGTGCAAGGCACCTGCTACTTGAAGACCCTGAGACTTCTGCTCAGTCGTGAGTATGGGAGCAAGACCCCCACAAAGACTGCATGGAAAGGTTCCCCAGAGAGATGAACAGACACACATCCACATCCTCTGGTGCTCTCTAGCAAATGCTCCTGCTTGGGTACATGTTTTTTGTTAACATAGTTCAGCAGTAATACACATAAGCTCCCAATGCATCAGAGGGAGTCACTGCTAACTTGCTCCAGCTCTAAACCCCATGTGCTTCAGTAACCATTAACTTGTTCCAGCTAATGATCTGTGTTTGCTAGTCTGCACACTGTAACTCTCCCACTGCTCCAGCTGCTGCTTCCTTGCCTGCCATAGCCTGGACAAAACTGCAAAAGGAAGAAAACCCCAAATATCACGAAGCAGGTGTAGAGACTGACAGGACCAGATCAACACCAGCCTCCCCCTGCCGGCTAGAAGAGGTGGGGGAGGGAATCACAGGCAGGAGGGAGTGCAGGGGGCACCTGCTCCCCTTGTCCCATGAAGGGTGCACAGGCTGCCCCTCCATGAAAACAGTGGGGCAAGGAATGCAGCCAACCAAACAAAAACAAATCCATCAGGGATCCCTTCAACAACAGACAAAATGGGCATCTGAGCCATACTTGGAGCACCTCCATGCCCTGCACAGGAAGAGATCCAGGCAAGGATGCTGCATCTTGTTCTCCTGAAGGAGCAAAGCTGGGATGACTCTAAGCCAATAGCCCCCTGCCCCAGGTACTTGGCTGCACCTTCCCAGCCTGGGGTCAAGCTCAACTCCTCTCCCCAGCCAGCTTTGATTTTTTAAGGAGCCTTAGTATGTAATAAAACCATAGTATCCAGAGGGGAAGGTGTTGGGAACTACATACATGGGGACATCTGTACAACACCTTGTCTTGATGGAGGTGCTCATGGTGTGGCACAGCACAGCTGGAATTTCCTGTGATTTTGGCTGCTGTGGGAATAGCTGCAGGTGAAGGGGAGGGCAGGGAGGACAGCAGGAGGGAGTGCCAAAGTGGTAGAGAAGAGAGGACATCCCTGGGAGTAAAAGAGGTGTCACTTTCCACATGTGGCACCTCCCACAGCACCTCCAGGCCATCCAGCAAACACTGTCTCCTCAGCCAGCAGGCACCCGGGGGCTCAGCTGCTGGGAAAGAGCTGGGGCTGCCTTGCCCACCTAGGGCTGCCAAGGCTGGGATGGATGGTGGCTCACCTGAAGGCACTGTTCCCATGCCATGTGCCAGCCCCCTGTTGAGCCCTGCATGGTAGTGGCTCTCTTGGTCTGGGACATGCTCTTACACCTGCCTTACAGCACAAGTCCTGAGTGCTACATAAAACCCTGAGAGACCAGGCCAGCCACCAGCTCGTGATCCAAAATAAACCCACGTCTCACCACCTCTTCCCTGTATGCATGGATGTTTCCCGGCCATCTGCAGCCAAGTCTCTACCCTGTGCAGCAATTTTCTAAATTTTGTTCCCTTTGAAGTTGTATCCTTGCCCTGGAGACTAAACCAATCTGAACCCCAAAAGGCATTGGTGCCCTTCATGCCAAGGGCCACCTAGGACTCAGAGGCAGGTAGGTTACCATATTTTTGGTGTCTTCATCTCCTAAGTACTGAGATGAAAGTACATCAGACAAATTTTCAGACAAGCCCCTGGCATCCCTACACTGAAGGAACATGGACAAACTGAATAGCTTGGAACAACACCATGCAGGCTGACTTTTACAGCTGGCCACATAAAAGCATCAGGCTGCCCAATGAAGGTTTCTTGCAAAAACATTCTACCAAAACAAACAAACAAGAAATAGTCCTTACACTGCAATTTTGCAAGCTTCTGTCTGAGACAAATCCGATTTAACACTGAAATATGCTGCAATCTCTTCCTTGCTCCAGTGTATTATACAAAACCTGTGCCCCTGGCTGATAACACTTTGAAGGAGATGGACATCCCAGATACATCCTGCTGGCCTGTCTGCAGCTCAGACTGCCCTCAGGCTTCCCTAAGGGAAACATCAGGCTTCTTGTTTTGAGAATTATTCTGAGAGAAAGAGTGGCAAGCACTACTACTACTACTACTACAAGCACTACTGCTACTGTGCACCAGTTTGCATTCCCTACCCCTAAGACACTAACAAGAGGAAAGCAGGAATTACTCCCTAGCTCGCTCTGTCTATCACCCCACTGGGAAGGATCATGGCTGGAGGCAGGATGAGTCCCCCAGCTTGACTGTCTTTGAGGAAAGGATGTGCACGAGTTGGACAATTTTGGGACAGAGTGCAGGGCAATACCCTGTGGGGCGATTTATGCCTAATCTCTTCTCCTTACATGTGCCTTTTACAGGAACCCCTTTGATTGTAACAATGGGAATGCAGCAGACCTATTTGTGCAGTGAAAATGGAAGAAGCCCCCTTGTTGGGCAGCTTCCCTGCACCCGGTTCTCCTTTGTTTCTGCTGCTGTCTCAGCCCCAGGGCGGGAGGGTTTTCAACTGTGTTGACTAAGATAATTTGGCACTTCTCAAAAGGGAATTTGCTACAAAGGGCGAAGTACCTCCCTGCGCACAAAGAGCCCCTTTCAGAGCGGAAGGATGCTTCAGTGAACGTTTTGTACCCACAAATCCGACCTCCGCCAAGGACAAAGCCAGGGACAAGAACGCTTAATTGCTGAAGAAATGAAAAGGTAAAAAGCACATCCTCAGGCAAAATGACTCTGCTACTGACACAGCCCTCAGTGGCGGCGGGGATGTGGCTGTGCGGGCAGCCAGCACCGAGCCAGCTGCCCGCTCGCACCGCAGCTGGGCTCTCCCGAGGAGGCGGCAGCCCGGCAGGGTGCTCCCCGCAGGGCACACACAAGCTGAAGATCCACAGCAGGGCGACAGGACTCTGGGAAACAGGGATGCTCTTTTTGGCCAGAGCCCTAGAGGAGTCAAGACGGAGCAAGAGCTGGGGGGGAAGGCACAGGGCAGGCTCCTGCAGTCCTCTGTGCCTGTGCAGCCCTTCACCCCAGTGGTTTCCCCAAATGAGTCTAGGCTACATTAGGGCTCCCAAATGACAGGGCTACCCCGACTTACAGCCTCCCGACAAACTCCACTCAAGCCCAGCTGATATTTCTTTCCCTTTAACACTTTTTCAATCTAGTACAGCCACACCACATCACCTTGGAGCTCCTTCACTCTCTGTCTGCTGGTATGTCTGGCCAGGCACCACATCACTGCTATACATTTAATTCTTAAATGATTTTCAATCACGTATGGACCCTCAGTTTTACAAGCAGTTTCCCATCTCTTTTCTCTCTGCCTGGTTTAACCAGTAAATAATGTGCAGTGCTGTTACTTGTTTCCTTATTTCTCAGGGGCCAGGACCCAGCCATATCAGGTGCTGCACAAACCCACTGATTTGCAGCCAATTCAGCCTTTATGCTATGCTTGATATTTCCTTTGTTGCCTTCCATTATCTCTTATCGCAGATGCCAGATTTGCTTTGCTCAAAGCCTCAGACCAGGGGAAATCCAACAGCAAGATCCAGCCTGGATCTTCCCCCCTTGTCCCAGCCCTGCAGTAACACCCTGGGTGCTTTGGGGAGTTTGCTGATGTTGCTCTTGGGCTCCTCTCTCAAGAGTGGTTCCCCCCTGCAAAAGAGCACCCACCAAGCCCGCCAGAGCTGGACTGGGTGGCCTGGACTCTCCATAAATCACTGTAGGCTTGCTCTGCCTCACCCTGTCAGCGCCGGGATGCTCCAACACCCCCATCGCCATCCCCGCCGGCACGGTTATTCCTACGAACAGCTATTGAAACTCCTGTGTCAGTTCACACAGATTTAATCACTCCTAACGTTTACATCTGCAGCACGTTAATACTGTAGCTGTTTTCTGTTTATCAGAAAAGCACCTTAACTGATTGGTATCAGCTGGAAAGAATCCAAACATCTCTTAACAATGTTCAGAGCGAATATTTTGAAATCCAATGAGTTCATCAAAACACAGTTTTCATTTATACCTCTTGGCTTCATAAATAAATAAACCATTAAGTGATGTGATGAGATGTACCTTGTCTCCACAAGGGACACAAGCTTTTCCAAATATTGTTACCCAAATCTGAAGAGCAACATAACAGTCAGTGCTCCATCCTGCCACATTTCTGCCCACATCAAAGTACAATGCATCCAACCTGCAAAGTGCTTCTTAAACCCCTGCTGTACACCCACATGCTGTTTCTGAACCCACCTGCCTTCCCAAACATCACCAACAAACCTCCAAATGAGCAGGTATCTCCTCCAAGTCACAGTTTGGAAAGAAAACTGCCTTTCAATTTTTTCCTCCTGCCTTTTCAACTTCTAGCCATATAGACTGAAGATATAGCAAAATATTCTCACTATATACCCAAAAATAAAGCATGTGTTCCTCCATCCTTCCTACAATAATAAGAAGTTTTCTATCTCAAAAACTTTACTGAAAAACTTACTTGTTACAATTTTTCTAAACTATTTTAGTATAGGAGTGCAACTCTAAGGCTCAGCAGATTACAAAAATTCCCATTCAATTCTAAACCAAGAAAAAATGTTTGCTTTAAACAAAGTTATTAAATTCAGTCCAAGTTATGTAATTGTTTAATGGTTTTGACTGTCTATCTGCTCGGCTCTGTCATTTCTATTTTTCTCCTCACAGCCCCCTTCATTCTACCCACATCTGTAGGGCATTACCCATAGTGTAACCAATACTCCAGCTGTGGCTGCCCTGCTGCCATAGAGACAGGACGTATCAGTGCTGCAACAGGAACCATCTGTGTGTATGACCCAAAATCACTCTGGATTTTTTTTTAACCACCGTGCTGCTGTGCTTGTGCTCTCTGCTTTAGCTCAGACAGCTGGCCATGACTATTCTAAATTGTCCCCTTCATGCACCAGAAACAGAGGATTTCATCCCAAAACGCAGCTAGGAGACACACGCCAGTATCTACTGCTTCCTGCCTGCCGTGAGAACTGTGCCTCCAGCCCTCTGAGGGATGAAGGGTACACCAACCAGAGAAATCCATTCTTCAACTTCCTCCTTGCTCCTAGCCTCCACCCTCAAACCTTTGCCTATGCCCTTCTTGCATGTTTGTATTTCTGCAAGAAGCAAAGGTCCCGGGGACAGAGGCCGCGCTGTGTAAGTGCCGTGTGTGATCTTTGGCTGGCCGCACAACGCTCCCCATTCACAGCCATTCACAAGCCGCGACTGACAGCAGCTCACATGCTCTCCCATGCAGTTTAGATGTCAATAAAAAGGAGCCTGAGACTGCGCAGCAGGGTCCCGTGGCGGGGACACGCACAAGTTCCTAACAGATAGCTTGTTCCTATCCTGGATCCCTGCCACAGGGCTGCAATACCTTCCTGGATTTCAAGTGTAAATCCCTATTCCTTCTGCAGCTGGAGTCTGAGGTCACTCTGCCTGACATTTGTCTGGCAATTGAAGCAGCATCTACGTCTATAGTTGAAGTTTCATTAGCAAAGCACAGCACCAACCCGGTATTACCAGCACGACAGTACATCATCCCCAGCAGTTCTCTCTGCATCTGCTCAGTCCATGCTCCACTTGGCTTGGTGCAGCCTGTGCCCTCTCTTGCCCCTTGGCCGAGCATTCCATGTACCAGATTCCCTCCTCACACTTGTGCCCCGGACTTCATGCTGGAATGGAGTCTAGTGCATCCAATAGGAGCTGCCAGCATGACTCCTCCACAGATCAGACCCTGTTCTGGCATTAACTTGCAATACTATATTCCCATCATTTTGCACATCCTCTCCCAGTCTGACTGACACTGCAGATCAAATCTGCTGCTTTCCTTACTGCTGCGTACTGCCAGCGAGGACTGAGCTGCTCTTACCCTGTCCTGCTCAAACTCCTCCTGTGATCACTTTTCTCAATCATTCTGTTCACCTACTTTTAGCAGCAGCATTCTTTGAAAGAGTACTTTTTAAACACAGCTTTACTACTTGAATGACTTTTCCTCCATAGAACAATTTCAAGATGGAAAACAGCTTGGTTTAACCATACAAAAAACTTCCTTACTACCCACTCTCCCGGTACTTTCTTCCCCATTCCATTCCTGTTGTCCCCATCAGGTCTCACCAGTTGGTTCCCAGTCTGACCAGTCCCTCGTTGCTTGCTGAAGTTTCCCCTTCCACAATCCGCGCTCGGCAGCCAGCGCGGGCCGGGATCCGGACTCAGAGGAGCGAGAGGCACAGCCCCGGGACATCCCCTCCTGCTGGCCATGGGGCTCCCACGGCCGCCCGTCCCTGGGGACACTGCGGGGGCTCAGGCTGCCGGGATAAGGGAGCATGGCCGCTCCGGAACCTGCCCCAGGGGCGTTTCGGCGGGGAGGGGAGGAGAGATGGTGTCTGAGAGCTATCGTGTCTAAAGTTCCTGGTAGAGGAGATTTGGCATTCCTGGCAGGGCACCAACTGCTAATTTGACTGCAGTCGGACCCCTCTCTCCCACCTGGGATGCTGGCAGTTGGAGGCAATGGATCTTTTCGGGCACTGGGTCACGGCACTCGGACCTGAACTCAGAAAGCCTAAAAGCATCCCCTTTCCTTCAGCCTCTGTGCAGTGCGAAGACCTGAGGCTTCCCGAGAATCCTGCAGGCCAGGAAAGGGCTTTGCCCCTCAGCGAGTGAGGGAACAGCCGATAAGAGAGGGGTCCCCAAACCCTGCTTCTCCCCGCTGCTGCTTCTCTCCCCGGAGCTCTGGGCGGCCGGCCCGCGGGACACGTGTTGGATGCTGCTCCTGTCCGAGATGCACAACTACCTCCGAGGGAGCCCCACTGACCGCCCAGGCGGCCGGCTGCCCCCCTCAGCTTTCCGGGACACGGGAGGGGGTGCAGAGGCTGAGGAAGAGCTCGCCCTAGCACCCTCCCGGCTCTCCGTATTTCCCCAAAGATCGCCCTACCTCCGCCAGCTTGGAGCTCCTCTCCTTCGGCGTACTGCTGCGCTGTTTCCCCCTCACGGGTAGCCCTCTCACCGCAGCCAGGAAAGTTGTCAGGAAGACGAATCCAAGGATGAGCACGACTTTCCCTCTAATGAGAGGCATCTCTCCCTTCCTCTCTCCCCACCTCGCACGTCCCGGGCAGGCGGTCTGGCAGCACGCCGGCCCTTAATGCTCCAAATCCTGTCCTCCGAGATGAGCAGTAAAAACGTTTTAAAAAAAAAAAAAAAAAATTATATATATAAAAACCACCGGAGCCGGGAATTGCGGTGCCCCGCGGGCGCGGGTAGAGGCCGGGGTAGGGACCGACAGCCCGGGCCACTCCGCTCCCTCTGATCGCTCTTGCAGTTTGCCGAGCACCTTCCGCTGTCGCGGCTCCCCCGGGTCGCCTGCCGGTACTGATGCTGAAGGATAACTCTGAAAAGCTTCACAAATGTGTGCGGGGAGGGAGAGAGGGGAGGAGGGGAGGGAGAGAGCTTCGGCTCCCCACCCCGCGTCCTAATCCTTTCGGCAATCCGATTTCTTTTCCTCCTCTTCTCCTCCCCTCGTCGAGTCACTCCCCGGTGCTGCCGCGGCTCTGCAGGCAACGCCGGGCACCGGAGTGCGGACGGGAGGCCGCTCGGCGGGGAGAGGCTGCTGCTCACATGAAGCGCGGTTCCAGCCCCTCCCGGGCTGCCGGCCCCGGGCACGGCCCCGCCGCGCCCCTGCCCCGCTCGGAGGCTGCCGGCACTGCCAGACCTCCCCCCTCTCCCTCCGGGCGCTGCCCCCTCCGGGGCGCCACGGCCCGCTCCGCTCCTCCCCTGCCGGCAGCTGCATGGCCGGGGCGGCCGCCGCCCCCTCCACCCTCGGTGCCCGCGGGGCGCGGCCGGCCCGGCCCGGGGCTCTCTTTGTTCCGCGCCTCGGCGGCGCCGGCCCCGCACAATCCCCGCGGCACCGGGCGTTTCCCGGCGGGGCAGCCCCGCCGCCGCAGCGCCCTCCCGGCGGCTCCGGCCCGGCCACACGAGGCGGGGAGGATGGAGGCGCCCTGGACGGAGGGGCGGGAGCGGGGACGCGGCCGGGCAGGGGGCTCAGAGCCTCCCGCCGCTCCCCCGGGGGAAACAGCTTGCAAAAGCCGCTTCTTTTCCCCTTTCTCCGAGCGCCAGAGCTGGGGCCGCTCTGCGGGAGGAGGGGACGGCTCCCCCCTCGCCCCGGTGCTGGCCCGCGATAGGCAGAAACGGGGCTCTGTGCTCCCCGGTGGAAGCCCCGGCTGTTCCCGAATTGCGGGAGTAAGTTTTTGCCACTCAAAAAAAGTCTTTATTCCATGAACTGCTCTCCTATGTGTCGGCAGCATCTTATCCAGCCCTCAAAGCCTGTTGGAAACATGGAGTGGCTGTTTACTTGGGGTGTAGAGAGTATCTTCTCCAGGATTTCCACAGGCGTTCATGAGCCTGTGAAGGAAATTAGGGAAAGGACTATGAAAAAAGTTATTAGGGAAGGAGACCGAAAGGAGGTTTTGCAGCCCACTGAGAAGTGCCAGCGCTGGCACGGTCCCAGAAAGGGAGACCTAGAAGGGAAAACCCAACGTTTCTACAGCAGCCTTAGCACAAAGCTGCAAATCACCTGGGCCCATTTGTGTACCCGCAGCTAAAATCAGGACCTGCACCTCCTTTTCAAATACCGACATCTGGTTTATGCAGACTTAGAGCTGAGATGAATGAAAGGAAATATTTAAAACAAGACACAAACTGCAAGACAGATGTGAGGTCAAGAATCCCATGCGAGATGGATCAAGAAGCCCTTTCAAACATCTCATTAGCAGCACGGCAGCTGAGAGCAGCTTGACACTCCAACAGCACCCAAGGGGAGCAGCCTAGCTTTCAAGCACAGCAGCTTTTTGGGGCCAGCACCGAGCTAGAGCAGGCACTTATCGTGGGAGTGCTGCACACCAGGAACAGCAGCTACGACTGCAGGCGTCTCTCCGCAACAGAAGCGGCTTTTCTAGACTGCACATCAAAGCTGTTACTGTACGATGGACCAGAGACTGCCAAAAAACAGCTAAGCATCCATCTTGTATGCAAGGTTTCCTGGCTCTGGAGTACAAGGCTAGAGGGGAACAATGATCTGTCTGAGCTCTCAAGCAGGCTATGCTCCTGTATGAATCTTATGTGTTGAATTTTTTTGAGACTTTTATTTTGGGGGTGGGTGAGAGAGGGGACTGCGAAGGAAGAGGAAGAGGATTCAGTCTCCTTAACAGGGAAAAGCCTCATTAAGGAAAAAAAGTGCCAAAATCTCATTATATTGTTTTTTTAAAGTCTTTATTATGCAGAACATAGAATATATTTGAATGAATTTTTTTCCCAAGCAATTTTTTTCTCCAGTGTTTTGTTTAAACATGCATTGTTACCTTTTTAAAGCCAATGTACCATCCACTTATCTTTCTCCCTGCCCACAGAGCATCCATACTCATGTTAATCACAAGTGTAAAAAAAATTAGACATCTGGCATAAAATATTTTGGGGGGGAGCCCATTTAAAAATTTTATCTAAAATGTCTTATCTACAAAAAAATCCAATATATATGTACATTATAGCAACACAGAGGCGTAAGAATACAGTGCAATTTAAGATGAAGTGCTGTGACTTGGTAATTCTGCCCAGGGCTTGTGGAAATGTGGGCCACCATTGGCTTTGGGGCTGCTAGCCTAAAAAGCCTCAGGCTCCAGCATTCCTCAGTTTTCTCTCAAATGAGTCTGAAGTTAATATTGGGAGGCTAGAGATGCATTAAGCTTAATATACCATTAGGGGGAAGCAGAAATACTGTCTGAATAGGATGAGCTTTGGGGAAAAAAAAGAAAAAAAAAAAAAAAAAAAAAAAAGGATGTTTACAAAGTCAGATGGTTTGGTGCATGTTTCACCTCATCATGGGTGTTTCTGGAACGGCACCAACCCTTGGCATATTCATGTGAGACCTGTTCACCACCGTTGAGGAAATGAATTTGCCAGCTGCCACTGGTTCTGAAGTCCCTGACCGTCTCAGTAAGTCTCTCACTTTCAGCAGCCCAGGAACAAGTTACCGATGGAACTACACAGGAACACTGGTGCAGAGAACTGCACAACTTTCAGCTCCCACATACAGACATCTCCAGAGTCACACACAAATGAAGTTTTGAACCTCTCCCTCCCAAGAAAACAGCAGTATATACTGCTTAACTAAGAGCACCGAGTATTCAGCACTGAGTATTCTGCACCGAGTATTCTTCCGTGGGTTAAAATCCACTGCATTCTTCAAGGTCAGTCTTAATTTCAATTCTTCATACCAAGAATCACAGTTTAAGGCCTTCAACACATACCACAGTCATCATCTGCTTCACCCAGCCCCCCAGTTCTGGGGATATAAGCACAACAGCTCCAATGCCTGCAGCAAATGCTTCTCTTTTTAGTGAAAGGTAAAGCACGATACTTCACACAAACACTCTATGTTTGTGCTCTAGTATTACATCTGAATCCTTGAATAGGTGAACAACTGCAAGGCTGGGAATGTTTACAAGTATACAGAGCCATCAGAATGGCATTAGAGATTTTTTTGTTTTTTCTTTTAAAACCACGTTCAGGTTATGCAGGTCAAATGATTCGTGCTTTTCCCAAATAGTGGTCCAATGCCACTTGGGTGTCGGGTCCAGCACCAAAGCCAACAATGCACCTGCTGAGGGGTTATACTAAGCATTCCTGAACAGCTCAGCACTTCACTAGTGCTAAAACAGAACAGACTGCAGGTGCCTCAAAACTCCAAGCAAGAAGGTGCCATCCACACAGATCCCAGCATGCTTCACACTTTCATAGGCTGAATATAAACTGTAAAAATAATACATATATATATAAAAAGGGTATACATTCTGACTGAGCATTGTATATTGGGATATATCTCTACAAGTTTCCTTCTCTGTGATACAGCAAGGGGGCTCATGCATAGTGCTCCAGATCCAGTGCTGCAAGGTGTTCTCTTAAATGAAATGAAGAGTCATGCTCACACTTTTGTCCAACCTCTCTCCTATGATCTCCCTGAATGGATAACATGGCTTCTGAACGAGCAAACAGCTGTAAGCTTTTCTGAGGTAAAGAAATCAAAATTTGCACAGAAGGAGAAGTATTTACTTGGTTTGGAAAAGTTTTAGAGAAGTTCCATTCAGGCACTGAAAGCTGCATTCCGGATTTAGGGATACTTGTTCAAGAACACATGAAAGATCCCTGCACAGCTGAAAATAAGTGATGATTTTACTACCTCTTTTCTCCATCTCTTCTGTATCAGTCCTTAATCCACACAGCACAAAATTGCTGATTTTATGGGCATACTTCCCTTGCCTGCTCTTTGTGAAGGTGCAGCTCTGATAGTGAGTACCACATCTGCACTCTTAGAGGAAACAGCAAGAGGAGGATGGATAATGCAATTCCTTCAGACGTTTGATCAACTTGCTCCTGAGTCTTTGCATAAAGCAGAAGCATATTACACCCGTAACTCAAGAACCAGAACTGTTCATTAAGGATGCTACTTAGAAGGGAAAAGATATAGCAACTAAAGAGTTAAATATACCATATACATACTATACAAAAGTCTGTGTCATGTAAAAAACAAAGATGAAAGCCCTGAATATTCTGACAAAAAAAAATCCCAAGTGGTTTCTTCTTTGCCAGTTAAAGGAAAACTATGAATCAGGTTCCTTAAGACAAAGATCTACATGGGAAGGCCAGTTTCTAACAAGAAGCAGATCTCCCACTCTTTGCTGATGCTCAGTAATAGGAGCTTCTCAATTTTCTTATGAGTGAAAGAATATGGCCATTAGCCTTAAAACCAGTAATGGTTCTAAACTCTTCACTCTGCTCAACAGAGGCAAAAACGTGCTTGCTTAGTTCTTCAGAGAGGTACTGGGAAGGTAACAATTGTATATTTATGAGTAAGCTTAGCCAATATACAGTACTGGGCAAAAATCCTTTGTTCAAAAGCAGCCTTCATTTTCTTTTCAATTCTGCATCTCTTAAGAAATACCAGGAGTCATTTTCAATTAGAATGTCTCTGAAAAGTTGGCAGGGACTGAAGTTTTATTTCTTAAGCCGCTTTTCTTCCTTTGTGATCTTTCAAGATTGGTTCTTTCATTCATTTCTACTGCCAGGAGAAAAAGGAGACAGATTTCTGGTCAGTACATAAATATCAAAGCAGCAATCCATCCTACACATACTGTGACAGCATACATGCTGTAGGTTTGCCTAACACAAGCCCTTCCTGGAGATTTTTTACCAGATGCAAAAAGGTTTTCTTGGCTTTCAATCTCAGTGAATTACTGAATTAAAAGCGTGAAATCTTGGACTTGTAACTCTTACTTTTTCAGAAGCAGTTTTAACAGGTTTCATTATTTTTACCAGACTTTGGCAAAACAGGTTCTCTTGAACAAAAGGCCTCAGAGAGGAGGTGGGGGGATTTGCTTCCCAAAAAGGATATGGCAAGGCTGAAATGTAACCAAGCAGTTTGTAAATGCTAACTTCCAGAATTATTTCTGAAGTGTCTTTGCAACCCAAAATTCAGTTATATGCAGACAGCATGACACAGCAGAAAGATACTAAAAGGCAGAAGCTTGAACACAATTTCCTCAACAAGTGCCACTAGATGGATACTAGTAATTTTTAAACACTGACCATTTCAGAAGTATTACACAGGATTTATCTATATTATGAAGATTTTTCCAGATGCTTTTCTCCCTTCCAAAGACAAGCTGCTGATTCCCAGAGACAAGGTTAAGATTCAACACTTGTAGAATCTATGATAACCCACTTGTAACTTAATACATTGCAGTTTCCAAACTGACTTGACTACACAGCAGACAAACACACTGTACATCTGTGAATGCTTAAAAACAGCAACCTACTGATCCAAGCCCTTAAATTGGTCAGTTTTGTCTGCTCTTAAACCATTTCATGATCAAGTTAATAGGATCAGGACTGAAGTCAGGGCTTCCTATACTAACCTCCTCTTGTTCCCTAGTACAATCCAGAGAGGAAAAAAAAAAAAAAATCAGTAATTCTTTGAGATAAAGCTTCTGGAAGTCAGAAAGCAGGTAATCTGCTGGAATGTTAGAGCTAGTCCTGGGCAGAACATGGGTGAGAAAGTAAGCTCAGCTAACTGCTGTTTATTCACTCTGGCTGAACACTACTTCATAGTGAAGAAATAGTGAGACTACTTCATAGCTATTCAAGCTGCACATACAGACTTCTCAGACTCTGCACTCACTCAGCTCCAGAAGAGGAGCCAACCAACATTAATGGACTAAGACAGAAATAGTTATCTGGACCTATTTTAAACCAGTCAATTTCAGTTCTTCTCATATAATTAAATATCTGAAATTCAATGGTAAAAAAATTAACCAGTGTTTTGAAGTTCAATTACATTAAAATGTAACAAGATCTATAAATGTATGAAGTTAGATAGTCTATGAAATAGAAGCCAATTCTGCTTTAACTCACCACATGGATTTGCAGAACTGCTTGGTTCTAGTGGCCAAGACACTCCCTCCCTGTTAGTTGCAGAGTGAACATTAAAGAACTGTAAAAGAATGAATTTTTTTTTTTTCAGCACCACACAAAGAGCTTTGAGTTGCTCTCTGCTTTAGTATTATGATGATGAGCCTGGTTCTAAAACCTCAGTAACCTGCAAAAAGTATCTTGCTAACCCAAACTGAAGAGCTGGCCCAACCCAAATGACACAACGTTAACATTTTACTATCTTTGCAGAAATCGTGTATGTCTAAATATAAAATACAGAAACAAACTATACTGCAATTTACCCATATTTAAAATTTTTGGTACCTTTTTGTTGATCCATTCTGTTCACTGAAAGAATTCAAGATGTAAAAACTAAGTAGCAGACCAGTTCTAAGGTGTGTTAGAGCAAAGGCATCTATTTGAAACAGAGGGACAGTATGAAACTTGCAGTTAAAGACTCCAAACAGCAACTGGCTCAGCAAACACTCATTTGAGCAGTGTTGGTCAGTAACAGAGGTACAAAAGAATAAAGATATCAAACTAAATGCAATTGTGAAGACATTCTCTTCAGGGAAGGCCTACAGACATGCAGCTGCCAATGGGGACTTTGCTGGACAAAATGTAATGTATGACAAGATTCAAGCTCTCCATATGCATAAGAGGGCCAGTGAAGAACACCTCACAGATGACAAGAAACAGTGAGTTAGCATAGCAAAGGGCAGCAGTCTTTCACAGGTCTGCATGAAATAGATGGTTCTCCTAATAGTCACCCCTTGTATATTGAGGTATATTGAGCCTGCTTATTGAGGGGGCTTAGTCTTAAGACTAAGCACAAGACTTGCTCTAGTTTGTTTAAACCCAAGAGCATCCTTCTAGGACTTAGTGACTTTATGATAATTCTAAAGCAAGAGAAACTAACCTGAAGATGAGAAATCAACACACACAACCCATATTTTTTTCTTTTTTTCAACAGAAGTATTAAAAACAAAACAACCTCCTCTCCATCACTTACCCTCTATCAAAGGGACAATTAGTGTCAAAACCAGGAAGCAATTTGGTATCCATACTGGGAAGGAAAAGAGGCTACAGTTCCTGAAGTCCTTCTGCCTGTGGCTTACAAAACTAAATAATGTTTGGGAACAATGGTCCTGTCAGCGACATGTCAACAACACATTTATTTTAAAAAGGCTAAATTCAAGTTTTAAACATAAGTAACTGCAAATGAAAAAAAAAAAAAAAAAAAAAACAACTTTGGTTGATTATCCACCTTGTTAAATATGTCAAAGTTAGCAATCAACAGTTTCTCTAGGAAGTCTCCAGAAACAGACAGGTCAGCTCATTCCTTATTGGGAAGATCAGACACCTAGCAGTGACACTGAAAATGCTGCCATGCCAGCGTCACACATGCTCACAACATCTCAGCCAGCATTTGGGAGGCTAATGGTGCATACAAAGTCTGAACTAATCAGCCACAGCCAACTTGGGTTGCTGTGAACTCATTGAGACAAATAAATTAAAAAAAAGCAACAAGGAAAAAATAGAGCCAAGCACCTCGAGGGCCATACCCTGAAGACACAGGAATCAAAGAATTTTTTTCTCCTCTCCCTATTTACAAAATGCCATTTAGAGCTGATGTGGCCACTTCAGTATTGTGAGGAAATGTCTCTTATACTAAGCAGTCATAAGTGTGTTGTTCACGGATGCTGTGGCCTGTGTGCCACGGAGTGTCCCATGGGGTGTGTCCCTCCCACTGAGGCACATGGAGGGAGTTCAGTCTTCTGTTTCTTCATATGTTGTCTCGTCAAACGGCCGGTCCAAGAGAGGTACCAAACGGCGACGGGAATATTTCAGTTGCAAAAGGTCCCCAACTTCATTGATTTCTTTTAAAGCCTGACAAAGAGACCACAGTAGATCAGCAGAGGAGACAGATTCAAGTTATCAACACATCTTCCCTTATGCCTGCCTGCAGAAAATTCTGACAGCCATTTCACTTGAGATTTTACTGTGCTAGAAGCTGGCACCTTCAGAAGTTCACAGGATTTTTTTATTTATTTCAGTGTTCAGAAATTTTGAGACCACATAAACAGCACTGGTCACTTAACTAAGAGTGCCTATGCATTCACTTGACTATTCCAGTTCCACAACAGGATCATAATATCCAGCAAACCCCATGACTATTCATAGATAAAAAAACAGAATAATGTTCTTCCCTTCCTGGAGGTAATGAAGCTGAAATAGAAAAAATGTACATTTTGTTTGAGATTTGACTCCTCCTTATGTATCATTCAGTTTGAAAACAACCCGTGTTAGCAAACCTGAACTACTGTATTTTTTAAATTGCAAAATAGCAAACTACAATAGTGAGCTGACAAGATTTATAGATGCATTTGTTATATCTACATTTGGTTAATTTGCATTGTCCATATACAACTAGAGATGAAAGCTATGTGTCATAAACAACGTGGCACAGGAGATTTTTGCCAGACAATCCAAGGAAAGAAAAATAAAAAGTTATTCTGGGTAGGACCCCAAACATTTTCTCCTTGGAAAGCAAGTCCCACTCAAGTTGCCACAAAGGCCGCACTCAAGCAACTGATGACCCAGAACACTGCTACTGAATTATAGCACAGCCTTTCACCATTTTGACCTGAACTCAAATATTATGAAGTTTACCAGAGATCAAACATTTGCTTGCGTAAGAAATGAGGGAAGTCCCAGCTCAGTTAATGATACTTCCATTGTGTTGCAATCTTTGATAAGACATTGGTCCACAAGCAATAGGGTCTGTTAAAAGCCAAATCCTAAACTTCATTTCTCTACAGAACACTCCTAGAGCAAAGTACAAAATATATCAGTTGCTGCAGACAAATCTGTGACAGCACGTGATGCTAGTTATTTTATATAGGCAAGTGACAAAAATTAACTCAGAAGATCACTTCCAAGTCCAGTGTGATTTTTTTGAATTTAAAGGTTGTTGTTCTCCACTGCCTTAAATTGTAAATTTATTGAGACAGGTACATTCAGCATTGCTTCAGAATGTCACTAATTCAACATTAATGCTCCAATCTGGGTCAGATGCTTCTCCTGAGGACAGTTGGCAGATGGGAGTTAATAGCTCTACATGTTTTTCCTTCCTAGATGGATAGTTCAAGTTTTTGTTTCTTTAAACAATGGCCCTTCATGCTTGTTATGTCTGGCAGCAAAAACCTCTGCACTCTAAAATCTGGGGGAACGACAAACCCAGAAGTTGGACCTCGGTAAAAACAAAACAAAACAAAAGTGTGGGCACAGTCTGCCAGAGCTTTAAGTAAAGATCCCATATGGAAGCAATTTAAAGCTGAATTTCTGTTGAAAGAGTATGTTAACTGTTATTCTTGAATGCAGATTTAGGATTTTATTAATTTAAAACAAAAAGGGCCATGTGACCAGCACAGACTACAAAGGAAATGGCATTGCTGTACTCTGACTTTAGGAGAGTGTAATATATTTTTCATCACTGAAAAGAAAGCACAGCCCACAGCGATGCAGGTTATGAGGGACTTCACTCTGATCCTAAGCCAAATATTTTTAGGCAAGGCAGTTTTATTTACATAAAACAGTTAAAATTTTAACTAAGAACTGTTCCTCATCATGTGGGTGTATTTAATAAGAACAAGGAAGCATTACAAATATCATTATTTGCAAGACAAGCTTCTCTTCCCTATGCTTCAAACACAGGTAAGTTTTGTTTAAGAAAATACCACAAGAGCCCTAGGTAGCATCCATGAACACATATATGGGATACCAAGTTGTCCTCTCTGTTACTGACTTGAAGAAGCTGTCTGCCAGCTCTCCCCAAGTTCTTCCTCCTCCTGGATGTTGTTGCCCCAGTTAGCGAAGGGATTAGACCTGAGTCTGCTTTAATGATTAGCTGCCTGAAATCAATCCCTTTTCACTGCATCACCAGAAAACACAGCACAAAGTCACTGACACAAAGACTTGCTCCTTGTTCACTCCTCTTGCCAATCTTCTGGGTTCTGAGCATGCAGCTACTTTGAACCATAAAGGGGGTTATGCTAACTTGGAAAAAAGCCTCCACATACTGAGCTAAATCTGGATTTCTTCATTCACTTCAAATTTCACACCTCATTTTGCTCTAGATTAATTTTCTTAGCAGACAAGCTCTAATATATTGAACAAGCATTTCCTCAATTTAGTACATTTAACACTTACAGAGGTATTCTAGCAATGAGTCTTATGTTAAATGCACAAAATTTGAAACATTTTTTGGAAAATGCAGAAAGAATTGACAGGAAAAGAGGTTTTTAAAGCAGAGCAATAAAAGTTACAGATAGATTTTGGAAGAGAGCAAATGTGGTACTTACACAGACCCTACAAAAGCAGCTTATTATGGCAAAGGCCCCAGCTAGTCACTAAAAGAGAAGACCAAGAACCTAACCAACTGTAAAACTGCATTATTGCTCAGGTAGTGCCCACACATCAAGTTTGTACAGTTTCTGTTTTAGCTCAATTTGCAGAAATATGATCTCGGAGACTTCAGTTTTCTTTATTTTCCTTCCTCTCACCTATTATGCACTCATCCCCCCCCATGCCCACCTGTCCAGAAGTCACTGCTCCCTTTTTTGTTTCAATGAATTCTGGTCCATTACCACACTCTGAGCCAAGTCTGATACTATTGATTTTATACAGGGGGAAAGGAAGCAAAGGAGAGGGTCTTCTCTGAACATACTGGTTCAAAGCCTTTATTTGGAACAGAAACAACTAAATTGAGATAATAAGGGAGGAGTAGCAGGATAAGTAGCTGGGAATGAATTCCTTAAGCAGTCTGTTGTTGGAGTGTTACGTTAGAAAATCTCTCACAAGGCAGAGGCAGCTCAGGAGCAGCAAGTCCAGCACTGCAGATACACAGCAGGTTGATACTACTCAATGACACTACACATACATCACAAAACTGCTCACAACACACACTGCCTTACTAATTTTTTTAACAGAAATTTTAAAAAGCGTGTCATTTTAAGCTGTTGGTTTTTATGTAAGTTCTGCAGCAGCCAAATGGGAAAAGGTTGAGTCTAATTTTTTTTTTTACAAGACATTAGTAAATATCTGTTAGATATCCTATTTGCTGTTCACATACTGAAGTGCTACCACCTGATCATATTTGGACATTGGGCATGATTTCCCCTTCCTAACTCCATGACTACTCCAAATCACCTTGTCCACAAAATATTCAAAAATAGTTTCAACATTTTTTTTTCCTCCACAGTCATCTCAAGATAAAGGCAAGGCTTTTCAACCTGCAGCTCCTCATACTTTTTTTCCTGTCTTCAAGAAGGTAAATTTGCTGTCTGGCAGTCTTCAGGAGCTTCCCCCAACCACCATGAACTCTTCTTCCAAAGATGATAATTAAAGAGCGGCTTTGCAGTGTCAGCCAACTCCCACAATGCAGCTCATCAGGTCCCATGGACTTGTGCATGTTGATTTTGTTTAAATGTTCCCTTATTGGAGCCTCCTTCACACCAAAGATAAGTTGTTACTGCTCCATACTTTTCCACTAATCTCATGGTCTTAGGATTCCTAAGTCTCACCAGCAGACTGAGACAACAAAGGCACTGAGTACCCTTGCCTCTTGCACACATTTCCCTGTGCCATTCAGCAGCAGTCCTCCACATTTTCTCTACTCTTTCTTTTGCTTTCATAGCCCCATAAAAGCTCTGCCTGCTGCATTTGATGTCCTTTAACAGACTTGAGTTCCAGGGGGGCTTTGGTTTTCCTGACCCCATTCCTGCATGCTCTGGACTGTGTCTCTTTTCTTCCTAGGTCACCTATCCGTGTTTGCACCTCTTATATACTTTCATGATATATTTTTGTTGTTTATTCATCCATGCAGGCTTCCCACCACATTCTCTCTCTCCTTTAAGCCAGGATAGATTACTCTTCAGGGAAGGAGTGGAAGGAAATATCAATTAGCTGTCCTGGGCACCTCTGCTCTTTGAGACTGTATTCTATGGGATTCTTTCAAGTAGGTCTCTTAATAGGACAGTGTCTACTCCCATGAAGTCCAAATTCATGGCTCAACCTAGTTTATATTCTGAGTCACAAACCCTCAAACTGGGGAAAGAAGTGCAATGCAGAACTTTGGCAGTGCCTAAGACAGCCCATGTATGCATGACCATCAAAAAAGATTATTCAGAAGACTCAAAATTGAATGTAGCTACCACACCAAGACATATTAAGAATAGTTAGACTTAGTCATATAATCCTCTTCTAACTCTGTTAGTCAGAGAGTAATCACTATCCTTACCTTTTGAAGGCAGCATCTCCTAACTGTGATCTCCTAACAGGCCTCCCTTGGGGGGACCTCCATTCCCTCTGCAAGTGCCAGTAAGAGTAAGGCATTGCATGTGGTACAGACTCACTAGGACAGGTTCATTTAAGATACAGTGATCTGCAGCTTTAAACAAGAACAGAAATAGTAATCTCTGGAATAAAAACTCTCAATAGTAACCATGCACTTCCTTTTGAGAGGAATATAAATATTTTGGAGGTTCTCAGGCCTTCTTATCTTTTTTCTTATCATTAGCATCTATGGTCAGAAGATGAAAAAATGTTTCCTTCTAACCAGTTCAATGCAAGGTATAGCCTTTAGAGAAAGTAAAAAGCATTGTCTCACAGGAATGAGACTGTGTCCTGTTAAAATAGAACAAGAAAAGTCCTGAGATTTACTCTAAGCAGCTATTCCAGTTGAAGCAAGGAAAGAGATGGAGTAATTGCCAGCTCTATTGCAAAGTGCTTTGAAGATTAGGCTCAACTATGTTGTGTACCAAACGTTGAACAAGCGTACAAAACCCAGACAACTGTTGTATCTGTTTATTAGCAGGCATGAGCAGAAGGAAGACAAGATGAGACACTTACTGTATCAAGCATCTCTTTGGTATGAGCTGCACTCAAACAGAATCTGGCTCTGGACTCGATGATGGGGGTGGCAGGGAAGCCCACAACCACCACACCGATGTTCCGCTTCAGCATCTCACGCCCAAACGCACTGCCAAGAGAGAACGAGATCGTCACAAGTATTCCAGTGCTGGCGGAGCAGGAGCATGAAGGACTCAGTATGGGAACCTGTACAGGCCTTTGTTGAGGCAAGGCTGTCAGACCACAGTATGGAGCTTCCAGTGCTTTCTTTTCAGAGGCAGAAATGCCTGCTCACAAAAGCCTTTTTTAAATTCAATCCTACGGTGGTCCTTCTCAAAAGGTTTCAGTGTATTAAGTTCTAACAAAGATGAGAGATTATACATGGCAGAGACTGATCTTTTAGCAGGCTGTTTCTAAATGGATTTGTAACCTAAGCTTGGGAATCTTTCCAATAGGAAAGAGTGATTTTGGCTTGGAAGTTTGACTACACAAGGAATCCCTCATGCTGCAATGCCCCAAAAGCTGATGTTTCTGCAATTTCAAGATGTTTTGTTTTCATGAATTTAATTTGATTAAAGTACATTACTGCGTCACAGAATGTACACTTTATAAGTATCACAGGAATCACTCTATCACCACAATAAACTGAGATCATCTAATATGATACCTAGTATTTTTAAGGAAGGTGCAAAAATATGATACAGTTGTCACACATTATTTTCAACAAAACAAGATTAAAAAAGTAGTGGCTGTGACTCATACAATGAGAGGCACTAAGATCTCAGTTGGATCTGTAATGGCAGTGCAGTTGGGGGTGTTTCAAATGACCACAGGAAATGGTTAATCCTATTTGAACTGACCTTGTGAGAAGTAGCAATTAACTTAGAACATATAAAAGGACCTTTACTAGGTCTTCACTTTTAAATTTTCTGTCACAACTATTTTCTTTGTGAATAGGTGCATCCTGATACACTTAATTTTGTATCCATTTAGAACTCTCGATCTATTTTAAAAACAGGCTTCAAGGGACAAAGAAAGGATCAGATAGACCCAATACAGATCCTGATGCTAACTCTCATGAGAGCTCTCTGCTCCTGCTCATTTTAAGTAAGGTAGTGGCCCAATTGTTCAGCTAATAAATATTTCCGTGACCATTTCCAAAGAAAAGACTGTATTGAGTGGTAGAGAAGCTGGGCAGTGGAAACAGCTGCCTCTGTGTGCTGGATGTGTAATCTGCAGCACCCATAAAGGTAACAGGTCTTTTCAAACTGTTACACTGAGAAGGGTGGAGAATGACTGTAGCTAGCTCCATAAAAAGTGCCACACTGAAGCCTGAGCTAGTCAAGCACTAGAGATGTTCAGTACAGCTTAAAATGAAATGATGACTTCCAACTTTGAAAGTGTTGACTGAACACTGCATTATACAGACCCTGAAAAGTAGCAAAGCCAAGCTGTTCTTGAAATCAGGTTCCTGTTTATGTCGAAAAAATTTTCAGTATATACTTTATATATCCTTCCTGCAGAATTTTGGCCCTAATTATCCACACAGCATCCCACAAATTGGCAAGCATTTATAAATATATGTGCTACAGTTGTTTTAATATTTACAATACCAATACTTGAGTGATTAGATCTCTTAAAAAGTTGGGATTCATTAAATACATGTTGTTGTGTCCCATCATGTCTTGTCCCACTGTTTTTCCTTTTCTAATTTTCAAAGTTCATCAATGAAAATGTTGGCTCCTTCTGATCCAGAAGCTAGTCGAAAGACTTCCTCCAGTGACTCTTAATGTTAATTTCCATTCAATTTCAGCTCCTCTTTAGCACATTTAGACACTTTACATATAAATATAATAGAAACACACAACACAACCTTTAAAACATGACATAAAGAGACAAAATTGCATCCTTGAAGTGCTTTCTTGATACCCCAAGCTACAAGCTTCAATTTTCTCAGATCACTTATAGACACTTGCATATTTTACAAGATTCAGTAATGATCATAAAAGCAAAAATCAAACAAATATATTCTTGTATTTAGAGAACTCTTTATATTCTTACACAAACCTAGCTTTAAAGTAGATGGGTAAAAAGTTATGCTGTCAAACATACCCAATTTTTGCTGGCATGTACAGCATCAGAGGCACAACAGGGGAATCTTCATTTCCATAGATAATAAAGCCCATCTCTTTCAGTCGTCTCCTGAAATATCTTGTGTTCTCTGCTAGCTGCTGCACACGTGCTCTCCCTAGAAAAGAATTGAAGGTGAGACTGAATTTGTAAGTCACATCTATAACTGTGTTATAATAACAATATAAGACCTCAAACTGAAGTACAAGACATTAATGTCCTGCTTGTGCTTATGGAAGCATTAAAAATAAATGGGGACTCGCAGTCTCTTCTCCTTTATGTAACCAAGATTAATCATGCATTTTCTGACAAGTCTGAATAGATCAGGAAAGGTGTAACAACCAAGTCCAAGCACTGCCTAGTTTTTCCATATCAGGTTTTCTTTCAAGCAAGAGGTACCCAGAAAAAAAAAAAAAAAAAAAAAAAAGGCAGTTACCTGCTTTTAAACTAGATTCAAAGTTTTCTTTCACTAATAATTGCATCTTGAAGAAGAGTTTGCTTACACCTTGAATAATTAATGGAAAAAACCTATTGAAACAGCTGGTGTTGGTCAGCATTTTTTATCCTGCTTGCCTGCATTATTGTAAATTACTACTTTCCTCTTTAGATCTCTTTGCTGAACTATCACGTGGCTGCTCCCTAACCTTTTTCAGTTAAAATGAGCTGGGTTTAAATTAAACCGATTACTTCTAATAATCCAGCTCACTTCACTTAAGTGGCAGCAGCCAATTTATCATGTATTTATCCATTTCTGTAGGGTTCTTTGATATTTGTTAAGATTACTAGACATGACATTAGACAGCTACTACAATTTAAATATTTCAGATGTTCAGATATATGTATAGAACATATTTATCAATTAAATCAATTCTAGCCTAGTACTCTGTACTATGTTCCTGTATTGCCCAGAAAAAGCTTCACATCATCTCACTTAAGCAGATCATAATAAATTTCTGATCAACTAATACTTTAATGTACTTAAGAGATTAAGCACTATGCCACTGATGAGACTATAAGTAACACTTAACTTACTTGTCTCTGGCCCATAAAGTATATTTCTGGATAACTGATTACCCCAACACTGCCTTGCACAGGTGGGTGATTCATAAACTGAAACATTAAATGTACAGCATGCAGGTCTATGCCACTTAGTGAAAGTGGCTGCTAGACATGAATTGTCTCCCTTTAAAGCTGTAGATAACACAAGGTGATTAAATAACAGGAATTCCAGGTCTCAAAGAAACATCCAACACCCACAGAGCTCTGCTCCAGGCCAGAACAAATGTAATTTTAAGAACCTATATAGTATTTGTTGCCAAAAGTATCAGACATTCCACCCACAACCAGGCAATCAAAAGCAAAATCCCATCAAAGGCATTAGCGTAAGAAAAAAAAGGTGAAAGTAAACTGTAAAGTTTGCAAAACTTGGCCTATCATTAGTGGGTAGAAGTTGATATTTTTAATAGCACTGACTGCCACTTAAAACATCTTTTCTTCTCCATTAAGAGCATTATTTCTTAATCTATTCTCCCCCAGAGTTTCCCCAGAAGCTTAATTCCTCTTCCCCAAAAGCAGTAAGATTTCAGTAAAACACAAAGGCTTCTTGAACTTATGAAACTAAATTTTTTATTTATTCACATCAGATCAGATCCTCTACTGCAGACCCATCTTTCTCTTATGTTCTCAGACCAATTATTTGGTCATTTAAAATAATCCAGACTGCAAAATGAAGTTGAAAAGAAGAAACAAACTCAATAAAATTAAAAGAACCATGCCTACTGCAAGACACTAAAAATAGTAGGCCAAAAACCACTACTTGCATTTCTAATATTGAGGCAATCAATAAATACACAAGTATCCACAGCAAACTACATGCATAAAAGAAGCTGTTTTGGTATCTTCTGAGACAGCTGCATCTGCACATCTCCTACACAGAAACGCACCAATTTCTGGTATGTCAGAAATGATGATGGTCAGTGATGTACAATTGCATCAAAATACAGATCAGATTTCACCTGTATGGAGTAGTAAGGTAACATACACAGCTGCTGTGATCAGCCCCTCTCCCAGGACAAGGAAGGCAGCTTTTGCTGTATATACATCTTCTCTGTGTTCCCATAAAGCATGGAGTTTACAGTGTTGAAGCAGAAGGAATTTCATCACCTTTATGGTTTTCCCCTCTTTACATTCACACCCTTTTCCATGTTGCTGGGAGCCTTCCAGACTGAAGATTAAAGAGCAATCTTAATTTGTAGTTGGCAATCGCTTCACTGTCTTCCCTAAACTCCTACCAACAAAACTAGGTTATGATTTGAGATTTGTCTCTATAGATTGAAGAATACTTTGCAATGTAAACAAGTCTCAAGAACGAGTCTTTCAGTTCTCTACAAAGATGTAAACACCTACTAAAAGCAACTGACAGATTTGGAAGATGCTGCCTTCTTCAAGTTTGTGTGTCTCAAAAGTCCATAAGTTTTTACTTCGTTTTAGAGCCATCAAGTAATTTAACGAAATTATTACTTCTTTAAAAACTTGTGGCTACAATAACATTACCAAGAACTTGAAAACATGTTCAGTGGCATCTCTACCCAATGGGTCACTATCCGTCTGAAAAGAACTGTAGCTGTGGTGAAGCAAAGCACCAGGAATCAAACAAAAATTGAGCACAGGTTCCTTGTCCTCTGCTTGCCTTCTTCCCTGCATTCTGTGCAAGTAAGCTTCTCTGTACTTCAACATGTTTAGTCTCCTAGGCCACTATAAAGTCCTATACTTGGAAGAGTGATTCCACATGCTAACTGAATAGGGTTTGCAATATTATACAACAAGCATATATCCAGTGTTCAGCTCTACTAACGTTTGCTGGTTCAGCCCCATTGGTAGAACTGGTGAGCAGGCTGTTAACTGCTAGTACAGTTCCACCATGTTCTCTGGGACCACAAAGACAAACCAAGCAGTGCTGGAAACAGCAGGGAGTAGGTATCATTGCTAATCCCACTCGCAACCCAAACAGTGCTTGAGCACTCAAACAGGACCTCTAAATCCCTTCCCAGCCCAAAAATCTCCTGAAGGTTAAAGCTTTGTCCACAACTGCTCAACTGTAGGCCTAGAAAAATTGTCAGGACTGCAAAAATTCTCCAGCAACTGGCTTTTTTGGCAGTATGCAGCTGCATTTTAAAAACCATGCAAAAAGGCCTGATCAGACGTCACCCTGCCAATTGCTCTTACACAGAAGTTGTGCAATGATTCTGGTAACATCCTTTCATCTAGGAAACTGGAATGTGATGACCCTCAGCAAAGGAAGGAAAGGGGGAAGAAAGGGATGATTACTGGAACTGAGTACTACAAAAGGTTAAAAAAAAACTAGAACTGTTTATCAGATCGACTCATCTCAAGTCCCTCATGGGTCCTGTAAATGGCTTAAACTAGCTACTGACAGAGCACCATTGAAATGAGAGGATAACCAATAACTTTTCCTGTACTTCTATACCCTTTTGCAAGTTTACCGCAGTCACATCAAGATTGCTCCTACAATTTAGTAAAACACTTCCTTGCTTGTAGTAGCCTGGGCATCATTTAATCTAAAGTGCACTTCTATCTTCTAAAGAACATGCTGCCATTGTATCAGAAGGTCACATGCCATCTAAAGGGGAGAAACACTCTCCTGTCTCAGATATACAATGTATGAAATATTCTTTAAAAATGCAGTTAGCGTGTATCTGAAAAAAAAATAAAAATTCCAACACCCTAGAGAAAGTATTCCATTATTAATCTGAAAGCACATGAGATCCATATTCCTTGCAACCACTGGAAGTAAATCAGTGTCTTTGCCAGAACAGGTTCCCTGAGGCTATAACAATGACCCTGAGATTAGCTCAGATGATTAGAGCATGTGCCAATAAAGCCATGGTTGTGGGCCCAATACCTGTATGGGCCATTCATGTAAGAGCTGGACTTCACAATCCTTGTGGGTCCTTTCCAGCTCAGGATATACAGTGATTCTGTGAATAATACTTCATCACTTGTGAAGGTGTCTGCTTTAGAAGTCATAACACTCAGAAAGGCAGAAGTTATAATGAAGACAGGAAGCAGAGAAGACAGAGTTACTGAATGCGTTCTTCGCATCGGTCTTCACAGACAAGATCTGATGAAGAATAACCCCATGCACTGGTACAGGCTGGAGGCCAACCTGTTGGCAAGCAGCTCTGTGGAGAAGGATGAGGGGTGCTGGTGGACAACAAGCTGTCCATGAGCCAGCAGTGTGCCCCTCCTTGTGGCCAGGGAGGCCAATGGTGTCCTGGGGTGCATTAGGAAGAGCATTGCCAGCAGGTCAAGGGAGGTGATCCTGCCCCTCTACTCAGCCCTGGTGAGGCCACAGCTGGATGCTGTGTCCTGTTCTGGGCTCCTCAGTCCAAGAGAGACATGGAACTGCTGGAGCAGGTCCAGTGGAGGGCAACAAAGATGATCAAGGGACTGGAACATCTCTCTCACAAGGAAAGGCTGAGGGAGCTGGGCCTGTTCAGCCTTGAGAAGAGATACCTGAGAGGGCATCTTTTACACAAGTGTCTGAAGGGAGGGTGCAAAGAGGAAGGATCCAGGCTTTTCTTGGTGGTGCCAAGGAATAAGACATGTGGCAATGGGCAGAAACTGATGCACAGGAAATTCCACCTGAGTATGAGGAAGAAATTCTTCATTGTGCATGTGACTGAGCACTGTAACAGATTGCCCAGAGAGGTTGTGGAGTCTCCCTCACTGGAGGTACTACAGAAATGTCTGGATACAATCCTGTGCAAAATGCTCTAGGGTGACCCTGCTTGGGCAGGGAGGCTTGACGAAATGACCCACCTTGGTCCCTTCCTTACCCATTCTGTGTATACATGCTCTCAGAGCTGCCATAATCCCCATAAACATTTAGTTGGACAACTATCTTCTTTTAGTTAACTTAAATTTTATTTTTAGTTATAAGAAAAAACAAAACTTGTTTAGTTCTGGGAAAGCATTTGTACGAGGAAGAGAAAACTTTTAGTATACTCCCTGGCTATCAGGAGAGGAGAAGAAAAGAAACCTGCCAAGGTTAGCAGTCCTATAAAATTCACAGCCCTCTTAGCAAAGTGTATTTGCAGAGGTCTTGCTAACATCAGTAATGTTGTATTTGGCAGGATAAACTGTTTACTGGGTGAATCCCTTCCTTGACTTAAATAAGTTCTACTAAGATAAACAATTCTGCCACAAATTAAGGATGGCACATCTATCAGTGTTTAATATAATGCTTCTCACCTCCAACACCTGGCAAGAATTTGTAAGATGGGACTAGCTTGAAAAACAGTTTGAAGTGAACTACAATAGAGATGAAAACAACTTTTCCACAAAGAATTAATAGAGTACTTTCATCTTATAGGTGCCTTATGGATCTGATATTAACTTGCTATAATCTTCTTACAGTGATTTTAAACATCTTTAATATGCACCAAACAATCTTGTTAACAAAAACTATTTCTTGTTGGACCCATACTGAGTCTTACCAGAAGCCGTGTGCTACTGTCAGACTACATCTTCACAAGTTCTTATAGAATTCTTGCAAATCTCTGCTAATAAATGTTTTAATTTCCTTGATCACATAATGAAAACTGAACCTGAAGGTGTTTGATTGCATTACAGCATGTTACTGAGTGTTATTGAGGGACTGAGTAACTGGGCCAGTAAATATGTATAACAAGTGGAATGATTCTGCATTTACTGAACTCCAATGTATTTGTATGAAGAGTTTTTTTTTATTCTACATTTTTCATTTCATCATTACAACCAAAAATGTTAATTTTCAATCAGTATGTAAGGGAAAGGCATAAAATTGCTTAGTTTAGACTCTCTTTCCATGTTGACATTTACATTTCCTGTTTACAAAGTAAATAGGTTAAATTAAGGTTGCAGTAATAAAACTCTAATATTAGTGTTGAGCATCTACAAGATTGCTTAATGAAAGAATATAGAATAACTTCATCATAGCTGCCTAATGTGAATTGGTATTTGTTGACCAACAAGAGCTTGTGAATATAACTTACAGTTTCACTGATGAGGAGTCATTAAGATGTCCTACTATTTTGCCTTGAAGTCTTTGTAGGAGCCAATTAAAAATTCAAATCTTCCTCTATATTGCAGTAAGTATCTTTGGTTTAGATCCAGGAGACAGTGATCCCTAGTGTGACAAGCAGATAAAATCCTGCCTGTGTGTGGTTTTGCCTATCTGAAGTTGGTTTGTCCCTCTGAGTTCAGTGTCAGAAGATAGTCTGTGTATAATGCAACATGCTTTTTATTTCTCAAGAAGCTATGCTGATGAAGTGTTGCACTGTTTAGAACAGATTTGTGATTGCTCTTCAATTACTGCGTAGAGATCAAGGCAGGGGGAGGGAAACAAGTACATCCTGGTTGAACTGAATTTTCTTTTGTGTCCAATACCATCTATGATAGCTTATTTATCAACCTTAATAGATGATGGAAATGTTATAAATACTATATTTTTGTGAAGAGTAACTTCCACAAATTCTTGGGGTGCTTTGTTCTTTGTAGAGATGATTTTTTCTTTTTAACATGGAGTTGAGAAGTTACATGGACATCAGCTCTAATAACTGTCTTTTTTGTTTTCCAAAGGTGAAGTTCATCCTGGCCTTGCAAAAATTTCTAATTGCTGAGCAATTGTTGTCTATTTCTTAACCTGACTTTTGCAAATCTGGGTTGTATCAGAGGCCTTAAGTATCTGGACTCATAGTTTAAGCATGACCTTTTATGAGAGAGTGAGGTTAAATACAGGTGACTTTCTCTGTTAATGTGTGTCATTAGTAAACCCATTGCAAAAGGGAGTTTAGATGAACTGTGGTGGAATGTGCAGCTCCCTTTTTATCCTGCTGATAATTATAGTCACTATCAATTCAATTCCTATTTCAAGAAGAAATGTACTTAAATATCTCTTTTACAATAAGAGAATCCCGCACTGGGTAAGGACGGAAGGGTCCACGGTGGGTCATTTGGTCCAACCATCCTGCTCAAGCAGGGTTACTCTAGAACACTTTGCACAGGATTGTATCCAGACATTTAATATCTGGGCCCCTCAGTTTTGGAGGGACGTTGAGATGCTCAAATGCATCCAGAGGAGGGCAACAAGACTGGTGAAGGGTCTGGAACATAAGCCCTGTGAAGAGTGGCTGAGGGAGCTGGGGTTGTTCAGGCTGGAGAAAAGGAGGCTCAGGGGAGACCTTATCACTCTCTACAACTGTCTGAAAGGAGGCTGTAGTTGGGTGGGGGTTGGTCTCTTTCACCAGGCAGCAACTGACAGAATGAGAGGACACAGTCTTAAGCTGCACCAGGGGAAGTTTAGGTGAGATGTCAGAAAAAAATTTCTCACTAAAAGAGTCATTTGACACTGGAATTGTCTGCCCAGGGAGATGGCGAGTCACTGTCCCTGGAGGTGTTTAAAAAAGGACAGGACATGGCACTCAGTGCCATGGTTTAGTTGATGGGGACGTGTTAGGTTAGGTCATAGGTTGGACTTGATGATCTCAAAGGTCTTTTCCAACCTAGTTCATTCTGTGATACCTCAAGTGAGGGAGACTCCACAACCTCTCTGGGCAATCTGTTACAGTGCTCAGTCACATGCACAATGAAGAATTTCTTCCTCATACTCAGGTGGAATTTCCTGTGCATCAGTTTCTGCCCATTGCCACATGTCTTATTCCTTGGCACCACCAAGAAAAGCCTGGATCCTTCCTCTTTGCACCCTCCCTTCAGACACTTGTGTAAAAGATGCCCTCTCAGGTATCTCTTCTCAAGGCTGAACAGGCCCAGCTCCCTCAGCCTTTCCTTGTGAGAGAGATGTTCCAGTCCCTTGATCATTTTTGTTGCCCTCCACTGTACCCACTCCAGCAGTTCTCTTGGACTGAGGAGCCCAGAACAGGACACAGCATCCAGCTGTGGCCTCACCAGGGCTGAGTAGAGGGGCAGGATCACCTCCCTTGACCTGCTGGCAATGCTCTTCCTAATGCACCCCAGGACACCATTGGCCTCCCTGGCCACAAGGAGGGGCACACTGCTGGCTCATGGACAGCTTGTTGTCCACCAGCACCCCTCATCCTTCTCCACAGAGCTGCTTCCCAACAAGTCAGCCCTGATGGAAAGCAGCATGCATATACGGAATGAAAGGAGATCAAAACATCAGATCTCAACATACTTTTTCAAGAATTAATGCTGAAAGGCTTTTTATAACTAAGCATTAATGTTTACTGACTGTTGTATGGAATAAAAAGAGCTTGTGGAAGTGGCTCTTTAGCATCCACACTGTTCCCAAACTACATGACCAACCTATAAGGCAATTTTACAGAAATCCTGGACCATGTAAGATTACTACGATTTTTAGCAGACATGTATACAATTAAAAGTCCTCCCTCACAGAAAACAAACAAACAAAACAAAGAGAAGAAAATCACAATGCACTTCAATGGCACAGAGAACAATGTGATACCATTGTGTCCTGTTCCCCCAAACAGACGATGGCTACATACAACCTACACAGTAAGGACATGGACCAGGCTGCAATACTCTGTGGTTGCTTTGCTGAGAGCACCAGCATCAGTAACAGAAAAGATAAAGCACTATTTCATTAACATGATAGTACATAACTTTCTATCAATGGGCCAAACAATAGAAACTGAGACAAAATTTCTACTTCAAAAAACCTGTTTTAGACATTGGGAAGTGCTTAAATCAAAGTAAACTGGAAAGGAAACCTTGGTTACATCTATCATTCTCTAAAAGTTTATTTCTTCAAGTCAGAAGGATGCTATTATACAATAAAGCTTGTAAATTTTTCCACATTAAAACTCCCTTGTTTTTGCAAAGGCTTATACTTTCATTCTGTTTATTATTCCTACATTTCCATCTTTTGGTTGGCTGTTTCAGTGAAAGACATAATTCAGCATATTCTGTTTTGGAAACAAGCATTTTTCAAATCTCAACCAGGAATTCAATATTCTTCTGCTGATTTAACAGATTCTCCACTAAGCTTTCAGAAGCTAAGTTGCCTCCCAAGGGCTTATGAAGATCTTTTGCAATGTTAACATAATAAGTCAAGTTGTTTTCTGGACATTTATACTTGTAAATACCTCAACATTAAAAAAAAACCCAACACAACAGCCAATGTCTTTTTTTTTGAGAAGACATAAAAGCACTACTACCCTTTTACTGCCATTAACATGCTTTTCATAGAAGATACAGAAATTCTCCTCTTGAAGGCTTCTCCTGAAAAGCACAAGTCAAGCATGACTTATAATAATATTTGCATGATGAAAAAAAATAGCAAAATGCTAACGAGTCAACTAGCAGAAAGGACAAGCACAACTTATGAATATCTGACTGGAAGCAAGGGTCAGATTAGAAACAAAGTACCTATTAGGGGCTACAGTGAGTAACTTAAAACCAGAGAAAGTAGAGTGAGATTTTAAACCAAAAAAGAACACTAAACAAAATTCCACTTCAGTAGTGATTAAATGCCCAAACTTTTACCTTTTAAGGAAAAGTTGCACTAAGAGACAGGGAGAGCACAATGTTGTTAGAAATGCTGTAACAGATGTTTAAGGACCAAGCATGTGCTGATTTCAAGCTCATTTTAAGACACCTGTAACATCATTTGTCAGAAATGAGAATCATGACAAACTCACACCCCAAGGTGGAAAGAGAGATCAACAGTGATTCACCTGCACAATCCACCCAAAGGCATCACTCAGCCACACAATTAAGGAGAGCTGACCTCCTACAACAGCCTACTCTGTTAGCCTAAAAAAAGTGATTTACAACACTCATAAACAAGATGGAGGCATAAAGCAAAGTTTTGCTGGTTTCTTCTGAAAGATCACTCCATAAAAGATAAAAAGCAAAATTTTATTATACATTACCATCAGATTTCTTATCTTTCAGAATACTTTTCCTATCTCATTGTTTAAGTTCCAGCGACAAGGTGACTCTGTATGTTTCAGTCTGCTTCCTCCAAGTTTGCTTTTGTGAACACTGCCTAACTGCCAATATTTGCAGTAAGAATTTTACATCCTCCCCTTCTGCTGTCTGCAGATTTTCATTATAGATCTTCAGAAAAGTATTAGATACAATTATACAATGTAATCTGAGTTTGCACAGAGATGTATTAAAATGTATGGGCCAGAATACTGTATTCTCCCAGTTTTACATTAGAAAGAACCAGCTCTTATCAGCAAATGCCAAGAGAACCTCCAAGCACAATGAGAAACCTAAATAAAATAATTAGAAAAATTCATCAACTCAGTGCTACTATATTACTGTTTGATAGCTCAAACTGTAGCATTCAGCAAACCAGTCCGAAGACAGAATCAACTCACTGGGTTTTTTCGCAGGGCTGATGGGGAATCCAAGTTTAAAGCAAATTTGGGAATGGGGGTTGTGTTTGGGCTGCATGTCTCAAGCCCAAGGTCACCAGAAGGACCAGGCACCTTCCACTAGAGGCCAGTGCTGCACCCCAGGAGCGCCCAGCCACAGTACCTGCTCACACAGCCTGTGCTCCCCACAAAAGGGCTGCACTGCAGCAAGGGGAGGCTTAATTCACCCAGGAGAAGCTAATGGGACAGCTGAGTCAAGCTATTTATTCTTCTGACATACCTGCATGCTTCCCGAGTTCACCACTCAGAAGAGAAACCTGAGAGAAACTACAAATAACCTGGGGGGAAGAAGACAGGTTTAAGAGTCAGCACACTTGAAAGCGTGGACGAGGAAATCCGAAGACGGCTGTGAGCTCGTGTTCATTGGCCATATGGCAGCAGCATAAGCAACGATTTATTTTAGGAGAAGCAGTGAAGTGCTTGGCTCATGACCATTCTGAGTTAACCCCAAAAGTGTGGCTTTTAACAAACCTGTATGCAGGGGATTTGCCTGGATTACGTGGGTTCTCAGTACGGAGCCACTGGAGAGGTAATGGTAAAAATGCTCAATGCTTTAAAGGAGAGGAAAAAAGCTAAATCTGATGTTAAAAATTGGCAATGGTAAAGCCAAAGAGAATCAGAAACGGAAAAAGGAGGAAAGAAAAATTATGGCTGATATTCTTGGCATTAAAATGTCTCAGAGAAACATAAATTTATGCTAATATTAAGTATCCATCATTGCATTTGCTATCGAACTAAATAGTTCCAGCAGAGTCTAAAGGCATGCCAAAAAACAGCTGGGTGCATGTACTGTATATTCGCTGAGTTTTTATATACTGGTGAGATTGAAGCCTTTGGCATATTCCAGAGCCCATAGTGCAAATATAAAAATACTCCTTTCTGAATTTGTTTGCAACTACCAGCTGCATTTAGAGAACTCCAAGGCAGCCTGCTCTGCCCATGAACTTCATCATAAAAGATGCAGTTCTCACCAAGAAGAGCTCATGTTGCTTGATGTGACTGGAAAGATGCAATCTGTTAGAATCACAGAAGAGTTTGGGTTGGAAGGGACCTTAAATATCATCCAGTTCCAGCACTGCTGCCATAAGCAGGAACACCTAACATTAGACCAGGTTGCTCAGAGCCTCATCCAGCCTGGCCTGGAATGATTCCAGGGATGGGGCAACCACCACTTCTCTGGGGAACCTGAGACTGTGTTCCACCACCCTTTCAAAAAAATTTCTCATGTAACTAGTCTGCACTTACCTTCTTTTTGCCTCTTGTCCTACTGCAACCAGTCCTACCAAAATGTTTGTCCCCATCTTTCACATAAGCTCGCTTTAACTACAGAAAGACCACAATCAAGGCACTTTGCCAGAGGATCCTACTAATTGTTCAAAATAGCATGTTTCATGGTTTAGTATTCTATTAAAAGAATATCTATGTAGGTGACCATGAAAGAACTTGGAAGGATCTGGATGCATATGCACTTCAAATATCACAGTAGTAGCTTTGCCCAACCTTGCTGTAGCCAATAAAATACAATTTGTAAGCCTGATTTTTTCATACTGCCTTGCTCTCTGTATCATTTAAATTTCTCTAGAGCAGTGACAATATGTGTACAGCAGTGAACACAACAGTCTTGGCTCATGTCAAAGGGTTTCTGCAGCATGGGGACACAAAGATGTTACAAAATGACACTAATAAAATCAGCTAAAATGGCTGCTCCTCAGTGTACAGCCATGACAGTATTGTAATTATTTGATTAGTCATAATTTGCCTCAAACAGCAGGCTTCATAAAGTGAGCAGAAAGACTTTGAAATAAGATACATGTGCAAAGGAGACCAGCATGAATAAACATTAAGGAGTTAGCAAAGGCAGTATTAAAACCAATTGATTTAAACTGAGCCAATGTTTATCGAACTACAGGAGTCAGCTTTTCTGACTCCTTTTTTTTTTCCAGCAAAAATACTTTTTATAAGATCCTGAAAATTCAAGTTTTAAAGAAAAAGAGATTAAACCAGTAGAATTCTACTGATCCTACAGAAAAAAAGACAGGTTAACAGTTCATCCTGCCTCAAATCTGGCCAACCTTGGCTCCTAAAACAATCATACACCAAACATTTAATAATAGCTGCAAATACATAAAATGAGTAAATTCCATTGGAAATGTCAATAGTTTAAACTTAGGAATATTAATCCATCGTTATTAAAGTGGAAGGAAAATTACTTCTTGATAACCCAATTCTTTAATTATCTTGTGTGCATGTAGGCTTAATCTTCTGGGTGCACACATATCACTAGTAATCAACTTATATGTTTTTTGCCTTTGTAGTTGGCACAACTGTATAGCAACCTGCATCTTCCCCCATGTGACTGAGACAAGGCTAATGTTCAGCCTTACATGTGTTCTTTATCTCAAGTACAGAATTCAGTAACCTACTAAGGACTCAGTAGGTTATTATGCATGAAAATAACATACCAAGTGTTAAGAAATATAAATCTAAAAATCAGGACAAAAGACTCCAACCAGTCCTTATCATTACAATTAGCCAACAATGGGTTCAGGTCTTTAAAACATATATGAGTAGAGGGCTACTTTATCAAATGCAACATCACTATCATATACTGTACCAGTGGCAGGGATTCTGATGAAGCCACAACTGAAATACAGGATTGATGGACCCGCAGGTGTCTGAAAGACATTTTTATTATTATGGGCTACATTGGAATATTTTAGCAGAGCATGCTTCTACTACTAGAGAAGACTTCTGTAACCAATCCTAATAGTTCATGGAGTAACTGCAGCCACTGCTAAACTGAAGCCTTTAACAAGACTTAATTGCTCGCTATTATTCAAAGTTTCAGTCCTGAAGTACAAAGCTTAAATAGTCAATCATTAGGAAGAAAAACTAAAAGAAAAACCCCTAAAAGCTGTCAGTCATTCCTTCACAGCAAGATCACCAAAATAGTAATCCTCAGAGAAGGGAAGAGAAACTGTGATCTTTATGAGGTGTGTAAGTATAGTAGGAATGAAAATTGTAATTTGCTTTGGAGAAGTTTTTTAACTGAAGGAAATATCTTTATTGGACTGCTTTGGTACTTCAGGACTACAGGGTGACAGAAAGGAGAAAATGGCATCTCAAAGACATAAATGGCTAAGGCAGATGCAAGAAACCTATCTAAACAATGGGTAAATTTGAAAGACAGTAATTAAACAGCTACTTCAGAACTGCTGAGCAAGGGACATGTAACAGTTTGAAGATGGCACCAAACAGCCTAATTGGAAGGGTGAGAATATCCCCTTGGGTGTTGCCTGCTTACCAATCAGCACATCCTTTATTAGTATGACATGTTCTACACACAGGCATCACTCAACTTCAGACAGGTTCCAAATGCTTTGATGATCTCCTGATGTGACTCTGCTTCAGATCTAAGAGCATGTAATATATCAAGGGTCTGTCCAAGAAATGAGATGCTAGAATTATGGCCAGGTCTAGTAGGATGGGCTAACTGACACATTGCACTGGCTAGTCAAAGATCATCAGAAGGAATCTCATCAGAGGACAAGTCAGCTTCTCTAACCATAGGTTGGAAACGGCCATAAGCAAACAAACATAAATCACCTATAAAGCATCAGGAACTGATATCATTACAAGTGTCAATACAGTGAAATAATTTTAGGTTGCATCTTGCACAGACAATGACTCTGGAAACATCTGCTCTGCACCTTTCCTACGGCCCTGAAAAAGGCTTTGGTGGAATGTAAAAGAAACTCGGCAGATTTATTTTTTCTGTGTAAAAATATAAAATGTCCCAAGTGGTGAAAAGAGCTGTTACTGACATGGAAGATACTACTACTTTCACTTTTCACAAATGCTTTAGGTTGGAATAGATGTCTTGAAATCAGTCAGTCCAACCTGCCTGCTCAAGCATGATCACCTAGAGTAGATTGCCCAGAACTGTGTCTAGTCGGGGGTTTGAGTGTCTTCACAGATGGATTCTCCACAACCTCCGTGAGCAGTGTGTTCCGATGCTTGAGCACCCTCATAGTTTGAGTTTTTCAGAAACTCTTTCCCTCTTTGCTAAATCCTAAAATTTTAAAGACTTACAATTTACTAGGTGCAGAAAACATTACACACACTACAATGACATACATTTAGTTCTACCTTGTACTTTTACAAGCTGTCTTCCACAACAGAGGGTAAAATTTCAAGTCTATTAGTTTGAGAAGTAATAACAGTGAGCACTTTGTAACTTTTGCTCATCCAAAAACTGCATATTAGGTATGAGGCATTAGCCTAAATAGCCTGAAGCATTTTACTGACAAAAGGTGAAGGTCTAAGCTGCCAAACCCCAGAATAATACACATCCGCTTCTTATGTACCCTGGCAGCCAAACAGTGAGTCCAACTTGCCAGGGCACTTTACTCATTATACATAGAATTCTTGACTGAATTTTAGTAACAACTCAATGCAACTTCAGAGTTATTTTAACCTGTGGCCAATCCATACATGCATGTCCAAACTGCCTATCCACAGAAATAACAAGCACAGCAATGCCAGGTTCAACGTGCTTCCTCTTTACATCTAAATTGAAGATAAACGTTATTCATGCCACATTGTGCAAATATAACTGCAAGGATCCAACTCCAAAAACAGCAGTAATAGGAAAGCAGGAACTCATAATGAGTGGTATTATCGCTACCTCAGCCCAAATTAAAAAGTCTGAAATGCTTTGCAGAGTTAGTTGATAATACTTTCCTCTGCAGCAACTAGCCTCACAAAAGATACCAGAACAACTTGTCAAGAGTAAGCTTCATCATAGTGTACTGTGATTATGTTCTTAAATACAAACAACAAATGGAAGACATTTCTAAACCCTAAACAGTAATGTATGGCAAGAAAATTTAAAATTGCGTACTGAAATAAAGTCTGGAAGTAGGTATCAGCCAACATTTTCACAAATCAGACCCTATAGGAAGTCACATGCAGTACATTTTACTTGCAAATATTTAAACCTGTCTTACAGTTCTAATTCAGACATTATGAGAACCAAAACTACCTCTACCCTCCAGGATTTTTGCAGACATTTCTGTTCAATAATCACCATTGGCTCAGATGTTTATTTTTGTCAGGGCAAAAGAACGGAGCCTGAATGTATCATATTATTAAATGGTATCATAAAATTAAACAGGTTAGAAGAAGGAATAATACTTTGGCTACAACAGCAAGAAAAGGAAGTAGCTGCCAGGAGAGCAAATTTCCTAGCAAACTACCTAACAGCAATCTGAACTTTTACTTATAGATGTAAACTGACTACTTGGCATGCTTTCAGAAAATGAACCTACCTCCCTGAAGCAACAGCAACAAACAAGTTTAAGAACAACCAGTTCTTGAGAAAAACCCTTTAATAATCTGCATTGTTCTTGCTACTAGGTGAGAGATACACTAACAGTCTTTGGGTGGTAAAGTAAAATAAATGATGCCAATTACACCTGAAATACTCAAGATTTCCATCATTTTTTCAAGCTCTCCCTCAAGAGATTAGAGGAATTTACCTTGCAGCAAGAATTAGTTCCTAAAAAATCCTATATACCACCTTGCTTTCTGAAATCTTCCTTTAGAGATACATCTAAAAGACTTTAAAAAACCCCCAAAACTTAGTGACTCATTGGGATTTAAGACACAACACCAAACACAGGGAAGTGTGTCATTTATATAAACAATCTTTATTTCTTATTTCCTAAAGCTTTTAGACATAAAGCTTTTACATCACCCATTGCTACCAAAAAGCTGCAGCCTTGCCAGTGCCATGTAATTTATCACAACCAGATGGTGTGCTGTCAATAAAGGAGGGGCCGCTATCATTCCAGGGCAGAATAATTACCTTTCCTTTGAACCAAGGACAATGTTTTCAATAAAAACCCAAAGCTGTTTAATGCAACTTCCAGTCTGTCAAGACTCCCACTGTGCAGCTCCAGGATTCATTAGACTCACAGAAGTGAAGGAGACCATTTGTTAAAAACATAGCACAAGTGTTTCAGAGGACACTGATGACAGACAATTAAAAAAAAACCCCAAGCAGTATAGAAATTTTGAATCTTCTTTACAAGCTTTTTGCATAGACATTTTTCATCACAAATTTTACAGCAAAAGTAGCTGAATTGCATGAATATGCCACCTCTGTCCCAGGCCTTTTAGGTAAACTATGGAAGATATTCATTGCTCTGCTATGCATCTTCTACTTCGCATTTTTGCATCTCAAAAGTTGGACTATCGACATTTATTCTGGGAGGAAAGGTTGTAAAGCACAGAGAATTAAACTTAACTAGCAAGCAATGCTAAAGAACAGAAAGCTGTGTCTCACACACCAAAACACTACTAGGTTGACACTCCTCTGACATCTGGAAACACATGGCAATCATACTGGAGTAATTCAGAGGACTGGACCTTGTGGGATAATTAAGCAAGTTACAATACAACCAAATGCCTCTCCACTTTGAGCAATGCAAGAAACTGGATGAATTTCACTACATACTAAATTTCCCCTTGAGTTTCAAGCCCTGCCGGATAAAAAGCAGCAATTATTTGAACACTCAAAGCATTTTCTGAGCCTACTTCCATGCCAAAAACTGACTTTCAACTTGTCCTTCTTTCAACAGTACATATTTAATGAAGTGGTTGAGAAACACATCCTTTTTTCATAACACCAGAACATTTTGTTCACCTCAAGTAGAATAACTGTCTAGCTTGGGAAATTAAACATGAGCTGGAAGACCAAGTGTGACAATTTCCAGGAATTACATCTAACAGAATAGAACAGAAATACTCCTGCAGTTTCAGTTCCACAGTGGTAACAAATGTATTAAAAGATGTCTTAACTCAGTTTACTTTTGACTGACCCTCTCTCTAGCTAAGATCAAATTGGTATATTCTTCTCTTCATGTAGAGGCTGCCTAAAGAATCTATTATAGATTCTATTATACTTTACATGTGATTTACAGTCTTAAAAGAAAAATACATTTAGGCAAAATATGATAAGCAAAAAAAAAAAAAATCAAAGCACAACAATTGAACCGCATTTAAGACTGCAAAAAATCTCAGCTGACAAATTTCTGCTCATCATCTCCAGAAGCTGCAGTAAGTAGCTGATGGCTTACCATCCAGAAGACCACAATTCATTAAAAAAGGGCAGAAGATAAAGCAGGATCCTTTGGTTCTCCCAAGAAGCACAGTTACGTTCATTAACAAAAAGCTTCACAGAGAAAGAGTAAGTTGTCTTTCCTGTCTGAATGAGCAAGGGTGGCTCTTACCTTAGAATACCAGGGTCCAGTCCCACCAGAATTTAAAAATATCACTGGAAAATCTCTTTGTTGTCCACTCTTAATAAGCACATGCAGTGGAGACAGCAACTGATAAACACCCACAGACACACAGATACAGATCTATTTTCACTAACACTTAAAACAGTTCTCAGATTTTAAGCATTTCTTGCATCTATGCAGTAGCCTTAAAGGAGATCTTGCAGGCTTTTCCAAAGCCCAGAGGTGTGCAGCAACTCACACTAAGTGTGCAAAGACACACATGAGAAAAAGCTCAGTGTTGTTTCCAAGTTGGAGTCTTTTGTTTGTTTTCCAACGAATGACAGTCTCACCTTGATAACAAAACATTTTTACCGTTCTTGTTTTGTACAATACTGTGATCTCCAACTCTGCCATATTACACAGAGAGTATATGACAAAATCTTCTTTTTTGAGATTCCCTGACAGCTATAAAACAATAATGTTGCCACTACAATTAAAGCAACGTTAATGAAAAAGTAGACCAAACAGAAATCAGTCAATCCCCAATCAAGCTAAAGGCAACTGAAGGCATTCATCTTTACATGAAGAAAATACATTCAGAACCACCAAAATCAACAGATGCATGGGACTTGGAAAAGTAAAGCCAAAGAACATAGGCTACACCACAGCACAGATGATCAGCTGCTAATTATGTTAGCACTTACACTAAGGCAGAACCAGGCTTCAGCATGTTCACAATCTTCCTCTTGATCCATCTCCTCCTCCAGTAAGTGACCGAAGAAGTGATATCATCTTCTAATTAACACCATATTAAAATGATGTAACACAACTCTATGGACAAACATGTCTGAACAGTTCTCATGTAGATTTTATTATGACTCTTCCTTCTAAATTGCAATTTAGATTTCCTAATTAATCCAAATTTTCCAGAGCCAGGAACGGAATTAACCTATTTTATTAACTGAAACACTGTAGTCCCTCTTGACACACAGAATGAACTGATGAACTGGCATCTGCACTGAGATGTAATTAAATGAAACAGGGGGATACCCCCTAGAAAAGCCCACAACTAACAAAAAACCCCAAGGCACCAATGATCAATTTTGCTGAATTTTGTGTGAGCTGTAATGAACTGAATTTCAGCACAGTTCTGGGGAATACTGATTTTTAAAGGCTCCACTGGTATGCAACATCATGGCTTGCATAGTGACTAGCATTTTTTAAAACACCAGGTATTTCCAGCATTCTGATAAAAATACAGTCAATAGAATATAGTGACTATTTCAATAGATGAACTTTCAAATCTCTCTGTTTAAAATATTGCTCCACAACAGGAACAACACATAATTCTTTGACACATCCAAAAGACAGGATTATTTGTAATTTAATATGGAAACATTTCAGCTGTCTTAATACCAGGATAATTCCTAAGCAAGTCTGGCATTTGAGACATGCTATATATGTGTCACTGAAGTGTGTGAAGTTTTGTGCTGTTACGTGAGGTTCATCAGTTGATGCCTTGGCCATAACAGTACCTCCTCCAGCACCTTCAGGTTGCTGAAGAGATCAGCTCTCTGAAGCTGGAGCTTTTTCATCAGACCGTTTATTTGTTCTATAAGGTACATCCAGCCCTCAGGAATTCACAGCTAAAGGGTGATCACCAGCCTAATCTTTCTGTAATTCAACAAAATGCATGCGTTTACATTTGTCAACCTTTAAAAGAGATCTTAAGAACCACTGAGCTTGTAGCAGCAACTTTCATAAGGTTTAACACTTGAGCTGCAGTTTTTTACTCTAATTTTAAAAACTGCCCTTTCCCTCTGCACAGGTAAAAAAAATGACACAAACCAGGGATACGAAGTCATTACCATCTCAGACTCCCTGTGTGATAATCAGAGGAAATGATCTGCTGACCTCAAGCAGTCTTTGAAGTCTGCACAAACATGACCTAAAGAAGAGGGAAGGGCTATTCAGCAGGACATCCCCTTAGGCCTGCTGGACCAGTGGTTCTCTCAAAACCTGAAAACAACTGGGCTCCAGAACACTTGTGGTTATAGAGAACGTTCAAGGACTGCTGTGAAACAGACTTTGTATATCAGTGTTTCATTTAAGCCTAACATGCAAAAACTGTCATGCAGCAAGCATTGATTTATTTTCTTTAGGTCTGAATTACTAATAAGCTAGCATCAGGGAAAAACAAAACCAACCAACCACAAAAAATCCAGTCCCCTCCAAAAACAGGCCCCAAATACAACCACAATTCTGATTTACATTTATGCAGGCTTTTATCTTATGCAAGATGGTATGCAAAGTAAAATGCAACTGCTCCCATTGTTTAGCTTCAGCAGTCCCTTGATTTTAACAACAGAGATAAAATACTAGATCCACATCGTGTAAATAATCTACTGGATTTATCCATGTAAAAGAGAACCATGTCCTCAAATTTAATGCCAAGTTGCAATTAATTGCAATGACTCAGTTTCAAGAGATGGGAAGTCGTAATACTGTCTCTTGCTATTCAGTCAAAATGCACTTGGAATTACAGAAACCTGCTTTTTTTTAACACTTAGGAAAGTCTAAAAAGACTGCTAATTGCTGGTACCATTGGATTCCTTAATGACCACTAGAATCACCTGTATCTGGGAATTTGCTTTTAAATTTTTTCCCCACAGTACTAACTTAGTGGTACACCAGACACCGCAGAAATAGCAATTGTCTCTACTCTAAGTTCAGACAACACAGAACAAAAAGACCCCATGCTCTCCTTTTGTATTTAGTGTGACTTTTCATAGGAAATCCACCTAGACAGAAGTAGGATTTGACATCTTTGATGAAGAATGGATCTTGTCCAAGGCAACAACAACAAACAAAACCAAACCAAAACACTGCCTCCTGTCAGAAACACACAAGCCCTTTCCTCTTAAAGGACAATTCAAGATAATGCCTGGTTGACTAAGTTGATAAAATTATCCATGAACTCTATTTTGCCATTAAAAAAAAAGAACAAGAAATCAATAGCATGTGTCTGTATATCTAAAAATTAATAAGACTGGCTGAACACAAAATTATTTCATATGCAAAGAACTGCATAGCAACAACAGTTACATTTCATGGTCATATTGCACTCATCTCCTCTGATATGTTTCAAGCCCTGTTGCAGTGAGAGACTAGGCTCATTAGAACCAGAAGGGTTCCCTAATTCCACTCCACATCTACCACCACATTTTTTCACACAACTTTTCCAGAGGCCGAATTTATACTGAAAGCAGTTTAAGTTCCCTCTAGAGTTATCACATCTAAATAGCCATACAAAGAAAATCTATGATAGAAAGTGAGAACAAAAGCACATTACCAGCCAACTTCACTTTGACCCTAGCTGAAGAATCTGTTGAAAAATAGCAGTATTGCCTACAAGAATTCCCCCCCCCCAACTCCCCTAGGCAATCTAGAAAGCAATTTCTGAAACATAATTCACAATAGCTGTTCCTGTTTGTTTATACCTTGCTCACTGTATCTGGTTGCACTGCTGTCACATGACTAGAATTGCCTGCATCCTAACAATTATGTCTTACAGTCACTGAACTTACAAAGCATTGGTTCAGATCAACAGGTAATTTTAAAGAATGTGATTAGGGCTATCCCTCCAGAACAAAGAAATTAAGTTTGTGTTGCCTGGGTAAATGTATTATCTAACTGTACATATTAATTACTGGGAGGATTTGTGGGATTGTATTAGCACTACTTACACATTAGCTCATACAGATTTTGTACTATCACAAATGCAGTCATCATAACAGCATTCATAATCATTAAAAGACAGCTGTATATATCCTGTTTGACAGCTATTCTTGTGTCTTGCTGAGAGAAAGAAAAGAAATGTGCACTTGTCAGGCTGTTCTTCTAAACTAGTTATGGCACCTTCACTATAAAGTCAGAACCCTGAAAAAAATTACCTTTATATAGTTTCAATGAAACTTACCTTGCCAAGTTAATCAAATTGTTGAAAAAAGCAAGCATTTAAAACCTTATGTTTTCTTTTTATTATGATACCATGGACACTGAAAATTAAAAAGTGCATCTTTGCTCTTAAAAATCTCAAGAGAAAGCATCAGTGAAAAAGAGACAGAACACAAAAAAAATGATTCAGACCTTTGTACAGTACAAATAGGTTGGCAGGCTATTATGGCAGACTGAAGCCACAGAGAACAAAAACATCAGGAACACATACAAACACCACATTTCTTTAGAAGCTAAGGAATGTGCAAGCTTTGACAAAGCATATTACATTAAGGATGTTTATAATCTACTTCCATGGAGACAGTTCAGTAGCTTTACAACATAGCAACAAAGAGCGTGAACTATATTTTCCATCTGTTTTGTGCAGACTGTCTTTTTACAATGCAAGTCAGTATCAAAGCTAACTGTTCCTTGGGATTTTAAGCAGCAACACAAAGAGGTAAAGAAATCTCTTCCTATGCAGTACAAGAGAAGACAGAGAATATGAATGACTATTAAATATATACAAAAATATGTGATGAAAACCTCTTGTTTCAAGCAGGAAGTGTTACACATAATGTAGCTGTCACCTAGTTTCAGCTAATATTACTGTATGTATTAATTGTAAAATATTGTACAAATATAAAAAACCTTACAGAACCAGACAAATTATCACCTCGAGCTGAACGATAAGAATCTTATGTGCGATAAGAACAGCAAAGCAGCCTCTTTCCACATTTTAAGAGAGCTACTATCAAAAATGGAAAGATACGGTCAGTATAAAACACAAAATCAGCTTTAGGTCAAGCATGAGGAAAACAAAAAGGACAGCACTGTAAGTACTTCTTCCAGAGGAAAACAAAATACCAGCATTGGAAATACTCCTTTCATCTCAAGAGATCATGCTAGTAAAAAATTTCTCCTGAATCCATCCACACTAAAACAGATAAAACAAATAACAAAAATCATTTAATGTACTCATATATTATTAGCACAAGTTCTGCCATTCTGCTGCTGTTAGGCTGGAGTTCACCCTATCTTATATGGCATAGCTGTTCTCTACATGCACAGACCACAGGAAATAATGCAGAAAATCGTATTTCTTTTCCCAGAACACAAAAAAGCTGCAGTGCACACCAGCTTTTCCAAGAAAAGCACAATGCTTAAGTTTAATAGGTGTGATCTATACAGACAACGTTTTAAAAGAAAAGGCATTTTTTTCTACAGAAAAACAAATGTGTATGGAATATACAGCCCTTGTGGCCACATGTTAGATTAACCTCAAATCTAAAGGGAAGTCATTGAACATTTATACCCTCCCTTAGGAAAAATCCTGCTATGAAAAACAGTTCTGAAGTCTCTCATATGAGCCTTCAATCTCACTGAATACATCAATCCCAAAATTTGAGGTATTTTATGAAGACCACCACGTGGATCCAAGACCATGCCTGAGCAGGAGCAGCGTGTCCCACCATTCCAATAAATGCCATTACAACAGAACTATCAAAACCCCCAGATCTACACATCTACTTCCTGAAACACAGTGTAATTCCCCTTGTTCACCAGGTATCTACAGAGCTTCCATGAAGGCACTGTTATGCAAATCCTTCACTTCATGATGAATTGTCAAAAGAACTAATCCCTAGACAGGATAAACACTTGTAGTGGATTTTTTTTTCATCTACATAACACTTTACAAAGGTTTCTCTTGGTACTAAAATTTCCAAGTTAATTAAGTACCAAAATCTACGGACTCAAGCAGGATATAAAGGCACCATATCCAGAATCAACAGGCTACAAGCTACTAACACCCTCTTCCTAATGGAGAAAATCACACCAAATCCCGCCCCACCCCCCAAAAAAAAATCCGCACACCAAAACAAAAAACACACCCCAAAACCAAACAAAAAAACCCCAAAAAACCAAACATAAAATCTACAAAAACCACAAAACCAGACCAAACAAACCAAAGGAAAACCCACAAAAAAAAAAAAACCCACAAAAGAAAAGACACCTAACAAAAGAACCTCAACAAAATCAACCAAAAAACCCCAAAGTGGCCACATAGCCTTCTTCTACCCCAAACTGTTCTCACTTCTTTCAAAATATAATGAAGAAAGAAGGCACAAATATGAAGTACTATAAAAATGAAAAGTTTTAAAATCCTATAAAAATGACTGCATAAAACACAACTTATAGCCAAAGTTATGGGGTTAGAAAAGATGAAGAGTCTGACAACCATACCCAATGTCACTGAACAACCTGTATTAACAAGAAACACCTCCCAAAACCAAACTTGGAAAAGAATTAGATCTGCTGTGTTCAGTAAAAAATCCCAACAATTTTTCCCTAAAATTCTTAAATACAAGATACTTTTCAGGGAAATGTAGTGAAGTGTAGTCTGTGCAGTTTTATGGAAAAGTTATTATTTATTAACAATACTAACATTTAGTTTGTCATTATATTTATCCTGCCATTAGGAACATCTCTAAGGAGTTCCCAATAGAATCCATAGTCTGGACAAGATAGCCAAGTACTCAGCTTTAGAGCAGTAATTCAGTAGCTCTTCTGACTGAGCTTTAATACACTAGCTTCCCTATGGAACTCTTGCTAGCTGGTCATAAAAATTAGATTTTCTTTTGAATTGTTTTCACGCTGTTTTTTGATTTTTACATCAAACCAGTATAAAAGCACGAGGTTTTACAACATCTATAGGTCTTAATCTATTCTTCTAAAACTCAAAGCCAGTTCAGCCAAATAGAGGGATTTGTATGTCACATAAACCACAAGCAATAAGGTAGACTAAGAAACAGTGCAAATTAAATGCAGATGACTAGCAACAGTCTTCTCCCACATTCCCTACAGCTGTATTAGCTACATACTGAAATGCTGCTCTTAAATTTAAAATCAGATAGGAATGTTCTAAGTGCAAGAAACAGTATTCAGCAAAAGTCAGCTAATTGGTCACACTCTGTGTGAACACCTCAAAAGCTTCTAACAGCATTGCTGCTGAAGCAGCTGGACTAATGCTCAAGTCCTAGCATAGCAAGGCTTGTCATTCACTGGAAAAGACACACCAGCCAGCTATAAAGTGTCCACCTTTGGTTAGAAATAATCAGCTTCATCTAGAAAGCAATAAACAGAGCTAGGGGATCCATTCTCTTACCTGGACAGTGAGGAATCCCAGAGGGGGTACCACCTGAGGGATGGGATGTGTTTCACTACCACACTCTCTGGCAAACTCCTTTGGGAGGGGGCAACCATAAACACTGAAGTACCATCTTCTGGCCAAACTGAACAGAAGCCTGCTCTATAAAGAAATGATGCCAAGAGTGCTATAAAACAGGCTCCATGAGCTCGACAAAATAATGAGATCCTATGCAGAAGTATGTTCTGACCAGTAACTGATACTGTAAGGTAAAATGAAAAGCATTTATCTCTGTTAGTCCGAAAGTCCAGAAAGGCAGCCTGGCACACAGACTACCTTCTACTATGTCTCTTGGTAGAAGAATCCTTTAAGAGCTAAAGAAAGTGAACAGTAGAGTCCTCAACACCTACTTTTGATCTGTGGTACTAAATGGGATCTTATGGAGTGGAGCACATAAGTTCCAAAGTTCTTTCTGTCCTTCAAAAGGACTTTGATATATCTCCAAATATAATATTGTTACAGATTTCACCTAACACAAAGTACAACGGGAGAGACAGTATGCTGCAAGTGTGTATGTGCTCTTTACTAATGCACCCTAAAATTAAGACCTTTCACTCCAAATGAGTTGGTTTGGTATATTTGTTTGGGTTTTTTTTTCTATAGGAAGCTTTTGTATGAAGTCATTGAGAAGGCAACACCTGAATCTTTCACAGAACACTTCTTACATACATGTTCATACAACTTTCTGTGAAGACCTGGATCCATTCAATAAGAGACCCTTTACAACATTTCAGGTTTCTCTTTTGACATCAAAGATGCTTCTAGCCAAGTTCAGCTTAATAAATAATTGTGCATAATTAATATAAATAACTATGATAAAAACTATAGCTGCAAAACTATAGCTTTCCCACCAAGTCAGAGTTGCCCACATCTGCCTGTGTATCTGTTATAGTAGCCATACTTGTCCTTCTACAATGTGCTTTCAGATTTACCCTAAAACTCTGTAATAATTTCAACAGCAAGGGTGTTGAGCTTTCCCATGTTAGTAAGTTGTATTTGGCAAGACACTTCTGGTATCCTGCCACCTGGAGCTGCAGTGAGGTGGAAGAGCAGGCTCTGTGCCTGAAAAGGCCCAAACCCTGGGGACCTTGTCTCTCCTTTGACATTTACAGACTTGTTTTTCCTGAACAGCTCTGTTTTCCAAGTATCCTGGAAAGATCAAAGCTGTGCATATAAAACCCACAGTTGCCTCTATGCTGCCATGTCCTGAACAAAAAGATACTTGTCAGGAATATGGCTACAATCCTACAAAAGACAAGCTATATTTCAGACTGAAGGTACTGAACATTTTGCTTCCAGTTCCTGGTACAGTTGTTCTCTAAGAGTAACACATCTGTTTGCACAGAATACTTAGTTCTAGAGATGCTAGTTACAGGATAAATGAGTTCTCCACCGCCCATTTAGAGCCTGAGTTTGCCAACACACTTCTATGATACAATATTAAGCTGACCAGCTGAAAGGCATGCTTGAAAGTCTTTAAAAGCTTCAGAAGTATTTTACTGGCGCCTTTTTCCTTCTTTTTTTTTTTTTCTTCTTTTTTTTTTTTTTTTTTTTTTGCAATCCTAGTATCCATGGGCAAACAGTGAAGAAATCTTAGAAGCTGCTAGCCAACATGAACTTGAGAAGCATGCATACTCTGTAACACATTTTCCCCCATGTAGGCAGTATTGTAACCACAACTTTTCCACTATGCAACAATTAGGCAATAACCTGAGCATTAACAGAAGCTTACTTGTGGCAGAAAGAAGCCCTCCCTACAGGTTGGTTTATCCTGTTCTTGACAAGTCAATTTGAATTGAACTAAACCCCAATACCGAAACTGAGAATCTGCTCAATCTTATTTAAATTAATCTCAAATCTCTCCTCTGGCCATATGCTCTTAAAACACATTAACTGGAATGCAGGTTTTTCAGACAGCTTCTTCCTTTAAAGATTAAATCTGTACTATCTAAGAAAGATTATTAATTCTGAAACATTAGCAAACATCTGCACTCTAGCAGGACAAAAGTACACACTGTAGATTGTCAAGATTGTCTGTGTTTGGGAATTTGTGGTTGGTCAACTGCATTGATGTGAAATGGCATGAGTTGACCTTGTGCCAAACATATTTTTCATCAGAACCCACTAAAATAGGCATGGACAGTAACTCAGATGGCCTGCAAGTCCCACATAGCCTAACAGAGCCCACAGTTCATTACTGACTATTGCCTATTTCCAAAGAAGACAGAAACAATTATACTACATAGTCCTCACAGAACTCTCTATACTGCAGACACTACTGCAGTACTAGCATTACTTTTTCTATGTAGAATATTGGTGCAGTTGTGAGGACTGATGATAGGAGGTAGTGATTTTGTGGATCATTCAGGTATTTCCTAAAAACTCTGCTCTAGTAAATAATGTACTACTCCAGGAGCCATGAACTCTATTTCACACTAACCCAGAGAAAGACAGAGTGCACATCACCTCATGTGTGACTACAGCTGTTGAAATGCTTTACCTTAATGTTACTGATGTAGAAGCATTTTAATTGCACTGTTGCTAACAATACATACTACATATACTAGTAACCTGCTAACAGTATTTTCTCCTCTTCCTGTATAAGCAGCACACCAGCATTCTGTAGAAACCTGGAACCTCATATGCTATTGACAGTAAAAAGTGAGACATGCTACATTTGATTTAAAATGTGTAAGAAATGAAGAAAGATTCAACTACTTCAATAAAGCACCGTTTCTAGTTGTATTTCTGCTCTGACAGATCCATGTTCAGTCTATGAAGACATAGGATGACAGCTCCTACCTTAACAGAAATAGCAAGAACCAGAATGTTAAGAGAACAAAGCAGGTGTACACTTATAAAGGTTTATAAGCTTTATACAAAAACTACAGTGTTGAATAAAGCCCAAAAGAAGAGGCACTGAAGAATTCTCACATTTCAATGTACAACACAAAGGGTACAACTCTGCTAATGTCTGTAAACACTCTTCAAAGCATCAAAGGCTGAAAGAGTTCTCCTGCCCAGCCCAGGTTAAAGCACTTTTTCTGGAAGCTTGCCATGCTCTGTGGGAGGGAGGTAGGGGTGCTGCAACAAGCTGGATTTAAAAGATCCTCAGCTGGAAGTACAAATACAGAGAATGATGTTTAAAACTGTTAGACCCCTGGAGAGAAGCAGGAAACTCTCCTTATGACCCCCAGAGTATTTGTTTTTCCAACAGTTTCCCAGCTCAGCTTGAGATTCTCAAGGGCAGCAACGAAAAAAAAAAAAAAATCACTTTGCTCAAATTAGTTTTGACTGGTCCCCAGGTTCCCAAGGTGATAATTTAACACCTCATTAACAAGTGCATTATTGGAGGAAATTCAAATGAACCGATTTTAATGATAATTGAATGTTTTCAGCCTCAGCCTGCAGGAGTATTTTCCCCTTGGAGTACAACAGCAGTCACTGCTTCCATTTGTAGATTGACGGCTGGCAATGAATGGCAAAGTACAGATATCATTTATAAATATAACATAAGCTACTTAAAATTCAATTCCAGGTGCTGAAAGATGGGCTATTCCTTCATTACTGCTTATGTTTGTACTTGCATATAATTCTGGTTTGTCTTTGGAAAGAAAAAGGTAATGTTACAGAATGCCCAACTTCAAGAAACCTACTGATTAGGCAGATGATTGAACTGCTGAGGTCCTATCTTCACTTGAGGGCCTGATTAACCACATGAAAGTTAAAATACTTATTGCAGTCTTTTCTCCTCCATAATTTAAGCAGACCATCTAAGCTTAGTTTGGTTTGGTTTTTTTTTCCCCAGCATGCTTCTCCCTGGGCATATTAACAATCTAACAATGGTCCTGAGTTCTGAACAGCTCAGTTATGCTCAATTCTCTGCCAAGACAGCTGTGCATTCTTATTACTTCTAGTTATAATTGGTTTAACTGTCTTCTCTGATTTAACTCACTCAATATTGTTGCACATAGCAACGGCAAGAGTAGAAATTTTTAAATTTTTTTTTTAATGTTTTCACTGATGAGATGGAATCTTCACAACTGAGGTGCAGAGACAAATGCCAGTCTGACTCCGTGCTGCTTAACTGACTGACCAGCCTTCAAAGAGAAGTTATTTGTTTCCAATAGTTTAACAGTTGGGATGGCCAATGCAACTGCTACCTCCACTGAACTACACTGGATAATAATCCTTCATTTCTATACAGTGCTCATGACAACGTTCAGTCAAAATTTAAGAGCCAAGGTCTTGGCCAAGGTCTATCCATGACTTATTCTACACACGCTATGTATGGCGCTGTGATTAGGTGTGGGATATGTGCCTCCTAACACTCACAGAAGTCAGTCAAACTTGTTACAAATGTCAAGAGTCACAATTAGTGAGTTAAAGTCTGTGGAAAGAAATATTTCACCTCTTTTACAAGCCATTAGCACTGCCAGCTTTAGCTGAAACTTAAAACACACCTGCATTTAAGGCTCATCTTCAGTTTTCAATACATAGGAGAGGAAACTAAGTTTCGCCTCTGAAGGTGGTTAACCAGTCCCTAGACTGGTTTCACTTGGCGTGTTTTGATTTTCCTACATCTCACTTGGGTTACTTATGATTTTCTTCCACTTGCCCCAACAATGTTATCAGGGCAACAACCAGGCTGGGTCCTGAAAAACTACAATGCTAACAGAACTTAAATTGTACAGGATGTATCACTGACTCTTATGTAAATAACAGAAGAGAGCCAGCTGGATTCCCAGTCCTAGTGAGATTGTAGCGGCAAAAAATCCAGCTTGCAATTCAGACCAAATCATTGATGCTGAAAAATTCACCAAGACAGGTCAAGTACTTAACATCATAAATCACAACAATGTCTCATTTACCATGACAAGAACCAAGCTGTCTCATTTTCCCTACAGTCAATTTAAATAACAGCAAGAATCAAGTGGCTCTATGCTACAGCTTTCCAGAACTCCATTCCAAGAATCAATTTGTCATGTTTGTGTATTTATACTATGACCCTGAAAAGTCTGCTTATTGTGTCTTTTATTATCATTGCTTAAAAAGCTCCATTATCTACAAACTATCTGACATTCATTCATTTTATGGCTGAACAGAGCAAGAGCAGCATTCACCAAACCCCTGACTTTCTCATTAAAGTTTTCAACCATAGAGACTTTGAACTGGAAAACAGTTCCAAAAGTTTGTTTTTGCAGAAAGACGACTTCTCCATCTGTCCTGCTCACCTTGCTCTACCATATATTAAAGCCAACGTGACAGTATACAAGACAGTCAAGTACATTGTCACCTGAGTTCTCTATTCTGAATAGAGTCTATATGCTTAACATGTTCAACACTCTTGAGGATGACTATTCCTCTGAAGAAATTCTCAAAGGGATCACAGATCAAGTATGTTTTGTTTAAGACCCCATGATGGTCTTCTAGCCAAGTAACGTAAAGTAAAATAGGACAGAAGAGTATTGATCTGATAATACAGAGGAGCTGCAGTACTGGGAGCACCACTACCAAGAACCCATAATGTATCTCTCCCATTGCTTTAGCTGTTGGCATAGTTTTAGAAGTTTGGATGAAGGAACAAGTAATATATTCATATATAATTATACTGCTGTAACTGTCTTCAGGATGACTGAAGTCTGCTACATGCATACACCTTACAAAGAATTAATTTGAATAGAAATCAAGACACAAAAAAACTACTGTGCCAACTAAGACAGCACATCTGCCCATATGGACAGGTCTTACATTCTCTATAGAGAAGCTTTTCATAGCATCTGTATGTACTCTGTGCTGCCTCCTATCAATATCCTATTTAGTTACTGGCAACTTCCTAGAAAAATGTGAAAGGAGACATTCATCTTTTTTGATTATGTAAAGTTTTAGTAATTACAACACTTTATATTGTAAGTTTAGAGTCTTCAGATGCTTCTTTAGATTTAGAAACAACATAGACAATTAACAGATTCTTGAAAAATTACATGCAAAAACTCCTTTATCTTCAAAAGCTACTTGGTTCCTATTACTTATTCCTCAGCTACAGATTATCTCAATCTGACATGACAATTTCCACGAAGATTTGGTGCCATGAAGGACAGCAGGTTTTACAAATAGCATGTGGTAAACAGAAGCAGGCAGACAAAGAAGCTGCAAAAGCTCTTTTCAAGAAAACATTCTTGGAACTATTAAAAGATTAAGCTGTGGTCCAAAACATGAGGTTGGGAGCTCATCAACAGCCATCTACTGTTCTGATTCCATCTCCAACTCCTGTGCTGCTGTAAAACCATTGCCCCATCTCAGTTTCCTTTACTGATGTGTTCAGCTTGACTAACTTAAAAGCAATTCAATTTTTGCAGTACAAAGTCAATTCAGAGGTGCTTACCAGTGACCCAGTTTAACACTATTTCTCCACTTGTTTTTCACAATTAACAACTATTACCAGCACCCATCTACTGCTTATTTATTCAAAGTCAAACCAACTGCAGGCAGTGGTCCTCCAGAGCCCCACTTACAATTCCACAGAATCTAAACAGAAGTTTTTCAGCCAAAGCCCTCAAACAAAGAAAAAATTTTGTCATGCTATCACTAATCAGCTGCTTAGTTCACCCAACTGAACTTTTACCAACTTCATCCACAGAAAACGTCTACAAAATAGTATCTCTAAAACCTTTAGGCAATTAAAAAAAATGCATGACTGGGAAACAGCACTCTGCAGAAAATAAATACAAAAGCACTTTCATGCAGAAACCATCCCATGAGGTGCTTATCTTAATTCAAAGTTGACTTAGACACTTAAAAGTCAGTAACACTTTGATGAGACCTGTAGCTGAGAAACCCTTTAAGATTTGACATGGTTTTGGCTATCCAGCTGTTATATCCATCACTTATGAAAAGTGTTAAAGCTTATATAGATAAAGTGGATGTACAGAAACAAGACACCTATCAAATACCAAACCCACACATTTTCTTGTTAGAATGCTGAAGGATTCTGGTACTTGGCATCAAATTAGCAGGATGCAGCTCAATGTGCATTTTAAGCAACATGTTTACAAAATGGATTTTCTGAGTTTATTTTTTTGCCATATTGGTTCCTAATCTGGTCTGCCTTTCAGCTAAAATGGATCTTGCTGGCATAATGGCAGGAGAACAGCATGGAATGGAAGTTACTTCCATTCTCCTGGCCTGAACAAATACCACACTGTAGCCTCAGAAAGAGACAAAAATGCCTGAGTTTAAATACTGCAAACAGAAATCAGTTACACATTCCTTGCTTCCTGCTTCATTAAGCAAAACAGATACTGGAAGAAACCCAAACCAAGCAACGCCTAAGCAGACCACAGATTGTTGGCAAATCATCAGCTATAAAAAACACAAACAACTACTTTTAAGAATACAGCGAGACAACTTTTTATGTAGTGTGAAGCTTGCTTACTACCTGTACTCGAGAGCAGGGAGTCAACTCCTGGACCACTTGGAAGCACTCAAAGTTAGCACAGACAGGCTGCTGCCCAGATGTACTTGCCTCACTGATGATGTTTCTAGTGAGCAAACAGCAACACTAACTGCTGGCACTTAACTCTGTTCTCAGACAATATAAACAAACTAAATGAAAACTGTTATAACAGGAAAATTCTCAAGTCATTTCTCCAGTGAGCTTTTCCACTGTAAATTACCCAACAGGTTGGTTGGTGAGATGACTCGTGTTCAAAAGCCAATTCATTTCTTCTGCATACACCACCACCACCTCGTGGCCAGATGCCTCAAGCTCCAAGAATTCAATATATACTGCAGTTAGAATTCTGAGAGCCTCAAAACTAAATACCACCAACAGATCCTCAACAAACTACATCAGCATTCTGTGTGAGCTGCTCATAACTCTTTAATTACCTGCAAAGAGGGAAAAGTAACATACATGCAAACTGTACCATTTCAGTCTCAAAGGCAGCTTAAAGAGCTACTTACTTCATGCTGTAACTGAAGGAAGCTGCTACCCATAGGCAAACAAGACACAAGAATCTGTCATTATGACTTTGAATGTCCAGAGAACAGTACAAATTTCCTCTTTTTTACTTCTATAATGAAACAGGAAAACTAAGACTATTAATAAAGACAAATATGAATTTCTTCTCTTAGCCCATTAATTTCACTGATTCTGAAAAATGCCTCCAGTTTCCCAAGTAAAAAGCGATTTCAGAAACATTTCCATATTTACTTTAACTGAGACGCAAATATTGAATTTTACTAGAGATGAAAATTGAAAGCACTGTCCCTGCAATATACCAGCACACAACTATAAAAGCTACAACAGCAAAATACTCTGAAAGCAATGTTTAAAGTGGGACAAATAACAAAGGAGAGAAAATGGAAAGAGAAAAAAGGTAGCTAGAATAGCCTGACAGAGAACAAAAATCAGTACAAGCAAATACTGTGTCTTAGACAAGACTAAGATGACTTACCTCTAGCTGAAAACTCCTTATGCCATTATTAGGCTGATCTGCCAAGAACTGTAAACTGGTTTACTGACCCAGAAATTCCAACCGTAGATATAGAATTAGAATTACTATTAGATAATTATGAAAGAAATTAGAAATTAGAATTACTATTAGATAATTACCAAACAGAATTACTATTAGATAACTATGAAAGTTTCCGCTGAATGTGTTATCTGTTAAAGTGACAGAGGCTCTTCTGGCTTCCCCTTTCTACGTGCTTACTGCTACAAAGACTCACCAATCGTTGTACCATCTTCACCCATAATGCACTTCACGGAGGTGATGATTTGCTCCACAACAGGAGGTGACATTGATGTTGCATACGCAGCACTGTGAGAGTATGTCCTGAGGTAATCAATCAGTTCCTAGCAAAATACAAGAGGCATCAGACAGAGCCTTCCCAGCACCCAGAGAAATGCTTCTGTCATATCTTCAATCACAATATAACAGTGCAACACAAAGAAAAACTCTTTCAGAACACCCCGTAAGAGAACAAGTATCTCAAGGATTAATTTTACAGTACAAGAAACAGCAGGGACATGGCAACTCATAATAATGTCACAGGCCAAAAACGTGACTTGATCAGAGACAAATGTCTATGACAGACTTGTTTAGCCAACACCATCACAAGTGGGTTTGCATTGTTTGCATTACTTGAGCTGTGCACAGGGTGAGTTCCAAAAGTGTTTATTGTAACAATGTGAATATAAAGAAAATGAAATAGTGGGGAGCAGGATCCATAGGTGTTTATGGATCATGCTCAAGATAATTCCTTCCTCACAAAAACCACTGAACAAGGGAACAGGTCACAAAATCTTCTCTTTCGTTCATCAGCACAATATAAATAAAGCAGTAGGTATAATTTGAGTGCACAAACCTCAGCCTAATCCTTTTGCATTTACCACTTAAACATAAATCCAATTTTTCTTAGAGGGCAGAAGCAACTCATATACGAACAAAGAACCAACACACCGTACATCTAGGCTGCTTGTTAACCATAACAAAACCATGCTAAAATATTATAAACATCAGTATGAACGCCAGGAGAGATTCCTGTCTTTTGCTACCATAAAATCAGTAATGACAGCTCTGTAGCTATCACAAGATGCAAATGTATTATAAAAAGTGCTGAAGCGTCTGCCTAGGGTCAGAGTTAAAGGAAAGGAAGTCATAAAGGGACTTTGAAATAAACTAGGTAAGAAGATTTAATGCCTCTTACCTCTGAAGCAATCCCTCAATCAGTAGCTAAAACAGTTGCAAAGGACTCTTAGCTGCTTTATCTTATGCCATGGAATCAATCCCACTAGCTCACTACCTTTGGAAAAAGATTTATATGTTTTTTTTTTCCTGGGGAAGTTATTGAAGTAATTTTAACCTAACTGGAGTAAACACCCTACAAGGAATGTCTCCAAGTTCCATCTCCATTTGGATGGTTGGAAGCAATTATCACAATTAGCAAGTTAAAAATTATTGTCGTGGTAGGAAAATGGTAGGATCTTACCCTCCAATAAAGCTTAAAAATCCTGATCTGTGAGATTAGATATTTTATGATATGAGGAAAGTGACACATGGAATTCTCTACACCATCCCTCTGACAATTAGAGGTTTGGCAAGGGCAACACTTTCTAGCTGTACTCTCCAATAGTAAGATTCAGTGGACAAGAAAAAAACCAACCCAAAAAACAAAACTAAACAAAAACCCTCAAAACCTCAAACAAATGAAATGCCAAAACAAACAAACAAAACCCAAAACAATCAGCCAAAAAAGAGAAAGTGAAAAAGTGTCTTTTCAGAAAGCAAACTGCTTGTGCCCAGAGGAAATCAATTCTACCAGACTAACCTAAGAGAATTTTCCTCCCAACGGGTTGAAAAACTTAAGCTTTTTGCATTTTTTCTTCAAGCCTCATTAAAAGTAATATCAAGCAATCCCTGTTTCCAGGCTCCTAGTCCTTCTTAGAAAGATATTACATCACTACTGCACATTCTGCAAGCTAAGATCATCACTGACCATGTCCATTTTTTGATACTATTTTGAGGTATTTTGCTACTCTTCTGCACTGCTGACTTTCACAGTATTAGACAGCATGTAAAATTATGAAAAAAGAAGGACAATATGGTACTTGAGGAAAAGATTAAATTTGAAAAGCTTAATGAACAATTCCATCCCATGCCTGAAATGGACTTCACCACCAGCCATGAGATTCCCAGATTTTTACCTTCTTGCCCCCAATGTATCCTCCTGCAGCTCCAAAGCTTTTGGTGAATGTTCCCATCATAACATCCACATCTTCAGGATTGAGTCCAAAATACTCCACTACACCCCGGCCACTGGGACCCAGGGCACCTATACTATGAGCTTCATCAAGGTACAGATAGGATTTGTACTTCTTCTTGAGGGCAATTACTTCAGGTAAACGGACTATGGATCCCTCCATACTGTTGAGAAACAAAAATTCAGTATAAGTTGATTTAATAGCTGGGACCACCTTATAGAGCCTGAAGTCACTAAACTGTCATTTCTTTACTCTTTCAGTAATTACAAATACTTAAAATTTGCTAGACTCATCACAGACTGCAGAGATGCATGTCTCCTCCTTGCATCTGGGGCCCAGATCTCTGCTTTCTACCTGTTCAGCATCTCTGGGATGCTGACATAGACTAAACAGTAGCAGCAACAGGAAGTTAGGGCACAGGAATGTGTTCAGTGATAATTCATTTATAAAATTATCTCAGTTATACTCCCACCCTAATGTCAGTATTCTGACTTGACATCTACTTACCTGATGTTTCTAAGAACTGACTAGGCTTTCATTAGTAACTCTCCAAAACACTACATTTTGTGCTGAAGGTCACTAGGATTTAAATGCCTAACACAGCTATGCCTACCGCTCCTACTCACTCTTAGTAAAAACATTAAATTTGTGCAATTCCATTCACACTAGCATAATCTAGTGAGCACAAAAAGAATGGAATGGACAAGCAACTTAAGACCTCAGCTCTGATATAAATAATCAGGATAAATAATTTGATTAATTAATTTCTATAATCTAATCCGGATGTGGGAAGCATTGTGATAACACCAGGTGCAGCTACAGTTCTAGCAACAGAAAGCCCAGGATGTGAGACATACACAGTGTAACTTAATTCACAGATGAGACTAATGAAATAACTATGAAGTGACAATACTCATAGTTTGATTTGGCAAAGAAACCCAAACACTAAGCATTTAGATCTTATGTGGAGGGTCTTAGGAATATAAAGAATAGTTTGTACCTGTATATTCCTTCCACCAAGATAAGAATTTTTTTCCAGGGCCTCCGTGTACGAGGTTGCCCATGCACAATAGCATCTTTGAGCAGCTTCTCCAGGCTTTGCATATCTGCACCAGAAATTACTGTTAAATGGTACCAAAACAGCTACTAGCTTGAACTTTGACATGACTAAAGACAGCAATACTCCAGAAAGGCACAAACTGCTCCAGCATGGAGGACAGACTATATACAAGTCAATAAGCATAGGCTTCATCTACCTACAGGCCCATGGATGAGATTGAAGGGAATAGGTGACAGTACAAAAATCCAAGGAAGAATTTCATCATTCTAAACTAAAAGCACAAGTTAGACCATTAGACACAAACAAAGAAAGGGGGGAGGAGGAGGGATAAAAAAGGAAGGTACCTCATTCTGATGAAAAGTGAAAGCAATTTAGGTAGTAAGAATGTCCTTGTGGATAGAAATAACATCAGAACAACAGAAAAGAGCTAGAATACAAGTTCAAGGATAATTGATTAAAGATAAGTAGAAGATAGACCAAAGTGCAGGAAAAGAAGCAGGGCAAGTACTTTTTTATTCCTTTGTTTAAAATTGAAGGGATTGGAAGTGGGAACAGGAAGCATCTAAACCAAAGGAGAAAAGGAAAAAAGAGAACCACTAGTGTAGGAAAGAGGACAATGTTCAGCATATTAGAAACTGAACAGATGAAACTGTTAGTAGAAATGTATTCTGAAATCTTACAAGCTTTGATTTCAAACCCTTGATGTGATCCTAAGAGACCTAACTAATGCGAACAAATACATACATGTGGAATCAGTCCTGAGAAATACTCCAAGGAAAGGAGTGAAGATGGGCTTAATCAAAGCATAACAGCCAAGAGCTGAGCAAGAGACAGATATAAACACTAGGAAATGAAAAAGAGCAAGAATTAATCATGGAAAGAGAACTGGTAGACTAGGGCAGTTGTAGCAGCACGATGAGCATGTGAACTAGATCTAGACTAAAAACTCAACAGCAAAGTAGGTCACTTAATGGACTGTTAAAAGACAGCTAATGCTCAGAAAGTCAATGATGAAGAAATCAGCAGTATAGTCCCTGTCTCCAACAGGTCTCTCAATGAAGGAAAGACAAGGTTAGTGCAGTTAGAGAGAACAATTGAAAATAAACTTCTACTGTTATTTTTCAAGGAGGAGGGGAAGATGAGTCTGAGCTTCATAAGAAAGACAAAGTACAGAATAAGGCAGGAAAAAAATAAAAACACTGAACAAGGAATTTTAGGAGAATTTTTCATTCTTCCCCCTTAATTTCTAAAAATCTGAATATGAATCAAGCCATTAACAGCTCAAGAAAATGACATTAAAAAGGCAGCACAGAGTATTACAAAGAGTAGGACTGAGAGCACATACAGAAATATGAACTGAACATCATCTTGACAGGCCAAGACCATTGTTTGCATTTTGTCTTGATTCTGATCTGCCATTACATTCTCTTCCACAGAAACCCACCATCTACAATGTTTCCAGAATATCCCACAATTTCACCCGGGCTACTTTGTAGCTCATTCCCACAAATCATCTATTTTTCATCACAGTAGCTTCTAAGTCCTTCTCCCCATAGCCAGAACTATGTTTGCCACCAATGTTCTTTGAAATTCTGCAACTGGATGCAGCAATGTTCAGAAGTATGTCCACATAAATGCAGAAGCTGAATGCAAAGCTTTTGTGATCTTGCCCAGCAACCAAAATTTATGAAGAATTAAAAAGAAAAAAAGAATGTTACAAAAAGCTCTACTTTTTTGTAAAACAAATTATTCAAATGATAGAAAACAAGAAAGAATGAACACAAAGGAAACAGTAAGCACAGCAGAGAGAATCCACACTATCAAGTACGACAAAGAAAGAAAAATAATTGCTGTTACTTCCACATGCTTCAAAGAGAGCAAGAGTCATCGTGATCTCAGAGACTGGCACTATAAAGAGTATTAGGAGTACCTGAAGAACGAAGGTAGTTCTTACTAATCAAGAGCAACCACATGCCTCTTTCATCAAGAAAAGGAAATCCTAGATAGTTTTAACCTGAAAGTTATTATAAAATACCTCCTTTGGAGGAAGATGAAACTAGGAAATTTAAAAATCTGTGTATTTTGGAACCAAATACTTAAATACTTAAAGCAAGCAATTCATTGAACTTAATCTATGCTTCATGTCCCAAAAATTCTTTTGGGACTACGTTGTGCCAATTCATGACTGTCTAGTTTAGTTAGGACATCTGCAATCGTATGCTTTTGTTACTGTAGGAGCATGTTAGCATCTAGTTCTAAAATTAAACTTTCTTATCCCCCAAATTGTAACCTAGATCCACAAGATTGCACTATTATGTGACACACTGTTAGAATAGTCTAACTATGCTGAGCTACCTAAGCATGGTAGAACAAGAAACCATGTTAAAACACCAGTGCCCTTAGACTTGCCAAAGTGTAGCATGTTCTTCTCCATATGCAGTAGATGTAGGCCAAAATAGCTTCAGGATAAAAGTGTTATTATTGGGACTGAACATTAAAAAAAAAATCTGATTCAGGATGATTCAACTTTCAGTAGCAGCAGGCTTCTGACCTTTTACGTAACTAGCAACTGATTTCCTTGCATGAAATTGGATTTCCAGCTATCAGAAGATAGAAAATACTGCATCTCATCCACAGCATCTGCAGAAAGGCAGAGTCCACCATCTGATACTTACTGTTGTGCTTAAAGATTCGAATAGTTGCTCCTGATAATCTTGCTCCGAGCACTAGTGATGCATGATTCAGTTCATCACTCAGAATCAGACAGCCCTGAATTAGAAGAAAGAGGAAGATAATGAAAAAGTTATGTTTTACAGCCAAGCATGTAACACCCTACAGCACTGAAGTGCTTCAAAATCATTTAAGAAAAAAAATTCTAACACAAATGCAGCTACTCCAGGCAAGACTTATTAAGATCCAATTTGCAGCCTTAGTACAGCAAATAAAAATACACAACTGCTCTTAACTGAAAGAACCACTCAAGTTCCACTTTTCCTAGAAGTCCTGCAGCTGAATCTGCCTGAATATCTCGTGCTGTTGATGAGTACTCAACCTCCCATGCAGTCAGGTAAAACAGGGAGCAGAACAGCTTGCCACAGTTCACTCAGCAAGTTGACAGTGCTGCTAAGAAACAGGACACAGAAGACCTAGATTAAAGGCCTTATCAAAGTTGCACTATTACTTTCTTTCAGAGGCAACCACTGACCAAACCCATGTGTAGGTGGAGATAATATACAAGAGACAGAAAGTGGGAAACAGAATTGCATGGTGAAATGGAGACGTTTTCTGAAGCCATTAAACATGAATTAATACTGAATTAATTGATATTGAATTAATTTGCTTTTTCAAAAAAAACCCCAGAAGATAAATCCTTGGACAAACATTAAAACAGGATACGTATGTTTTGAGAGCAGTGATGATTACAGGTCAATAACTCATATGCTGAACATTCAGTCACAGCATTATCACTGTGGACTACAGGAATGTATGTATACTGGAGGATTAATATATAAGGGAACAACAATATTTGTAAATAACCTTGGCCCACGTCAATTAACTATGCAAATGTGCTGCAACTTTAGAAGTGACTTTGCTCAGTTAAAAATCTAGAAAGGGTGTCAAGATGCTGAACATCTACCACTGAAACATGCTCATTCCATTCTTCTCTAATAACAACTGATGGAAAGAAGAATCAAGAGGATTTCTTCTCTGCAATGGGAATTACTAGAAAGGACTGTGAAAAGTATTGCCTATAGTTACACAAGCAGTGTCACAGACAACAGGAGTACTTTCTCCAGAACAAAGGAGACTGCACTAGAACTGTGATGTACCTAGAAACATCCCACATTCTGAGAAAGCTCGAGACTGCTTTTCACCAGAAACTGCAACAAGTGCCAGGTGTTCACACTGCTGCTTCAAACATTCACATTCCATGTTTCATAGACCTTGCCATATGAAGTATGAAGATTTCCAACTAATGTCTGCTTTTTGTAACTACTATATCAGACAGAGTATGTATGCATGGGTGGGCACTGCTGTTAAATACTACTGTATCAAAAAAACTGAATATAATAATCCAGTATTAGTATCCCTCTTGAATGGTAGAAAGCAGAGAAAATGATAGATTAAAAAAAAAAAAAAAAAAAGAAAGAAAAAAAGAGAGATTAATTGCCTAAAAAAAGGCTTTTCCATAAAAACAAGGATGAGCTTTTGGTGGAGAAAGTAGACTGAACAAATCGATCGGCAGCAGCAGCCTCTTTTCACCCTCTGCTAACAGGACATTCAATTAGAAACAAATTAATTTGAAACTGAAGAAGTAGTAACCAGTCTAATACTGTCTGCCACTAGAGAGAGAGCAATGGATCACGTAAGCCACTGGCACAGTACAGCAATCACTGATGGTTATATGTCCAACTGGGTGATGATACTACAATGACAAGACTTCAGTTGAATTTATCAGCAAATTTACATTTGCGAAAGCATCCAGGACAAGGCTAACAGTAACTGGAAATAACACTACTTGGGCTCTAGAAAAATATGGCAGTGAAGACCAGGCTTACCACCACATCCTGCAAGGCCAGCTGAAGTGAATGTCACATTTTACTACAGAGTGCTACATACAAGAATTGTGTAATTCAGTCCTGAGCACTTAATTTTACACTCACCTATATATGGAAATTAATTTGCTTTCTTACAACCAAAAAAATATCCTTCAAGCATCATTGTTCCAACCCAATTGTCTAGTCTCTCTCAATTCAGAGCTATGATGAAAAGCTCCGTGCCAAAGGCAGTACAGAATGGTGTTACCCAGTTATACTAACTACATAAATGATACTTAATCCAAAACAGGTAAGTTTGAGAGTCTAGCTTAGCCTCAAATGGTCTAATGACTTCTGACTAAGTAACCCTCAAATTTCACATTATCTGAAATTTGCTGTCTTGACTCAGCATACTTGGCAGTGACTGTATCAGGCACCTAACAACTTGGCTGTGAACAGAGGCCTCTACTGCTGAAAACTGGCAGGTACAGAAAGTCCTGGTTTTAGTGATGCTTTAGCAGTGCTGAAATACAACTTTCAGTCTACACCAACTATGCCTATTTTCAGAATCTGCTTAGTAGAGGCTGCTGTTAACAAGGAATTGTGAATAAAGATCAACTAAATAACGATGAAGCTTTTGAATTCCTTTTGCTGACTAATGCAATCAAATTATGGCATAGAGATGGATCAGGGATAGTCAGACTGTATATGCTGCTATTAAAAGACGATTCAGTAGGAATATAAACTAAGTGCTTCAGGATTTCACAAAGCAGAAAAAGAACAGGTGGTCCAGTACATGTGAGCAACTACACTCAGTAGCTTGTTTTTAGCTAATTAAGTTGTAGTACAGGAGCCCAGATACTATTAACTTCGAAGGTATCTTGTGTTCCAAGTAGTTTTGCAGCTGAAAACATAAGTAGGACATGCAAAAAGACACAAACAGTCATTAAAAAAAAAAAAAAAAAGCCCAAGACTTTAATCAAGCATGAGAATCTCTGAGCTTTACTGAGGACTATCAAAGCATTGCCAAACAGGTTGTGCACACACAATTAATTGTGTACTGGGTGGTGCCAAAATTCAAGATTTATGTGTCCTTATTTGCAGACAATGAAGAAATCAAATGCGCAGTGAGAATCAACTTCAGGGAGCCAAAAAAAACCCCATTTAGTGAACATTCTGAACTGCAAAATGATTCATTTGACAAGAACTCTTTTCTTCACCAGAGTGCAATTTCTGTTTAGAGTATTCACCTAAGGCACTTGTATTGTCATGAGGCAAAAGCTTCTTACTGCTTTATTTCAAGTGTACAAGAAACTAAGTATCCTCATGACCAACCCTGTAGGGACTGCTGTACCCATTTATGACAAGAGTTGGCTTAGTAAAATGAGCTGCATAAAAACAGGTATGTTACATGCCTTGAAATATACTGTTCAGATTCTCTCAATGGTTGTAAAACTGTTGAAGTTCAAAGGTGAAAACTCAGGATCTGAGTAAGGTGTCTCTAGGATATTCTCATAAAGTATTGCAGATATACAGTGGGCTCCATATAGAAAAAAAGACAGAGTAAGTTTGCAGGAATGAGTAATTTGTAGTGACAACAACGAGCGATCTACTTAAATGTATCTGACAGCATGTACTGAATCTGAAAGGTTCTCACAGCAAACATGAATAATTTTTCTGTTGAACATAAAACTGCAGAGATGTGGAAAGACAAAGAGCCAAAAAATGCAGGTAAAAGGTATGTCAGAAGTAACATATGTTGCGCAGATTCATAGCACTGCAGAATTATTTGACTCCCGAAAGACCAGATTTGAAGCACTGAATTTCTACCTAGTATCAGACTCAAAAATGGTTTTGTTACTATGCAAAGCATTTGATATCTAAAACTTAGCAAACCAAAAGAAAAGGCACATTACGTAGACAGTGCTACTTCCTTGTTACAAAAAAAAAAAACAAAAAAACATTCAGGAAGACACTGCAGCTAATCCAAAGAACAATCACCAGGAAGAAAAGTTGTCAGGAAGAACAAGGCAGCAAATTTATGATCTGTAGATATTGCAAGTGGAAGATTTACAAAGTAATCTCAGGAAATGAAAAAATAAATAAATTAAATAAAAGGAAAATAATTCCCTACATAGGGACAAAGAATTCCAATAGACTAGCAGTATTAGGCTGACAGTGAAACATTTAAAAAAGACCTGTTCCAGTACTTGCACTATTTTACTCTGCGTAGGAGCTAAGAGAAAGTATATTTTGCATTAGAAAAGGCAAAGAAAAATTTCACTTTTATTTAATTTTCCAATAACTAAAATAGCATCATTGGAGATACTGGACACTCAGACTAATTGTCTACTGTGTTATGGGGAACACAGTAACTATCATGAGTCCTTACAGTTGACCTTATTTCCCTCAAACAACCTTTCTACTTCTTCAAAGGAAGGAATTTTTAGCTGTCACTCAAAGATAATAAACTCTCTATGTACTAACATGCAATTCAGCTTATTTGTGTAGTTGACCAAGTCAGTTCTTAGTGTCTCAAAAGCAGCAAAATGCCTTCGGCTCATCAGTCTGTTAATCAGCCACCATTTCACACACCAAGGAGCAGCCTGAGGACACAAGCCTTAACATGCTAGTCTTTCTCCCAGAGAGAAACTTCTGGGCTGCTACTGATCCTGTGGATGCTGTTTCCCAAAGAGATTTTTGCAATGGTTAGAGATGCATACTGTGACTTACAGTTTCCATAGAGAATACCTGCAGGGGCTGTCACCGAGGAAAAACAAACGCACACAAGAAGATTTTAGAAAAATTAACCACTAGAATCTTTGTTAGGTGTGCTTTTGTCCATGACTTAAGCCATACCTTGCCAACTAAAGCAGGAATGTTCATAGAGTTGGTTGCAAATCCCATTCCATATGCCATTGCAGATTCCACACCCAGGAACCTGGCAACTAGCTTTTCCAGCTCCTCATGCTTGTCCAAGTTTCCTGCACATAAAACAAAATTCAGAGTAAGGAGAAGCTTTCACTATTGCAAAATTCTACAAAGTGAATTTCCACCAACCAAGCTATGCTTTATTTAAAGGCCCATAAGAGAGCACTGAAAAAAACCCACATACGAAAACATAATTAGGACAACTGCTGTGCAACGTAAACTAAATCCAGGAAGTCAATTTGTCTTCACTGAAGTAAAAGCTGCTTTATCAGACTAAAGTTCAATGCTGAAGCAACTAATGCTTCAAATCTGTCTGTATCCGCAATCAGATACAGACTTTGAAATACACATTTAGGGAACATTCTACCATCTTCCAACTTACCCATCTCCTGCCTAGTGCTGCACACCCCAGCTCCATACTGGGACAGAACTTTAGCAGCTGCTTCTTGGCAAGCCCCAGTCTTCTGTGCAAACCCAAGGTAGTTGTAGGAACCCATATTTATGATGTCTTTTATCACTCTCCCTGTGTATCTGTGTTTTAAAAACAGCAAAAGTTAGGACACCCAAGTTTTTAAAAACACCAGAAGATTATTTTTTCACTTTCCTAGACTATACACTGAAATATTAAAACTCAATAGAACCAACCATTAAATTATTTCAGTACTGCCTCTCATCATCAAACTGCAACAATCAGTGAAAAAGATTCTCTCCCTATATTACAATCTCAGAATTCCCAGAAGAGTTTACATTTACCGGTGAATTTGCTATCACACATAAAATTGCTTGAGGCTTCTCAAACCATCTGCTGCTCTGACAAGTTTCTCCCTCCATGCCAGAAACATACAACTTTTCTTTCAATTACAAAATAACATCTCTAGATTAATTAACTTGGCAGCCCCTCAAGCGGGATATCCTCAAACCACAGAAAGGAAACACATCTGGCACTTCTGTGCTAACAATGTGTGACAGGGAGAATAAGGATGAAGTTTAGCAGAAAAAAAAATATCAATTTTAATTATTTTGCCCTTGAAAGACAAGAAGAGACATAACTAGTTTTACTAAGTACTGTGGTGCAAACCTCTTCGCATCAAGCCTGTGATATGTCATTTCCAATTTGTAAAACCCTTTATTTTAGTTCTCATTTTGTTTCTACAGACATCTCCAGTTCTGACTCAAAACAATCATGTTAAATTTAGTTTAGGCAGCAGTATTTACTTCAAGTGGCAGAACTTCTAAATCAACACAAAGTCACAAACAGCAGTGAAATCCAAAGTATCCACACTAGATTCTTGTCACCATGCCCAAAGGTATTTATTTTATTACAGGTGTATCCCCAGGAAATCTTAATATATTAATAAATAAACCTTAGTAAAGGATTAAACCGAAGGATTATATAAAAATCATCACTTTGGTGGCTAAATGCATTTCAAAAGAGCAAAATTCATTGATTCAAGCTGCTAGAAAGCTCAAACTTTTGTAATAAAGCCTGATAATAAACTCACTGATCTTTTAATCTCACAGCCTGCAACTTGCTCTTAGAGACCCTACATTTCACGACAGATCTTGCAAGTGTTTTCTTCAATTTTGACTCACGTGAATGTCCAGTTATAGTCATGGGAAACTCTCTCCATCATGTCCACTTTGGCCCCTGGCACACTACAGATTGGACGGTTCCAGCTGTCCCGAATGCGCATGTAGAGATTTCTGTTGTAGAAATTTTCAAAGTCCTGGTACAATGGGACAAAGTCCTGAAACACATCAAAAGCACTCAAAGTAAAAGGAAAATATATATGGCAGCAAAGTAAGAGTAAGAGGAATAATCTTTTTCTGTCATTCTGATGTAATGAAAAAACTCAAGAAAACACACAACATAAAATAATCCCCTTCATTAAATTGTGGGCATATAATTTCTGCAGGAGAGGTACAGTCAGCCATCGAGTTAAGCAGAGCAAGGGAACAAGCAATGGCTTTTTGGCACCAAACACTATGCACTGCTGTACTGAATACACAAAGACTTAGAAAACTAAGGTGTTCTACCATATTTTATTCTGTGCATAAGGAATGCATTTAATATAGCACCACTAGCATTATTTTGCACATTATCATTAGAACGTTCCACAATTTTTTGTTTTTCAATAGAAGCTAATAAGCTACATTATTAAGCTCCTATCTTCTGTACAGCTTATCAACACTGAAGTCCCACATGATTTTTATGAATGAGCCTTTCCTGAATTTTAGCTTCCCTTCTAATGTTTTCCAGGAAAAGTGACTGCCTTGAATGGATAACACAAGAATGTCAAACTAACTGTGGCAGCAAGGACATCTGAGCATTCAAGAACTATTTTTTTCTTGCTCCAAAGTCACAAGATTTCCTTTTTACTATTTAATTAAAGAAAGTTTCACATTTAGTAGAGATAAGAATGCATAATTCATTTGCTTCTCATGGGGAAATAACCCACCGTTTTAATCATCTACAGAAGGAAAAAGTAGAATTCATTACAAAGGTAAGACCCAGCAGAGCATTTCTTCCTGTTTTTCACAAGAAAAATGCAAACATTGTGATGGGAATTTTATTTTTGGTAACAGTATGAGAAAGGCAGCATACCTCACCAAGTACTGTGATGTCAGACATCTGTACCACTGAAGGAAAACTGGAAACATTTATGGCAGATTTTTTATTAAAAACACAAACAGGCACTTACAAGCTCTTACTTAAAATGCTTGCTTGCTTCCTGTTTTAATGATTTAACAACTTTGTCCTTGCAGTTTGGAGTACAGGAACATTTAGGTCCACACCTTTGCATCCTCTTACCAGCAGCTGCATAGAAAAGACCAAGCCCCAAAGTGCCAGCCCCATTTCTGACTTGCCTGTGCCAAAAAGGCACAAAGATATTAATTTCCATTATTTCAACTATGGAAAAACAACCCAAATTGAGGTAGCAATCTCTCTTTCAGAGAATCACAAGTATGGCCTTTCTTAAAGACAGACAGTGGGAATAAAATTTCTAGTTCCTAAAATGCACAGAAGAACAATTATTTCTTCAATGTTCCTGTCCCAATTCATGACATGAAATTAAAATAATTATCTACAATTGTTTCAAATCCTCTGCTATGTTATTTGTAGAGGGGTAGGGGAAGTGAAATAAAAAAGAAACCCTGACACATTAGAAGATCAATACTTGAGAGACTTGTTAAATCTAATTATAATCTACTAAAATACTTCTAAGTATTTTCAACTCCTCTTAACTATCTACACACAAAAGTTCAGCTTTTCAACAGTTATTCAAGCAAACCAAGTATGTGAGCCAGGAAACAACTGATATTTTAGCCAAGGTTCTTGGCTAGGAGGGGGAGGCTGGAAATGAGTCATTATACCAACTCAAGCAGGTATGCCTGGGTTGATACAGCCCAATCCCACTTCAGATTACTCATCAGACGAGTCTTCTTTTGAAATCCAAGCTGACAAAGCCAGAACAGTAACAAGTTCAACTGGTGAGATAAGAACAATCACCCACAACAGGTTGGCACCACCAGTATATGTAACACAAGCATGATCTTAAAAGCCAGCACTAGAAATAAGTTTAAAGTTACTGTGAAGTAGAGAAGTTCTCTGAAGCTACTGGATTATGATAAAGAAAAAATATGCTTTAAAAGTCAACAAGAATTCAAGGAATAAATTATGGGTACAGGAATTAAGGTTTAATATGGGACAGTAGCTTTAGTTTTTTGGGGTATCAAGTTGTAGGATTAGAGCAAAGGGCTTTAAGTGTAGGCATCAGCACACTGTCAACTCCTTTGTTATCTACACATGTACTGCTCCCTCCAATAAACCATCCTCAGACAGGTCTCATGAGAAAGTTCCTTGGAACAGGACAAGCAGGAAGCATTACTTTGGCATAATGCAAGAATGGATTGTCTATTTCCTCAGTGATCCTAACACCACTGAGGGGTTCTCACAACCCAGGCATCTGAGAACATAAAAAACAAAGGGTAAGGATATTTTGCCTTTATAAACTTATACTGACTTTTGGAGTATCAGAACCCTCTTTTGGAGCTGGCATACAGGAGCAGATAGTCTGCTGGTTGGTTGGTTGGTTTGTTTACCTCCTCCATCCTTCTACAGTGTGGCATTCCAGATGAAGAGTAGATAGCACAACAAAAAGACCACTTGAATGCCTCATGCTAATTTAATGTTTTCAATCTTTGAACCAACAAAAACAAACACCTGGGGAGGAATGAAGGGATAAACTCTAGTAATCCATATTTTTCACCCAGAGGGCACTGGAAGAGGCTCTCCAGGGGACATGGCCACAGCACCAAGCCTGACAAAGACCAAGTAGTTTGGAAACCCTCTCAGGCACACGGTGTGATTCTTTGGGATGTCCTGTGCAGGCCTAAGAGCTGGACTTCAACATCCTTGTGGGTGCCTTCCAACTTAGTATATCCCGTGATTTCAAATTTTTGACACATGTAGTCACAGTGCTCTGCTGCAACAGCATCCTGGACCTGGAAGCAATCACTATCACCTTTAAACAGCCTTCAGATCTTGTTATTTTTCTATCAAGTTTTCATCTTATTTCAGATCCAACACTCTTCGTAGCTGTAAGGGTCCCTAAGAATATCAGTCTGAGATGAAACAGCTTCATTCAGAGGAAAAATATTCTAGGAGTTGCTTCTTTGAGCAATCTTCTGAGTAAACAGAGTCAAACAACTGCAAGACTGGACCCGAAAGAGGGAGCAAAAGCAGCAAGTTCTTTCATTTATGGATCTAAAAAACTCCTAAACAGCTCTATTCCTGTTCATTTCAGCCTAGAACACATCTCCTATTAATGAGGGGATGCCTGATGAAGAAACCAGAGGACTAGGTGGTCTCCCAGAAGCCAGAAAAGCGTAGCAATTTCAGTGAAAAGCACAGCCAGTCAAGGGAAGAATAAAATTCTCCCTTGGGGTGCAGCACCTTAGCATCGGTGATTTGGGAATCCATTATTTCATCATACCCTAAATTAATACTGCAACAAGTGAAGGTCATAATAAGAGCTTTGTAGCTTTTAGCTCCAGGCACAGGGACATGCAAATGCAGTGATTATGCTACTTTTAGAGCCAAGTTTTCACAGCATCGAACCTAAGCTAACAAATGGTGCCATGAGCACCAGCAGGGCTTATCTGCAATTCGCATAATGTGCTCTCTGATAACACATAACTGACTCTGAACAGAAATCCAGCAGACAATTGCAACAAATTTCAGACTTCTAAAAAAGAAGCAGAAAGACTAGTTTCATCTCGCTGTTACATGAGTCAAGAAAAGTGTAGCAATAACTGCGGGTAGCCTCTGTATCATCAGGAGGCCTCCAACGAGCTATACAGATGATAAGACAACATTGAACAAATGAGTCCAGTTTACTGCCCCCTGAAATATTCCTACAGCTGGACTCCTGTGAACACGTGTCTGAAAACCCCAGACGCTAGAAACACATTCTAACTGGGCAAGCTACAGAGCATGAAGCAGTCTATTAGTCTATTAGTTACCATCCCCATTTACAGCCACTACCAAACACAAAACATACAAGGTAATCAACAGGAAAATCAGACTGGGGGAAAGGCAAAACTGATTTTCATCCTGCCTGTAAAATCCTGGAAGCATTTTGCAGATATAACTATATTGTATGACCAGACAGCACGTTAAATTGGGTATGTATAAACTGATTCCAGGGTAATTGAGAATTGTGAAATCTTGCTATTCCACCCATGCCTAAAACAGACCAGTAATGCTTTAGAGAGGATGTGCTACACAACACTGGTTTCCAGGAAAAGCTCAGCTGGATTTATTTTAAACAAAACAAAACCCCACAAAACTATTTCCTGGAAATCAGTACTAGCAAAGTCTGTCCCTTTTCACCCTTTTGTGTTTCAGCAGTGAGTGAGTATTAGGTTTTCCTGGAATCATTCATATCAATGCATTGCTCTAATAAATTCCAAGGCATTTACCTGCCATCAGAGACAGTTGTAATTCAAACCTTTTCAAAATCCTGCTCTGCTCCTTAAATTAGTTTGGCCACTTGTAGTTTTCTAGTTGTGATGCAGAGTAAGATTATACTATTAAGTGACAATTTAGGGAAGAACTTGCTCTATTGAAATAAAATGCTCTCCCAAACACAGAAAAACTGAACCTTTTCCTTGTGTTTGTTTTTAATACTATTTTGGACAGAAGTTTATGTTGTGCTTTTAAAGGTAATCAACTTCAGAAACGCACCATAGAAAATCCACATACTTCAATTCCACGGTATTCAGAATGGGTTCATTCAGCCCTTTACAAAACACTTCCTCACACTACATAATTTTGTAATTTTTCACCTCTGCAATTACAAACTATTTCAAAAACATAAGGCTAATCCTTTTGCTTGATACTTAAGAAAACCATAATTTCAATAATAAAAAAATGTTACTTTCCACACAGAAGAAAGATTTCAACAAATCTGCCAGAAAGTACCCCATTAATTACAGAGGTTCTCTGATTTGCATGTATCAATAATAATAAAAAGGTGAGTTTTGAGCCTTTTCTCTACTCTAGTACCTGCATTCCCTTACCAAAAGGTGATGGGCTGTCATCCAGCAGAGAGACTCAAATACTGGAGAAAATAATTTCAAAAGAATTAATTGAGCACACCTCCCCTCCACCTCCTGCACTAAGATAACCCCTGGCTCCCACATTAGACATGCTGCAACGTGTTCTCATCAATTCATCTGCAAGAAAACAAAGCTTAAAGCGGCAACGGGTGAGGGTAAGTACTGTACATTCTAGACCTTACATGACCACTTTTCTATTTGTCCGATATCAGAAGCAGCTATTACAGTCTAAGTGCTAGAGACATGATTTGGGGAAGTACACTAGACTGAGATTCGTCCAACACCAAAACTTCTTTAAACAGGATTTCCTATTTTTCGTTCTTACGCAATATTCACTGGCACTTCTTACGAGCTCCATCCACAGACATCCTATGTACAAAACAAAACCTGAATACGTGCATTTCTTCATGGAAGCCATAACCAACACAGAAACTGAAAGAGTTTCAATTCAGCTGTCCAGAAGGCAATATTTGTTAAGCAAATGTCTTTCAGGGTAAGAGCAATGCTGAGTTAATTTATAAAAAAATTCAAGGCTACATGTCTTTTAGGACTAGGATAATCTGTTGCTAACAACTTCTCTGCTTCAAGGTTATCTGTGGCAAGGTTGTCTTTACTGAGAGCCTAATATCAATATTGTGTTACTGAATTAGTCTTACTGCCCTCTTTTTTACACTCACTCATGTAAGAGCAATGACTGCTCCCACAGAAAAGGGCTGCTGTAGGCAGTTATTACACACTGATAACAGGACAAACCTTTCACAACAACCGTGCAACAGACATGTAACAATTACACTATACAATAACTGCACCAACGCTTCAGTTACTCCTTTATAATCCTCAACACCATGAATAGATACCAATATTTAAACTTTTATTTCATGTCTTGGTAGTTTTCTGCAACTGTTTTGACTGTTCTCTGCTGTATCAACTTCTACTTTATAATCAGAAAAATATAAGAGTGTCATGTTCTCAAGTGTCATAAACCAAAGTAGCTCAAAAGACATTAATGAACACATCAAGTTTCAAGTTGAGATTTAACCAGCACTCTTTAATCAGATATTTTTACTGTTGAAATGGATCCAAGATTTTTACTTTCATATTCCAGAAGTCAGTTTTGGCAACAGTATAAATTTAAACTCCTGTACTTTTAACCAATATGAGATGCCTTTTACTCATTAAACACCTGTAAGAATGCTTCTGTTTTGGAATTTAGTGCCCTACTATGAATATGCTTAATTCTACCTCACAATATTCAAAGAAAGAAAGAAAATGTGAGGTAATTTTAGGCCACAGTCCTTAGTTTATCTACTGCAAAAAGACATGCATTTTACTCTGGTGCTGTCTCCAAAAAAAGGCTCCAAAGGATCCTTCTCTTTTTTAGTTCCTCCCTGCCACCCTTGATTATTTCTTTGCCTTACTGAGATGTCCTTTCTGGCCCCCACTGTTTTCTGCTAGCCAACTGCCTGAGTGGCTGCACAGAGAACAAGAAACCAGAACCTAGAAAAGGAACTCCCTTAACATTTTATAAGCCACATTGGCTTTCCAAAACAGTTGAGAAAAACAGAACCCAAGTCAGCAAAAGTAAGACCTTTGGAGAAAGGTCACTGGTAGTCAACTCTTCTAAGAGGGCTCACATTAAGCATTAGCAAGAAAATAGCTTGTGAAGTTCATGTATCAACAGTAGCTTCCTATAAACAATTAACTCCTGTGGGGAATAAAGATCTCTAAAAATAATTTACAGGTACTGAAAATCAGAATTATCCATTCCAGGCTAACCGCTGAAGCAGGCAAGACCATCCACCTGGTAACAGAAGCTTTTGTGAATAGGTCTTAGCAAGAATTAATTCTTTCTAATCACTATCAGTGAGCCATGAGTCAGTACCTCAAATTACTCACCAGCTAACCTGCTAGCATCCTGGACTCCAAAAGAATTTAAAGTTATACAGCTCGTGCTCTGGATTTGACCCACAAGCTTCTCTTTACAACTGCTTCAGATAAAGAGAACTAGTAACATTTTGAAATCAAAACTCAGACACCAGATCAGCATCAGAAAGCCTCCCACTGGTGTCAAACTAAAGCCAGAGCCTTTCTTTAGGTATTGATGCTGGAACATTCTGTCACTCTTCCCCAAATTCTTGTTTCTGCAGCTGAGGGAGATCTTTCAGTACATTGATGTAAATATTGATGCAGCTTTGCACTGAGACAGATGAGGAAAACTACTCTGAGGAAAAATAACATTATCAAGATACAGCACTCCCTGTATAGTATTTGGGGCATCCAGAAAACAAGGAAAACAGCAGAAAACTTTGAACACTACTTCTCCCCAAAGAAACATTCAAACCTCAACCACATAATTTCCCAGCAAAGATTATTTCCCAGTGGTTACCTTCTGTTCTTCTCTTTCTGTTGCATTTTGACACTTCTCAATCTTCCACTGCCGCATGAAATCTCGCAGATATCCAAAGAGAGTGAGAACACCATATCCTACATAGGTCAGCACAGCAACCAGCATTGGAGTTTCTTCAAAAGCTTCATTGAAAGGCCTTTTGTATAATCCTCCATTGTGCACAATATGATTTATCTATAGTAAAATTTAGAGAGAGGCAATTGAGGTATTAATTGAAGAAAAGGCAGATAGACATTCCAGTGTAGTCCCCAAGCCCTGCGGTCAGTTACAGGCTCTGCATCCCTCACCACTCAGCAAAAACTGCTTCCAGCTAAGTTCAGCCATTACTGATAAATACTGCCAGCCTCCATATATGAAATCGCCAAGTGCTGATATACCCAAGTCACAGTTACCAATCTAGGGCAGTTTAACATCTTTTTAAAACTATTTAGTTTGCAAAGCTACATACCAAGCATTGCTTACATCTAGGAAAACCAAAATGAAAAAAGTGCCTTCCGCCAGAGGGCACAAGTAACAGAACAGTGATGTGTCCCAGCATTACTACACAGAAAAACAAAATAGAAAGTAATAGTTTTATTGATCTAAACAATATATTCTCAGACTTGGAAGCCTACATTAGTGTAACAAAACAATCACAATCCATGTGTAGCTGTTAGCCTAAAGATGCTGACATAAACACTGTACTCATCCATGAGGCGGACATGACACCATAGACAAAAAAGTCATTGTACACAGAGTCTCAACACGGCATATATGTCAGCATACAGAACAAAGCGTGGCTTTCTGCATAAAATCCACGTTAAAAGTCATCTTGCTACTTACATGTCATCTGAAGGCAGGAGATATACTAGCTGCCTAGTGCATACAGCAGGTCTATCTCAAGTACAATTACTGGAATATGCAACTATTACAGAAAAACTTCACAGCTACAAGGAAGTGCTCACCCAATATTAACATGGGGAAAAGATCATGGTTTTAACTAGACTACTTTTTCAAATTGTTAAATTAAAGATCAGATCTCCTAAGTCAATGAATGAAAACAGAAATCTAGCCATTAGATGCAAATTGCTATCTGTGTGGCTAAGTTATAGAATGGCTACACCATAATAGAATAGCTACATATAAAAGAACGCTCTACAAGACATAAATCCCCTTTGTGTAGCATCAAATATATATAAAAATAAGAAATGTTTTCCTTAAAATATACTAATCAAAGAAACCTCAACACCTAGGAAAGAGATTGAACCCGAATTCATCAAAAAAGACAATGGCAAATAATTTCTGAGGGGTGTGGGCCAGGAGACAGAATAAAACCAGTTATTCACCTATGACACTCATATTACCATATGGGGTAGAATCATACTGACCTCTACAACAGCTGATGAATCAGGAAGGCACACATACTTGCTGGCATCACCAGACACTGTATTATTTGGAAAGTGATACCTGCTCATCTCAGGTGCTGGAGCAAGTCTGTATTTCAAGTCTGTCATTAATATCGTGAAAGCAATTTTTCAGAAGCAAGGATCTGTTCTCAGGGATACAATAATGCTACAGCTATGCAGTCACTGAATATAAACCACAACAGCACCTTTCATCCTCATAGTTATTTCTACCTCTTCCCCTCTGCTGACACAGCTTTAAGCAAAGTAAGTCCTTGATTTGGTCACCATAGTTGTAGGGACTTTAGGTGCAAGTATGGAAATTAAATAGCAAAGACAGCTCTTTTAGCAGCAGCACTTAAAGCCAGATGCAGGTAACTAACTTGCAGTGCTTTGAGGCCAGGTTTAATACTGAAGTATTATTTTAAAAACGTACTGCATACAGTGGTGGCCATGGCTTTGGAACAAGTGTAGGAGCACTTGCTTACCTCATTGCAGCTCAAGTGCTGGCAATTTAAGGCTTTAATGCAGGCCAAAGGTTCATTACACTGTTCTGTTCATGAATGATGCCAGCCAAAGAAACTGCACCTGCCCCACTCATTCCCACTTTGCGCCATCTGCACCAGCCTCCAGCTTGCACAACTAAAGGAACTAAATCTGATTATCAGCATAGCATGCCTTCAACACTGAACCGATCTATGTTGAAAATATAATCGCTTGCAGAAGGTTATACATTAGACCATAACAGTCTTTACAGCACTGCTCCACAGTCATTCGATAGAGCTCAGCAAACAAGAGGCAGCAGCTTTTGGAGAGAGAGGAGGGGCAGCAGCACCCTTGCAGAACCAATGAGCCAACACTGCAAGGTAAAAACCATGGAAGCCACCTCTTCTCTATTACACTCAGGATTGCTTAACTGTATCTCAATGGCTCCTGTGCACAAAACTATAGAATTTTGTTGCATCCAGCTACAAGAAAGATCATGCACCAAAGCTCTGACGACCATGGTTTCACAGCTTGGGGAATTACAAGTTGAAGTCTGCATCCTCACATTGTCAGATCAGGCTGTGAAGAGCAGCTGTGCAGGAGCAAGCACACACCTGCCACCTGTGCCTGCCTACCAGCAGCTGATTTGTGGATAAGCAGACAGAAAACTGGTAGCTACTACCTCACAAGGTTCTTAGTATTGAATAACTTGAGATCACCTCAAAGCCTCTAATGTCTTTCCCAGGTAACTGGAAGTTCATCTGGAAAAAATGAAAGGCTACATCCTAAGATAATGGATCTGAGGTTACCAAACACCAAAATGTAGTTACTTCAAAAAAAAAAAAATAAAAGAACTAAGAGACACAAATCTATATGCAAACTAATTAGAATAAATTCATACCAATTTTTTCACTCTTGAAAGTGCCTGTGCTTGTAACAAATGCTAAAACAAAAAAAAGCCATTCAGTACGGTCAATCCCAATATTTCACTAAGAAAGGCTGTTATAGGAATACCTGTATTGATTCAACCCATACTCCCAATTTCACCTCTCAAGTGTTCCTCCACCAATGTGCTAATACATCCTTAAATTTGCATGTCAGCTACCACATCAGCTGAGAAGCTTATGTTATCCTAGCTGAATAAGAAAATTAAAGACAGAATGGAATTCCCCAAACTCTTCATGAAGCATATGACCATAAAAACTCTAGAATTTGACTACAGAAGAGACATTTGCAGTAACATTAAATACAAGCCTATCTGTTTTTCCAAGAATGCCTTATAAATTCACACACTACCCTTCAAATGAAGGCTTACATGCTGCAAGCTCCGAAGCTGCTGCAAGAGAACACCAATTTTAGTTGCAGAGACCAAGAAAGGTGTCTATCTACAGTTTAGTGCTTAATTTCCTTTTATTGTGAGGACAAAAAAGGTGTGGAAGATTAAGACTTTTATGATTTCACAAGTCTTATGATCATAAAGTGAGCTATGACCTCTGAAGTAGACTATATGGCATATCCAAGTACAAAGAAAAGTCAGAGTTCACTTAAACATGTGGTTCAAAAAAAAGTGAGTGTATGCTCACCTACATCTCTTTCCTGTACTGTACACTACTTGGATGCAGAAGAGCACCATCACATTAAGGAACTCAGCTGCAGGAGAATCAGAGAGTACAACTCAGCTGGGTACAGAAGGCAGCAAAGAACCAGCCACAGGTAAGGCCTGTGTTAGGCCAAACTCTTGGAGAAACAAACCCCATGAAACAGTATTGTAGCAGCTACTGAGCAGCAGCAGCAGCACACAGCTGCTGCTAGAAAGGACTCCACTGGTCTAAGCAGGACATGAGAGTCTGATGATAATCACTGGAGGTACTGCGTTGGACCCACAAGGACCATCGAGTCCAACTCCTGGCCCTGTACAGCACAACTCCAAGAGTCACACCAACTATTTGAGGAAGCTGTCCAAGAGCTTCTTGAACTCTGTCAGGCTTGGTGCTGTGACAACTTCCCTGGGTCACTGTTCCAGTGCCTGACCACCCACTATGTCAAGAACCTTGTTTTAATATCCAACCTAAACCTGCCCTAGAACAGCTTCATCCCCTTCCCCTGGGTCCTGTCACTGGTCATCAGATCAAAGAGATCAGCACCTGCCCCTCTTCTTCACCTAGTGAGGATGCTGTAACTGCAATGAGGTGTGCCCTCAGCCTCCTCTACTCCAGGCTGAACAGACCAAGTGACCTCAGTGACTCTTCATAAAACTTTCCTTCTAGATCCTTTCACCATCTCTGTAGCCCTCTTTTGGACACTCTCCTTTGTGGGTAAGAAGACAAAAGCCATGCACAAACACGGGAATACTTGCAGATTCTACTGTAGACAACACACAGGATTTACCACAGGACTCTGGGAACACACCTCGCACTGCAGGTATGCACTTTAGGGAGAGAAGATGCTACAAATGCAATACATGCTGCACACAGTACGAGAGCAGCACACTTATTAAATGTTAATTGCTAACTGCTTATTGCTGCTACCCCGGGAAAGGTCCAGCACTCTGTATTTGAGAGGCCATTTCATTTCATGCTGACTGGAAGACCAAATTCAGATGAACCTGGCAGACTTCATGTAAACACATTAAAAAAGATTATTTATGCTGGAACACAACTTTGCTAAATTCTTACTAAAATTTAGTAGCTTTTCATTGCCACATACCACACATGCAGCAGAAATTTTACTAACAGGTTTGCTGATTCTATTTTTAGAAACACAGTGTGAAAGACCACATCCATGAGTGTGCCTCCCTATGCAAAAATGGTCACATGCATTACAAAGGATTGAGGAAATCAGCACTACAGTAACCACAGCAGTGAGAATTCCATGAAGGCAGCTGCTCTAAACCGTTAGAATTTCTGTGGTAATTTTACTGTCACCCTTTTCCTTGCACTGCTTTCCTTAGACTTCAAATTTCAGATTGTTGCATGGGTAAAAAGGCCAAGTATTTACTACCAAAATTAGAATTAACTGATTTGAATCACATTTTAAGGTTTAAAAAAACCCCACAGGCAATAAACTTGTTTCACAAAACAGACTTTAAGAGTATATTCCTAACTAAAGATTTGTTCTTCTTGACAGATATTATCAAATATTTTTATTTACAATTAGACAGTCACAACAAATTCGACAGTTCTTGTTTAAGATGCACTTACCATATCTACAAAGACTTCTTAATGTTTAAAAGTTGTTTGGGTTTGGTTCTCCCCTGCCCCCCATTAGCAAGTAAAGGATGCAATTAAACTTCCTTGGATTTTTTTGCTTGCTACATATAGGTGATAATTTGAATTCTACTGAGAACATACTATTTTTCTGACACTTTACCTTAAATTACCTTACACCTTATCTATTATGTTCAATTGATTTTAGGCGTACAAAGTACTAAATATGATTTACAATAAAGATTTCCAAAGACATAACAGGTCTGCAGGGCTTCCCTAAAACACACCAATCTCCAGATACCTCTGAAAGCATTTCCTGACATATTTTAGAATCTGCTCTCATTTTTATAGACATTAAACCCCATTACTTCCTAAACTTTGCAACTCCTGCTTTCTCAACTATGAGTATTCTTGAAAACTATACTTTTGACTTAAAAAAAGTGCTTTTCCTAGGATTTATTTCTAAACGATGGCAAAACAAAAAACAGGAAACCTCACTGAAGATGGGTCTATGTTTTACATTCCACCTAGAGAAACTGAAGTCAACAGATAATTCAGGTAAAGCTTTTGTCCCCCAAACAAACTGAAAACATGAAATTTAGAAAAAACGTTTTTTTGTTGTATAATTAAGATAGAAAAATACAACATATCACTCAAGCAGATACAGTAAAAAAAAAACAAAAAACCAAAACTTGTATACATTTATAACAATTTCTTAGCGCATTTAAGGCTTATCACCAGCTAAATTTGAAATGGCAGTCCAAATATAATGAATTTTAAACACTTCACCCAAACTAATTTCTCAGTAGCACATATTCAAATGTAAGAGAAGCCCATCATATCGGCAGTTACCATGGGCGTTTGTTTTCATACCAGCACAGACACACAAAGTGCACTCAACAAGTACAACACTGGCACAACACCTACTAATTTAATATGATGGCTTCAAATACTCATTTAGCCAGGGAAAATGCTGAGTAGCTATTCCTTCCACACATGCTTACAGTCTTTTAGAGCTGGATTTGGTAGTAGAAAAAGATCTTTGTGCACAGGTACACTTTTTCAAAAATAAAAGAGTTTTGTCAATTAAAATATCTGAACAAGGCTGAAGTCTTTTTTTAGATCAGACAACTTTCTTCTCACTTCAGTTTTATGTTACTGACACAATAAATACAGTCAATCATAAACCAAAGCAAGAGTCAGAAAGCAGTAATTTCAAAGCAAGAGTCAGAAAGCAGTAATTTCTCTCCTCAGGTCTGATGTAAGCCTCAGAGTACCTGCTATAAGCCCTAAGGCACACATTTTTACAGGGGTTCAGGGATTAAATGCTAATGTCTAAACCTGGACAAACTCTCCTGTGCAGTCCGTGAGTTCATCTCTGTAAACATGGAATAACCAAGGTTGGAAGGGACCTCCAGTGGCCATGGTGTCCAAGCCCCAACTCAAAGCAGGACAAATTACAACAGGTTACCAATGGCCACATCCAACAGTCTTGAACTTCTTCAACTCCTCCATGGATGGAGATGCCACAATCTCTTTGGGCAACTTCTTCCAGCATTTTATCACCCTCGTGGGAAAAATTATTTTCCTTATGTGCAATCAAAATTTCCCATTCCTCCAAAATACATGTGTTGTCTCTCATACTATTGCCACATGCTTCCAAGTCTGGGCCCATTTTCTCTACATCCTGCAGGCAGCTAGTTAAGCCTTCTCTCTTCCAAAGGTTGAGCAAACCCAGCTCTTGTAGCTTCTCCGTTTCTTCTTCGTTTCCAACCTCCACTGGATTCACAGATTGATGTGGTTATGTCAACATCTTTCAGAGAAGCTCAAAAGTGGACACCATTTGCAAGATGCAGCTTCCCAAATGCTGAGTAAGGGGGAACAACCACTTCTTCATGAAGAAGTTAGTGAGATTTAGATTCTCAGGATCCATTTTTTTTTTCCCCATCAGAAATACCTGAATTTTAAATTTACACACAGATGTGAAAAAACCTCACAATTCTGTACTCCAATTTCTTTTTACACCAGCAGATAGGTTATTTAATACATTTATCTTATCCTAACTTTAATCTGAAACAAGATTCACATCACTGCCATTACTAAATCACTTGTAGCAAGAAGAACTTGAAGTATCTGCTTCAATCACCTTAAGTGTGCTCTCCAAAAGAAACTGCACTAACTTGAATTCCAGCAAAAGCATCTTAAAATTCAGAATGAAGCCATTGTTCCCCTGCATCCTGAAGCATCCCACAAGACGAACCTATAAGCAGTTTGCTGCATTTAAGAGGAGCAAGCACAAATCACAAGACTACACGAACTGTTTTCTCTATGTCCACACCAAAAGCTTCCAGGAAAGAAGTATCTACACTGGCCATTTTAATAGCTGTCAGAATTCAGGACTTGTGACAGTCTTAAAGGAATGCAAATACCACAGTCCTCCCACTTTTCTCGACCAAACTATTTCTTGTCTTCCTGAGGAAGCAGTACAAGACCTTGTTTGCAAAGGCATGTATGTTATCTGGAAGTTGCTATAGGATGGCATTTGAAAACCTTCTAGAAACATCAGGGAAATTAAATTTTTTTATATACTTGCAGCTCCTATCTAACTGACTTAGAGATACTACACACAACAGAAATTAAGAATTTGATATCTAAAACCTATATTCCAATTTATTTTTTTTTTTAGGTTGAAACTACTTCTTTAACAGAAGCACAGCAGAACTATTTTAATGTGAGAACTCAATTAAGGAGTAAAAAAATAAAAAATCACGTTACTAAGAATTTGTTCACAATAATAGGTGGATTCAAATAAATTATCTTGGAAAATAAAGGCATCTTCTCCCATTAAAGATGTCCCACTCACCCTATTCTAAGCAAGAAAAATCTCTTCAGATGCAGCATTAGAAAACCATTATTCATTTGCAAAACATTCCAATGGAGAAATACATTCCAGTTTAAAACTGCATTGCAGAAATAAAAAGCAATTTCCCCCCACTTATTATTGTCACAAGTGTCTTGATAGCTCCTAAAGACCATTTCTATATTGAACTCAACACTCTCCCCAAAAGAGCAGAAGGGCGTAAGAAGTAAAATCGTGCACAACCTGAAGAGATAACTTCACATCTCTTTTACATAGTTTTGCTCTCTTTCTCCTATCAATGTTCAGTTCTTCACATCATGACTGTACCCTTTGAGATGTTAGGCTTTTATCTTACATAGTGCAGAATTACACCAGAGTTCTAAATCAATTTTAAGTCCATCCATAAATTACTATTCCTTCCAACCTTGAGCTCCCTCAACTGAACACAGTCAGAAAAAGTCACTTTTCTCCAACATTCCACAATTTTTAATTTCTATATAGTTCTTCAACCTCTTTTCATTAAGATGTTCATAATGAGACAGAAATTCAGTGAATGCAACAATCTCTGAACAGGTTAACTTCAAGCATGAGCCAAGTAACTTGAACACAAGACATCTCAGGAAAGCCAAGAGCTGTTATTTATCTTAGTATTCCAGCAGAATGTTTTTCCTGTACTAGAACCCTAACTTCAAATGGTCACTTTCCTAGTCACTGATGATATTTCTTTAATCTCCAAGGTAGCCAAAGTCTGTTACTGCACAGTTTTAGTAGGCAGCAAGTTCCCCTCTTCTCTTACCGAAGAGGTTTAGCAGTTCAGGAGACAAATACAACAGCTTTGAAAATGAAGTGAACAATTTCACCCTCTTCATGCTGAAGTAACAGTTAAGAACACACTTCATGTCAAACACCATCCTTAGTGGAGGGAGTATCATAAGGAAACATTCGAATTTAAGCTTTATTATTTTTTTTAGGATAAAAAGCCCCAAAACAAACCAAATAAACAAACAAATCAAGAATTAAAAACCCCAAAACTTACATAGATAACCTGAGAATAAACATCCTAGGTAGAAGAGGACTCCTTTTTGGGTAAGCCCTACTGGAGGACAAGGTAATGCACTGCCCTGTCTCTAAGCTCTCCCTTCAGAACCTCCATGGTTTTCCAGATAAATTGTCACTGATTGCAACATTTCTTTAAACTGATCATTTTCCTTACCCACCATCATTTTAGCTAGGTCTCATTTTGCCTCTTATTTCTCACACAAAACCTGTGAAAGGTGTTCTTGAAAAAGTTCTTTTTCACATCCTTATTTTTCTGCTTGTGTTTTTTTCCTACTGTGTAACAATCACATTGTTTTGTGTAAGCTGCCTCCTTTTTGGTACTTGCTAACAGCTGCAGATTCTCAAGTGCTGTATGTGGTATGTAGATAGTATATACCTACACAGACAAATATATTAAACACAAAGAGAGCATTCACATGATTCCCTTCTTCTGTGGAAAGGCACAAAAAACAAAATTGGAAAGGCAAAAGACCGATCAAGTAGTGAAATCTGTGATACACAAACACATCTTCTGGCAGCTTACCACCACTGATACTATCTGAGAAAGCTGGACATAATTAGTTCCCTTGAACAGTCTTCCAGTCCAGTTCTAACATTCAGACCCTCACTTTGAAAGTTAGTATAAAGCTAGCCCAGATAAAATTACAAAGAAAATAATGTAATACTCTTAATTATAAACTTCTGTTTTTTCAACAAGCAGCTGCCAGAAAGATACAAAGCTTTCCTACACCCTTCTTCTGTCCCCTGACAGTGCTGCTACACTTTGTTTTTTGGGTAAGACTTCTCATGACCACTTCTCCAGTGAACCCTGACCTGCTTTAGAAACAGTTATCTCAAATGCCTCAGGTCTCCAAAACATAGCTGAGCATAGTATCACGTGCAAGCTACTAAGTGAACAGAACATCCCATAAACCACCAAGGTTTTTAAGCTTCCTCAGTTTGACATCTATGTTTTTTTTCCATTCATATGCTGTATCACCCATGTTTTCCAGATACACAGGTGAATGAAGTCCTTGAGGAAAATGCTTCCCTAGCCCACTTTCTGTTCTTCTGAAGCAGATGAATATAACTGTATTCAGACCACCTTCTTTAGAAAGCACAGGGTGGAGAAAAACACTCACAAAAGAACACTCACCATCACCATGCTTTGTTTTAGTACAAAAATTTACATGCAAGGCTTTGTAGCCAGCAGTGCTTGGCGTTTGCAAGGCAAGACTACCAAAGCCATGGCTCCCCAAACCAGTACAAGTTGACACTACTGCCAAATGAAGGTCCTGTACCATTTGTTCACTTCCAGTACTGTGCTGTATATCCCAAGGGCCAGGGCCAGACTGCGAGTATCCATCAATCCAAGAAATAGAGTAAGTATCCTCAGTTAAAGATAACTCGGGAAATAAAGTTTCACCTTACCCAGCATCAATTCTCAATGCAGTTCACACAGTGAGTGCACAAGCCTACACTGCAAGAACAGAAGGGACAGCAGAGGACTGAGAACAGAAGCAGCAGGACAGATGACAGCAGAGGAAGGCTTTTCTCAAGCAGCTTGGAGTGTTCAAGGAAACACAACCTACTGCCTTCTGCTGAGGCTGACTTCACGGCAACCTTTAGGTTTCTTACACTGTAACACAAACCTCGAGTGCTCTGCAAAGGAACAACTGCAGTCTGCAAGCACACACACACACTAGCATCAGAGGGTGTTAATACAGCCAGATCGGAAACTCTGCACCAACCCCGAAATCGGCTCTAGCCAAAAGTCCCTGCTCAAGGCTACCTGCACACACAGCCCCGCCTGTCACACCTGGAACTACCACACAGCGCTGAGGCACGGCTACAACCTTCCCTTCTCACCCACACACCGCCCGTGCTACAGCGCGCATTGAGTTCAAAGTTCTGCCACCAGCAAAAGCCTTGCACTAAAGTTACAGCCCTGACTCGAGGGACACTCATTTACAGCGCCGCCACCAGTGCGGAGAGTGAGCACCCCGGGGCTGCCCCCGCTCCCCAGGCGACGGCCATCGACACAAACCACCCGCGTCCCGCCGACATCCCTCACAGCCACACCTCGGTGTCTTCCGGGGCCCCGCCGCCGCGCTCCCCGCCCGCCCCGGCGCCCCCCGTTCCCCGCGCACACCTGGCTGCCGGGCGGGCCGCGCACGAAGCCGTTGCGGAGCGTGCCGTGGGTGCCGGTGCCGCCGCAGCCGTTAGCGCGGGGCCTCCATGGGCCGCTCCAATCGGCGCCGGCCCCGCCGCTTTCGCCCGCGTCCGCGGCACCCGCCCCGCATCGGGCCCGTCGCCGATTCACACGGAAGCGCGCCCGCGCTCCACCAATCACCGGCGAGAGACGTCACGCGAGGGGAGGGGCCCCGCCTGGGCGGCCGGCGCGCGTGCGAGGCGGGGGGGGGTGGGCAGGCCGGGGTCCATGAGAGCCCGCCGCCACACGCCGGGTGGGAAGGGGAGCGCGGCGAAGGGCGGGGCGCACCCAATAGCCTCCCTCTTCTCCCCCTCAAAGCGAACGCCACGTGGGGATAGGCGGAGCCAGGGGTGAGCGTGTTTTTTTATGTCCAATCAATTGGCAGAGCTCGGGACGGGGCTGGACGGGGAGGGAGAAATAGCCTAAGCCAATCACAGCGCGAGGCCGAGGGCGGGGCGCGAGCGAGACGCACGTCTTTACGTCCAATGGCGGAGGGAGAGTGGGAGCTGTGGCCGGGCGGCAGCCAATGGGCGGCGGAGCATGGGGCTAGGTGGGAGGTGGTGCGCTGGCTCGTTGCGGCTGCCGGAGGCACAGCAGACGTCCCGAGAGGGGCACGGCAGCCCTGCTCTTCGGGCACGTGGGACGGGGTGCGCTGAGGCAGCGGACAGCCCCCGCTTCCTTCGTTGTTCAGGAGAGGTGGACGAAGCGGTTTCCCCGGAGACTGGAGGGCTGTCCCAGGACGACTGGGGCTGTGTCCTGATGAAATATCCGTCGGAGCCCGGGTGGAGCTCAGGGATCAGACGCTGTTACTGTAAGGCCCTGCCAGCAGACTCGGAACAGGCTTGTTCTTGTCGGAGCCCACCAGGACACTGAAGGCCATTGAGGGAACCCTGCGGACCAGCCTCGGCAGAGCTTATTCCAATAGGATTTACAATTGTGCTGAAGGCTGGCGTGGAGCCTGGCCGCCCTGCTGAGTTTGATTGCCTGCGGCTGAGCTGCCCCAGTCTCCGGCAGCCAATGTTCTCGATGCTGTTACTACGAGCCTCTCGTTTTAAAACCACGCGAGGTGTATGTAAAAATGTGTTTCTGACAGGGTTTGCAAAGATGTACTTCGTTCAAAGACAGGTAAACTGAATGCTATATTTAGTTCGGGGTGGGTTTCTGTTACAGCCTCATTACAGTTGGAGTGACCAAGCATCACTCAGGCTAGCCCAGAAGAAACCACAGTGTGTCTTATTTGTGTGCCTTTAAACACCTGTATGCCGATGTGCGTGGTGAGGGAGTAGGGAGCAGCATCACACGCATAGCGGCAGGAAGTGTCTAACTGGCAAGAAAGGAAAACAGCATGACATGTTTAATCACCACACTGAAAAGATGAAGAGGACCTTTGATTTCTCCAGTGTCTTTTTAAAAAAAAATTTTTTAAGGAGGAAGGCTGTGTTTTTCACTTTGCACTTAGCAAGAGGGGAAAAACAAATGTGAAGAGTTCACACAGGTTTACAGATTTATGCAATTTATGGAGAAATGGTCTCATTCCCTCTTCTCTTTGGAGTTGCTACTATTTGAGTCAGTTATTTTTATGGTATTACAGTTCAAGATTCTGTGGAGCCTCTGTTTCATGGAAGATCCGTGACTGCATAAGTGTTTATGTATGGACAAAAAGTGAATTTAGCTTCTGTGTGTAATAGACATGATAATTTGTCTCTGTCCCTCAGGGAAGGTAGGAAAGCTTTCACAGCCTGGTTTGCCTCTTCGTAAGCGCAGTGTGTATCCAGTCGCTTCATGTCTCCATGTCCCGTTTTATGTACATAGAAGGGTTTTTTATAAATGAGATGTATGAACACAGCTCAGGGAACAAGTGCAAAAAAGTGAGCTTTCATCAAACCAAGTATATGTGACTATGTCAAGTGAGGAGAGCACTCAGGCTTACAGATGCGCTGGGCCATTGTCCCATCCTCTTGACTTGAGGTTGGAACCATGGGGCAGATGGTGTTACTAGGAAGGACCTTGGGATCAAAGGCAGGCAAATACACCTTGGTAAGCACTTGAGTGCTTGTGCAAGTGGACTGCTATCAGTGTAGGTGCAGGAGGAGCATGGTGGGGAAGAAAGCACACAGGTGATTTATTTCTGGATAATCAGGGGAGGGCTTTTGCGAGAGTTCGAAGTAAATCTATGAGGAAACTAATAAATACGAAATAAAAAATAATGGAGCAAGAAAGACGAAGTGTGTGTTATGGGGGACCCCATTGCTGAAGACTATTCCTGAAGAATTTCTCCCTCATTGACCAAAGTTGGTTTTTTTTTTTCGCTCTAAGCAATTTTCCTCCTGCTCCTCTCCCTTTGAACAACAACAGTTGGCAAAGTGAATGAAGAGCTTTTGCCATGAGTCGATGATCCATCAGTCTATGCTCAATGTAGGGCTGCACCCTTCATCCCTGCCTGCCCACTGCACAGGGCGGGAGTTCACCTGCTAAGCCTTACTTTTAGAGATGATAGCTGTTTCACTGCCAGGAACAGGATCTTACACTGCTGTGGTATCTATTAAAGCACAAACCCTTTTCACATGTCGGTACATACATGTGAAAAGGGTTTGTGCTTCAACAATAGATAACACAGCAGTGATGATCCTGGCCTAGGCAGGGTGAAGCAGCTTATCTATCTCTAAACGTAAGGGCATTAGCAGTGTGAAACTTACCTCCTCTGTGCTACGCCGTGGGCAGGCAGGAATGAAGGGTGCTGAACCTACATGAGCATAGACTGATGGATCATCTAAACTCATGGCAAAAGACTTACTCAGTACAATTCAAACTGTTGTGTTCAAAGGGAGAGGAGGCAGGAGGAAAAGTGACTTAGAGCCAACTTTGGCAATGAGGAAAAATACTTCAGAAAGTCTTCAGCATGGGGTCCACTAAACACACTTCTCTTTTCTTGCTCATATTGTTTTTTTCGTATTTATTAGTTTTTCTCATAGATTACTTCAAATCTGCAACAGCCCTCCCCTGATTATCCAGAAATAAATCACCTGTGCTTCTTCCCACCAGTGCTCCTCCACTGCAACTCCACTGAAGCCAGTCAGTCCACTTGCACAAGCACTCAAGTGCTATAATCAAGGGTGTTTTGCTGCTTTGATCCAGGTCCTTCCTAGTAACACACCAGTCTGCCCCATGGTTCCAACCTGCAAAGTCAAGAGATGGGGACATGGCCCAAGACCCATCTTAGCTGGTGGCTCTCTCTCACTGCCTCGTCAATAACGTGGTGGAGAACAGATCACTGTTTGCATTGTTACCTGAGGCTTTGTTCATACATCTCATTATAAAAAAAACCTCTTGTCCAAACGGGACAGGAGACATGAAGCAGACTGGATTACCACACTGCTGCTTACGAATAGGCAAAAACCCAGGCTGTGAAGCTTTCCTGACCTTCGAGGGAAGAAAAATTTACCTGTACTTTTCACACAGAAGCTATTCACTTGTTCATACTAAATTGCAGTAAGATCATGAAAAGGGCTCCAAGATTGTGACTGTAATACTTAAAAATAACTATAAATAGTAAGCAAATCAGAGTAGAGAGGATGAAGACATTTCCGATATGCTTGAAACCTGGAAACTCTTCATTTTGTTTTTCCCTCGCTTGCTAAGTGCAAAGAACAAAAAACACCAGCCCTTCCCATCCTAAATTACACTTGGAGAAATCAAAGGTCACTCTTCCCATCTGTTTCAGTGTGTGATTAAACATGTAGCTGTTTCCTTTACTGCCAGTTTAACACTCCTGCCGGTCGGGAGCTGCTCCCTACTCCCTCAACCAGGATGCTATACAGGTGTTGAATAGCACACAAATACAGACCACACTGTGGTTTCCCTTAGGGGAAAGCCTGACGTGATGCTTGGTTCACTCCAACTGTACTAGGCTTGGTAACACCCCGCACCCCGAACTTAAATAGAGCATTCATGTTTACCTGGTCTTTGAACGAAGTACATCTTTGCAAACCTGTCAGAAAAAACCCCCCATTTTGTACATAAACCTAGCCGTGGTTTTAACGGAGCGTGAGCAGCCGAGAACAACTTGGGCAGCCTCCAGCCTAGGGGCAATACAACTCATCAGGGCGCGCCAAGGCGTCACGCCAGCCTTCAGCACAAGGTGTAAAATCCTATTAGGACTTAAGCTCTGCCCGAGGCTTGGTCTGCAGGGTTCCCTGCAAGGGCCTTTCAGTGTCCTGGTGGGCTCGGACAAGACACCAAGCTGTTCCGAGGCTGCTTGGCTAAGGTGCATTACAGTAAACAGCGCTCCTGATCCTGGAGCTCTCACCCGGGGCTCCGACGGATGATTTCATCAGGACACAGCCAGGCGTCCTGGGGACAGCCTCCAGGTCTCGGGGAAACCGTTCGTCACCCGTCTCGTGGAACACGAAGGAGCGAGGGCTGCCCGCTGCCTCAGCGCCACCCGTCCCCGTGCCCGAGGCAGGGCTGCCGGGTCCCCGCTCGGGGGACGCTGCTGTGCTCCGGAAGCGCACACGAGCCAGCGCACCACCTCCCACCAGCCCCCATGCTCCGCCTCGCCAATTGGCTGCCTGCTCCGGCCAATGCGCCCCCACTCTCCCTCCGCTCATTGGACGGACGGGTAGGCGTCTCGCTCGCGCCCGCTCCTCGGCCCTCGCGCTGTGATTGGCTAGCTATTCCCACCCCTTCACTCCCGTCCGAGCTCTGGCCAAGTGATGGACAAACGCTCACCCCTGGCTCCGGCTCCCACACGGGGCGTTCCGTCTTTGCGATTGGGGAGCCCCGCCCTTCGCCTCGCTCCCTTCCCACCCGGCGGTGCGCACAGGGCTCTCATTGGGCCCCGGCCGCCCGCCTTCGCACGCGCGCCGGCGCGACAGAGCACGGGGCCCCTCCCCTCGCGTGGAAGTCCTCGCCGGTGATTGGTGGATGCGCGGGGCGCGCTTCCGGTGCGGCGCGGCCCGTGAGGGCGGGGGCGGCGGAGATGGCCGGCGTGGGGACGGCGCGATGGAGC
>CM031861.1:41401540-41592145 GCA_018697195.1 Certhia americana
TCACAAGGTTCTTCGTATTTGAAATAACTTGAGATCACATCAAAGCTAATGTCTTTCCCATACTGGAGTTCATCTGGAAAAAATGAAGAGCTACATCCTAATATAATGGATCTGGGTGTACAACCAACACAAAATGTGTTACTTAAAAAAAAAAAAACAAAAAAACAGAGACACAAATCTTATGCAAACTAATAGAATAAATTCACCAATATTTTCACTCATTGAAAGGTGCCTGTGGCCTGTACCAAATGCTAAAAGCAAAAAAAGGCATTCATACGTCATCCAAATAGTTCACTAAAAAGGACTCGTTATAGCTACCTTGTGTTGATTCAACCAGACTCCCAATTTCACCTCTCAAGTGTTCTCCACCACTGTGCTGAATACAACATCTTAAATTTGCATGTCAGCGGTAGGCGGAGGGCTACCACATCAGGTCTGAGAATCTTTGTATCCTAGCTGAATAGCAAATTAAAGCCGAATTGGAATTCCCCCCAAAGCTCTTCATGAAGCATTGCCATAAAACCTCTAGAATTTGACTACAGAAGAGACATTTGCAAGTAACATTAATTACAAGCCTATCCTGGTTTTTCAGAACTGCCTTAAAATTCACTACACACCCTTCAAATGAGGCTTACATGTCTGCAGCTCCGAGCTGCCTGCAAGAGACACCAATTTTAGTTGCGAGACCAAGAAAGGTGTCTATCTACAGGTTTTAGTGCTAATTCCTTTTATTTGTGAGGTCAAAAAGGTGTGGAAGATTAACTTTTATGATTTCACACGTCTTATGATCATAAATGTGAGCTAATGACCTTCTGAAGTAGACAAGGGCATACCAAGTCCAAAGAAAACAGAGTTCACTTAAACATGTGGTTCAAAAAAAAGTGAGTGTATTCTCACCTACAGGCTCTTCCTGTACTTACACTACTGGGATGCAAGAAGAGCCACCATCACATTAAGGCACTTCAGCTGGCAGTAGATCGGAGTACAACTCAGCGGGTCAGAGGCGCACAGAACCAGCCACAAGGTAAGGCCTGTGTTAGGCCAAACCTTGGGAAACAAAAACCCCATGAAACATCTTGTAGCAGCTACTGAGGCAGCAGCAGCAGCACACAGTACTGCTAGAAAGGACTCCCTGTCTAAGCAGGACAGAGAGTCTGATGATAATCACTGAGGTACTGAGTTGTACCCCCAGGACCAATCGAGTCCAACTCCTGGCCCTGTACGCACAACTCCAAGATCCACAACACCAACTATTTGAGGAAGCTGTCCCGAGCTTCTGAACTCTGTCCAGGCTTGTGCGTGACATTCCCCTGTTCCCACTGTTCCTTGCCTGACCACCCATATGTCAAGACCGGTTTTTAATATCCAACCTAACCTGCCCTAGCACAGCTCATCCCTTCCCCTGTGTCCTGTCACTGGTATTGCGGAATATCAAAAGAGATCATCACCTCCCCTCTGTTCTTCACCTGTGAGGATGCTGTAACTGCAATGGAGTGGGCCTCAGCCTCCTCTACCTTCCAGGCGAAACGACCAAGTGACTCAGTGACGCTTCTAAACTTTCCTTCTAGATTCCTTTCAACCACTCTGTACCCCTTTGGTACACTCTCCTTTGTGGGTACGAGACAAAAAGCCATGCACAAATACACTGGACTACTTGCAGATTCTACTGTAACACCACACAGGATTTACCACAGACTCTGGGAAACACACCTCGGCACTGCAGGTAATGCACTTTAGTGAGAGAAGATGACTACAATGCAATACATGCTGCACACAGTACGAGAGCAGCCCACTTATTAATGTTATTGCTCTGCTTATTTGCGGCTGACAACCCCGGGAAAGGTCCGCACTCGTTTGAGAGGCCATTTTCATTTCATGTGCTGACGAAGAACCAATATCAGATGAACCTGTCAGACTTCATGTAAACACATTAAAAGATTATTTATTCTGGACACAACTTTGACTAAATTCTTACTAAAAATTCTTCGTAGCTTTTTTCATTGGCCCCAATACCGACAAATGCGTCAGAAAGTTTCTAAACAGTTTCTGATTCTATATTAGAAACACAGAGTGTGAAGACCACATCCTGCGTGTTCCTCCTATGAAAATGGTCACAGTCATTACAAAGGATTGAGGAAACAGCACTACAGTACCACAAGCAGTGAGAATTCCATGAAGGCAGCTGCTCTCAAACCGTTAGAATTCTGTGGTAATTTTACTGTCCACCTTTTCCCTTGCACTGCTTTCCTTAGACTTCAATTTGATTGTTGCATGGGTAAAAGGGCCAAGTATTTCTACCAAAATGTAGATTTACTGATTTGATCACTTTAAAGGTTTAAAAACCCCCAGGTCAATAAACTGGTTTCACAACAAAACCGACTTTGAGTATATATTCCTAACTAAAGATTTGTTCTTCTGACAGATATTATCAAATATTTTTAGGTTAAATTAGACAGTCACAACAAATTCGACAGTTCTTGTTTACAGATTCACTTACCATATCTACAAGACGTCTTAGTTTTAAAAGTTATTTGGGTTTTGGTTCTCTCCCCTCCCCCCATTAGCAAGTAAAGGATCAATCAAACTTCCTTGGATTTTTATTTGCTTCGCACTATAGGTGATTAATTTGAATTCTACTGAGAAACATACATTATTTCTTTCTGACACTTTACCTTAAATACCTTACACCGTATCTATTATGTTTCAATTGATTTCACAGGAGGCGTACAAAGTACACTATGATTTACAATAAAGATTTCCAAAGAACTAACAGGTCATGCAGGGCTCCCTAAAACACACCAATCTCTCCCGTCCTCTGAAATCATTTTCCTACATAGTTTAGAATCTGCTCTCATTTTTATGACTTAAACCCCATTACACTTCCTAAACTTTTGCAACTCTTCTTCTCACTATGAGTAGTCTTGAAAACTCTACTTTTTGACTTAAAAAAATTTTTCCTAGGATTTATTTCTAAACGATGGCACACCAAAAAACAGTAACCTCACTGAAGATGGGTCTATTTTTAACATCCACCTAGAAACTGAGCCAACAGATATGCAGGTAAAGCTTTTTTCCCCCAACAAACTGAAACATGAAATTTAGAAAAAAACTTTTTTTTTTTTTTTTTTTAGTTGATAATTAAGATAGAAAAATACAACATATCACTCAAATCAGATACAGTAAAAAAAAAAAAAACAAAAAACAAACTTGTATACATTTATAATAACAATTTCCTTTAGCGCATTTAAGGGGCTTATCACCAGCTAAATGTGACATGGCATCCCCAAATATACTGACTTTTTAACACTTCACCCCAACTAATTTCCAGTATCACATATTCAAATGTAAGAGCAGCCATCAATCGGCAGTTACCACTGGGCGGTGTTTTCATAAACCAGCACAGACAACCAAAGTGCTACTCCCAAGTCAACACTGGCACAACACCGTACTATTTAAATTAGTGGCTTCAATACTCATTTAGCCAGGGAAAATGCGGATCTACTATTCCTTCCACACATTCTTCAGTCTTTTAGAGCTGGATTTTGGTAGTAGAACAGATCTTTGTGCACCGTACCTTTTTCAAATAAAAGAGTTTTTGTCATTAAATATCTGAACAGCTGAGTCTTTTTTAGATCAGAACTTTTCTTCTCACTTCAGTTTATCAAGTTCCGGACACAATAAATAGCATCCAATCATACCAAAGCACGATTCAGAAGCAGTAATTTTCAAACAAGAGTCAGAAAGCATAATTTCTCTCCTCAGGTCTGATGTAGCCTCAGAGTACCTGCTATAACCCTAAGGCCCACATTTTTACAGGGGTTTCCGGGATTAAATGCTAATGTCTAAACCCTGGACCGCTCCTGTCAGTCCGGGAGTTCATCTCTGTAAACAGGAATAACCAAGGTTGGAGGGACCCTCGCAGTTGGGGCCATGGTGCCGCAATCCCCATCAAATCAGTACAATTACAACAGGTTACCAGGCACATCCCAACAGTCTTGAACTTCTTCACTCCCTTCATGGATGGAGATTCCTCAATCTCGTGGGCAACTTCTTCCGCATGTTATCACCCTCAGGGGAAAATTATTTTCCTTAGTGCAGTCAAAATTTCCCATTCCTCCAAAATACAGGTGTTGTCCCTCTCATTCACTATTGCCACATCTTCCAAGTCTGGGCCCATTTTTCTCTACATCATGCAGCCAGCTAGTAAGGGCCTTCTCTCTTCACAAAGGTTTAGCAACCCAGACTCTTGTACTTCTTCCGTTTCAACCTCCACTGGATTCCGATTGATGTGTTGTGATGTCAACATCTTCAGAAAGCCTCAAAAGTGGACAACCATTGCAAGATGCAGCTTCCCAATGCCGAGTAAGGGGAACAACCCTTCTTCATGAAGAAGTTTAGTGACTTTGTTCTCAGGCATCCATTTTTTTTTTTTTTTTTTTTCCCCATAGAAAGACCCTGAATTTAAATTTACACCAGATTGTGAAAAACTCACAATTCTGCTGTACTCACATTTCTTTTTACAACATCGGCTAGGTTATTTAATAAATTTTCTTATCCTACTTTAATCTGAAACAGATTCACATCACTGCCATCCCTTTAAATCACATTGTAAAGAAGAACTTGAGTTCTGCGTCAATCACCTTAAGTGTGCTTTCCAAAAGAACTGCCTAACTTGAATCCAGCAAAAGCATCTTAAAATTCCAGAATGAAGCCATTGTTCCCCTGAACTCCTTATCATCCCACACGATGAACCATAAGCGTTTGCTGCATTTAAGAGGAGCAAGGCGACAAATCACAAGCACTCACAAACGTTTTCTCTACTATGTCCACACCAAGCTTCCAGAAGAAGTATCCTACACTGGCCATTTTAATAGCTGTCAGAATTCAGGACTTGTGACGGCACAGAAGGGGAATTGAACAGGAATGAAATACCACAAAGATCCTTCCTCGTCACAAAGGCCCACTTTTCATACTTTAATTCCTCCTCAGCCAAACTAATTTCTTGTCCCTATCCTAAAGAGTAACATACAGACCTTAGGATTTGCAAAGGCATGTATGTGTATCTGGAAGCGATTTGGCTAATAGGATGGCATTGAAAGACTCTTCTCGAAACATCAGGGAATTAAATTTATTTTATATCTATGCAGCGTCGCCATAATCTAACCTGACTATAGAGATACTACAGCAGAACAACAGAAAATTAAAATATATTGATATCTAAAAACCTAATTCCAATTTATTTTTTTTTTTAGGTTGAAACTAACATGTCTTTATGACAGAATCACAGGAGGCAAAACTATTTTAGTAATGTGAAACTCATTAAGGAGTAAAATAACATAAAAAAATAATAACATACCCAGTTTACTAAGAAATTTGTTTCACAATAATAGGTTGATATTTTTCCACAATAATTATCTTGGAAAATAAAGTCTCTTCTCCCCCTCACATTAAAGATGCCTCCAAATGGGGGTCACTGACCAGTTCATAAGCAAGAAAAATCTCTTCAAGTATGGCACGCATTAGAAAAACCATGAATAGTCATTTTTTGGCAAAACTTTCCACGGGAGAAATAACACTTCCACATTTTAAAACCTGCATTGCAGATGGAATAAAAAGGGGAGCAATTTCCCTTCCCCTCCACTAAAAATGCTATTATTGTCACAATTGTCTTTTGATAGCTTCCTACGAACCATTTCTAAATATTGAACTCAACACTCTCCCCAAAGCAGCAGAAGGGCGTTAAGAAGTAAATCGTGCACAACTGAAGATCTCACAGTGTCTCTTTTAACATAGTTTTGCGTCTCTTTCTCCTATCAATGTTCGGGTGCTCACTCATGACTGTACCCTTTTTGGATGTTAGGCTTTTTATCCTTACGTATGCATGAATTACCCAGAAGTTCTAATCAATTTTAAGTCCATCCAAAATAACTTTTTCCTCCAACCATGAGCTCCTCAACTGAACACGTCAGAAAAGTGTCCCCCCCCCCCCCCCCACTTTTCTCCCACATTCCACAATTTTTATTTCTATATAGTTTCTCTTCAACCTTCTTTTCCATTAAAGATGTTCTATGGCCAGAAAATTCGGGGGTGACAACAATCTCTGAACAGGTTAATTCAAGCCATGAGCCCAAGAACTTGAACACACGACATCTCATGAAAGCCAAGAGCTGTTATTTATCTTAGTATCCCAGCAGAATGTTTTTGTCCTGTACATAACCCTAAGTTTCAAATGGTCACTTTCCTAGTCACTTGATGATAATTTCCCTTTAATCCCAAGGGTAGCCAAAGTCTTTAATGCACAGATTTTAGTAGGCCAGCAAGTCCCTCCCGTCCTTACCGAAGAGGTTTAGCAGTTCAGGAGAACAAATAACAAGCGCTTTGAAAATGAAGTGAACAATTTCACCCCTTCAATGCTGAAGTAACAGTTATGAACACACTTCATGTCACACACCATCCTTAGTAGGGAGTAGCATAAAGGAAACATCGAATTTTAAGCTTTATTATTTTTGTTAGTATAAAAGCCCAAAACAAACCAATAACAAACACATAAAAAAAAGATTAAAAAAACCCCAAAACTTACATAGATACCTGAGAATAAACATCCGAGGTAGAAGAGGACTCCTTTTTGGGTAAGCCCTACTGGAGACAAGGTAGCCTGCCCTGTCTCTAAGCTCCCCCTTCAGACCCCATGGTTTTCCAGATAAATTGTCACTGTTGCAACCTTTCTTTAACTGATCATTTTCCTTACACATCATTTTAGCTAGGTCGCATTTTGCCTCTTATTTCGACAAGCAAAACCTGTGAGGTGTTCTTGAAAAAGTTCTTTTTCACAGCTTCCCTTATGTTCTGCTTGTGTTTTTTTCCTACTGTGTAACATCACATTGTTTTGGGTAAGCTGCCTTCCTTTTTGGTACTTGCTAACAGCTGCAGATTCTCAAGTGCTGTATGTGGTATTAGATAGTATATCCCCTACACGACAAATATATGAAACTACACAGAGACATTCACATGATTCCCTTCTTCTGTGAGAAAGGCACAAAAAACAAATGGAAGGCAAAAGAAACCGATAAAGTAGTGAAATCTGTGTACACAAAACACATCTTCTGGCAGCTTACCACCACTGTAGTACTATCTGAGAAAAGCTAGGACATAATTAGTCCCTTGAACAGTCCTTCAGTCCGTTCTAAACAGCGAAGACTCACTTTGAAAGTTAGTATACAGCTAGCCCGAGATCAAATTACAAAGAAAATAATGTAAAACTCTAAATTAGCAACTTCTGTTTTTTTCACAAGCAGCTGCCCAGAAAAGATACAAAACCCTTTTCCTACCCCTTCTTTAAAATTCTTCTGTCCCCCTTACAGTCGGGCGACAACTTTGTTTTTTGGGTAAGACTTCTCATGACACTTACTCACAGGCACCCCCTGACCCTCTTTAGAAAGAGTTTATCTCAAAGCCTCAGGGCTCCAAACACTAGGAGCATAGTATCACGCTGGCAAGCTACTAAGTGAACAAATATCCATAACCCACCAAGGTTTTAAGGCTTCCTGCCGTTTGACTGCTATGTTTTTTTTTTTTTTTCATTCATATATGCTGTATCGGCCCATAGTTTTCCAGATACACAGTGAACAAAGTCTGGAGAAAATGGCTTTCCGCTAGCCCACTTTCTGTTCTTACTGAAGCAGATGAATAAATAAAATTAAACTGTATTTCAGTGGACCTACCTTCTTTAGAAGGCACAGGGTGAGTGAAAACACTTCACAAACAGAAGCACTCCCCCATCACGCATGGCTTTTGTGGTTAGTACATAAAATTTAGCATGCAAGGCTTTATAGCCAGCATGCTTGCGTTTGGCAAGGCAAGACTACAAAGTCCATCGGCTCCGCAACCATCCAAGTTGTCACGGACCTAACTGCCAAATGAGGTTCCTGTAAATTACCATTTGTCACGATTCCATACTGTGTCTGTATACCCAAGACCAGGGCCAGACCAGACTGCGAGATCCATCAATCCAAGAAATAGAGTAATTATCGTGCTCAGTTAAAGATACCTCGGGAAAGAAAGTTTCACTTACCCAGCATCAATTCTCAGATGCAGTTCACACAGTGGAGGGGGGGGGGCAAAAGTCAAGGCCTACAGCATGGGCCAAGAAGCAGAAGGGACAGTCAGAGGACTGAGAACTATAATCAGGCAGAGCAGATGACAGCAGAGGCAGCTTTTTCCGATCAAGCAGCTTGGAGTGTTCAATGAAAGGGCACAACACTACTGCCTTCTGGCTGAAGCTGACTTCAGTCAGCGGGCAACCTTTAAGGTTTCTTATCACTTTAACACAAAACCCTAGTGCAGCTGGGGTCACAAAGAAAGCACGGGCGGTCGCAATCAGCACACAGCCACTAGGCATCAGAGGGTTTTAATACATCCATATCGGAAACTCTGCATGCCACCCCAAATCGGCTCTAGCCAAAAGCCGCGTGCTGCAAGGCTAACCGCCGTGCACACACAAGCTCCCCCGCCTGTCACACCTGGAACTACCAGCACACAGCGCTGGGCATATACGGCTACAACCGTCCCTTCCGTCAACCCACACACGCAGCCCGTGGCTACATGGGCGCGCATTGAGTTCAAAGTTCTGCCACCAAGCAAAAAAAGCTTTCACATAAAGTTATCATCCCTGACATGCGAGTGGACCACTCATTACAGCGTTCCGCCACAGTGGCAGAGAGTGAGCACCCTGGGGCTGCCCCGCCTGCCCCAGGCGACGGCCGATCGACACAAACCGAACACACCCGCGTCCTGTCCCTCGCCGGACATCCTCACGAGTGGGTCAGGCCAGCGAACCCGGTGTCTTCCGGGGGCCCCGCCGCCGCGCTCCGCTCGCCCCCCCGCCCACGTCGGCCCTCCCGTTTCCTCTGGCGCCCGCGCACGACCTGGGCTGGCCGGGGGCGGTCGGCGGGTGGCCGTCGGGCCGCGCCCCGGAAGGGCCGTTGTCGGAGCGTGCCGTGGTGGCCGGTGCCCGGTGCCTGGCAGCGTTAGCGCGGGGGCCGCATCGCGGAGGGCCGCTCCTACGGCGGCCGGCCTACCGGGCCGCCCCGCTCCGCCGCCCCCGCCCGCACGGGCCGCGCCGCACCGGAAGCGCGCCCCGCGCTCCACCAATCACCGGCGAGGACGTCACGCGAGGGGAGGGGCCCCGCCTGGGCGCGCCGGCGCGCGTGCGAGGCGGGCGGCCGGGGCCCAATGAGAGCCCGCGCCACCGCCGGGTGGGAAGGGAGCGAGGCGAAGGGCGGGGCTCCCCCAATCGCAAAGCGGAACGCCCGTGGGGAGGCGGAGCCAGGGGTGAGCGTTGTCCAATCACTTGGCAGAGCTCGGACGGGGAGTGAAGGGGAGGGGAATAGCTAGCCAATCACAGCGCGAGGCCGAGGGCGGGGCGCGAGCGAGACGCACGGTCCGTCCAATGGCGGAGGGAGAGTGGGGCGTGGCCGGAGCGGCAGCCAATGGGCGGGCGGAGCATGGCGCTGGTGGGAGGTGGTGCGCTGGGCTCGTTGCGCTGCCGGAGGCACGGCAGCGTCCCCGAGCGGGGCACGGCAGCCCTGCCTCGGGCACGGGGACGGGGTGCGCTGAGGCAGCGGACAGCCCCTCGCTCCTTCGTGTTCACGGAGACGGTGGACGAAGCGGTTTCCCCGAGACCTGGAGGGCTGTCCCAGGACGCCTGGGGCTGTGTCCTGATGAAATCATCCGTCGGAGCCCCGGGTGAGAGCTCCAGGGATCAGACGCTGTTACTGTAATGCCCTTGCCAGCAGCTCGGAACAGCTTGTGTCTTGTCCGGAGCCCACCAGGACACTGAAGGCCCTTGCAGGGAACCCTGCAGACCAGCCTCGGGCAGAGCTTAATTCCAATAGGATTTACACTTGTGCTGAAGGCTGGCGTGAGCCTGGCCGCCCTGCTGAGTTGTATTGCCCCTGACGGCTGGAGCTGCCCAATTGTTCTCGCTGCTCACGGCTCCGTTTAAAACCACGCTAGGTTTATGTACAAATGTGTTTTCTGACAGGGTTTGCAAAGATGTACTTCGTTCAAAGACCAGGTAAACTGAATGCTATATTTAGTTCGGGGTGGGGTGTTACCAACCTCAGTACAGTTGGAGTGACCAAGCATCACGCAGGCTAGCCCAGAAGGAAACCACAGTGTGTCTGTATTTGTGTGCTATTAAACACCTGTATGCATCCTGGTGAGGGAGTAGGGAGCAGCTCCCGAGCCGCAGGAGTGTTAACTGGCAGAAAGGAAACAGCCTGACATGTTTAATCACACACTGAAAAGATGAAGAGTGACCTTTGATTTCTCCAGTGTAATTTAGAGGGAAGGGCTGTGTTTTTTCTTTGCACTTAGCAAGAGGGGAAAAACAAAATGAAGAGTTACCAGGTTCAAGCATATGGAGAATGGTCTCATCCTCTTCTCTCTGATTTGCTACTATTTATAGTTATTTTTATGTATTACAGTCACATCTTGGAGCCCTTTTCATGGATCTTACTGCAAATTTAGTATGAACAAGTGAATTAGCTTCTGTGAAAGACAGTAATTTTTCTTCCCTCAGGAAGGTAGGAAAGCTTCACAGCCTGGTTTTTGCCTATTCGTAAGCAGCAGTGTGTATCCAGTCTGCTTCATGTCTCCATGTCCCGTTTGGACAAGAGGGTTTTTTATAATGAGATGTATGAACACAGCCTCAGGGTAACAAGTGCAAACAGTGAGCTTTCTCCACCAAGTATTGACATGCAGTGAGAGAGAGCCACCAGCTAAGATGGGCTGGGCCATGTCCCATCTCTTGACTTGCAGGTTGGAACCATGGGGCAGACTGGTGTTACTAGGAAGGACCTTGGGATCAAAGCAGCAAAACACCCTTGATTAGCACTTGAGTGCTTGTGCAAGTGGACTGGCTTCAGTGTAGGTGCAGTGAGGAGCACTGGTGGGGAAGAAGCACAGGTGATTTATTTCTGGATAATCAGGGGAGGGCTTTTGCAGAGTTGAAGTAATCTATGAGGAAACTAATAAATACGAAAAAAAAAATAATGAGCAAGAAAGAGAAGTGTGTTAGGGGACCCCATGCTGAAGACTTTCTGAAGTATTTTTCCTCATTGCCAAAGTTGGCTCTAAGCATTTTCCTCCTGCCTCCTCTCCCTTTGAACACAACAGTTTGAATTGTACTGAGTAGCTTTTGCCATGAGTTTAGATGATCCATCAGTCTATGCTCAATGTAGGGCAGCACCCTTCATTCCCTGCCTGCCCACCTGCACAGGGAGGAGTTTCACCTGCTAATGCCTTACTTTTAGAGATGATAAGCTGCTTCACCTGCCAGGCACAGGATCTCACTGCTGTGTTATCTATTAAAGCACAAACCCTTTTCACATGTAGGTACCTACAGATTGATCACTTCATCTGTCCTTGAACCTAACTGACATGAACCCTTAGAATGTGATGGTTTCAATTTTGGTTTGGGAAATATAAATAACATTAAGGGACCTGCTAAGTTGGTTCATGCAGGACTGTACAGTCTCACACAGCAGCTGCAGTGCTCCCCTGCCCAGAGGGATCTCACCCTGCCCTGAGCATGGGGCCAGCATAGCCTGGTGTTTTAGGGGCATCTGGTCCCTTCCAGCACAGTGCAGGGGATGTGGAAAGCCATGCTCACACTGGTGCTGCAGTGAAGGGTCCAGGATATCCACAGAGACAAATCACAACATGGGGATGCCATCCCAGGGCATAAGCAGCACCAAACATCCCACAGAGCTCCTGGAATCACACCTGCAACTCTGATATGGCTCTGTGCACTGCACAAGACACCTGCATACACAGGTGGCTGCAGCTTGTGCCTCTGAACTAGGCAGTTGCAAAACAGAAAATCCAAATGAAATCTGAAGAGCCAATTCCAGTTTTAAATGACATTTTAAGTCTCAAGGATACTATTCTAGTGAACTGGCAGAGCAAACTGCCTTATTCCACCAACTGAACAGTATCAATATCACCCAACACGGGTGTCAAAAAAGGCAGAGATTCTGATCATAGTTTACAACCATGGGACTTTTTTTTTTGCTGTAGGGGGGGGAGATAAGTGAGTCATCGCTTGGCTCATAGGAGCCTCACCATTATGTGAGGTCAAATTCCTGATGTGTTTGTGTTTGAGTTGGAGGTGTTGGGAATGAATGCACCAGGGAGCCCTGAACATGTGGCATGAATCAGAGGGGTGATTTGTGAACTTTGGAGATGGCTGAAGGGCAAGTTCCGGAAGGAGCAATTGGGTAGGAGACTTGAAAGCTTATGAACTTTGAGAGACACCTCACTCAGAGGGACATTGCTGGTCACAGCCCACTGCAGTCCTGGAGAGCTCAAAGGGTCTCACTTAGGGCTGCTCTTTGTAGGGTCACAAGAGAGTTGGCTTTAGCTACAGCAATTTTTCATCCTGGCTGCAGTTCTGGTTGGTTTTGCTATCATACTTTCAAAGAAGAGATTCTGGCAAGAAAACCACGTTTCCAAGGCTGTTTGTTGATTAGCATAAGTTCCTGGGAGCAGTGTTTCTGATAAGATCAAGAGGAGCTGAGCTGTTCATCAAGGCTGAGGCCTGAAAAACATTACATTGTAGTGCATCCAGAAGTGGGGAGGAAGGGGGCATGTGCCATCCCACCTTTTTTCAAACCATACTAAAGAGCTGTTTTTCTCTAGGCTTTAGTCAGGACTGACTACCAAGATTGTCATAGCTTTGTTTGGAGCCTCCTGTGCTTTATCTGCTTTTACTTATGTTCTCTGTCCCCAAGACTTCTGTACAAAACAGTACTTAGAAAGTCATATCTGTTCCCATTCCACCCTCCTCAGTTGAATTTTCTGGATATTTGGCCCTCCTTTGGGCAGTGACTTGTGCAGTGTTTTGGAATGGAGATGGTTGTTTCTCTGCAATGGAACTAGACTGGATCTTATAGTCAACTTAAGACCAGCAGTAACATCCATCCACTTTCACTGCATTTCACCCACCTGCAGAAAGATGACTGGGGATAATGTCAGAGGAAATGGAAAGGTTATATTCACAGCCTAACAGAGGTTGTAACAGTATGGAAATTAGAGAGTGAAAGGCAGTTGCTGCTCCCTGGATAGAATGCCCTTGGTGTGCTCAAAACCTATTTCATGACAATTCCCCACACCCACTGTCTGCAACCGCAGCACCTGCTAAGGGGCTTGGAACAGAGGGTGGAGTGGAGACACCTCATTTGGGTTCTGATGAAATCCTTGCAGGGAGGGGAACTTGATGGCACTTTGCAGCTGAGAAACTGCATAAAACCTGTCAGCCAAGGGAGACAGGAGATGTCCTGCTCTGAGCCAACCGCTGTGGTGAAATCATTCTCCTTGGATGAACTTGGTTCATTATAGTTTAATTGTAACATTAACACACACCTCCACCCCAAAGTTACCCACACCTCTCATTGGGCATGTGCTCTGTATTTTTTACTGTATGTTTTTTAAAAAGATGAGAGAATTTTACACCAATCAGTAACAAAGGTATGTATGACTGGGGTCACCCAAGCTCTACCTAAATTTAGAGAAGTAGTATAAAAGTAAGTTAAGAATGGGGGGAAAGTTAGGGAAGACTCCATCACAACTATCAGTTGATAGGCTGAACCTGTCTTCTCCCCTGTGGAGACACCTATTGGGTAAGAATCAAACTCTGTACATGCTGAATATTTTACTGGGGATTAGAGATTGTGTGTGCATTGCTTTGAATATGTTTTTGCAGTCAGATACTATCACCAGCACTCATCAAACCTTAGCTCACCATAGTTTTATATTAATAAAATGTTATTCCATAAACTGTGTGAATCCTTCACGTGCATTAGAAGTCACCAGCAGCAAGTAATGTACTCAAATAAAGAGGAAGACTCACTGAGGGGTCTCCCTTATGCTGCTGGTGTGTGTCCCTGACTAAGGCAGTGGACCCACCCTACAATCCAGGATTGCTCAGTGAAAGGTCCCCATAACAGGGCTCTGACAGACTGATCAGGCTCAAGGATCTTGGCTTCCCCGGGGTGTTGACAGACAAATCAAACACTAAGGGTCGAGTAAATCTCCCCACACTAAAGGTTGAAGAAATGTCCCCTTTTCACATGACACTCATGACACCACCTATTTTTTCTGGAGTCTGAATTTTGGATCTTTGTTTATGCCATCACCCCAGAACTGTGTGGTTTTGTATCTTTTTTAGTTGCTTATGGCAGTGTTCAGCCAACAAAGGCTGTAGCTTGTTCTTGCCACAGAGAGAAGCTGATATAAGTTAACCTTGCCAGAAAAAAATCATTAGTTTGGTCCTCCTACGCAATTCACCTTGTACCCTGTCAGATACATAGTTTAGTACAGCAGTATTTGGGAATTCAGGGACATGTTTGGGAATGAATGGCTGAAAATGTGATCACTTATTTCATCATTCTTGGCTTACACTGCTTTTTGTAAATGGAAATATGGCCTGACAGAGTCTGATGTCAAGATACAGGAGTACTGGCAGAAGGGAGGTGCAGTCAGGGCGTATTTACTCGGGGCACCAGTCGGAAGCAAGGTAATCTCTGTAGCTTCTGATATCATATTTGGTTAATGTGGTGTGTAGTTAATCACCCATGCTTCTTCAGCTTTCATATCCATCCTCCACGGACATTCTTTGTCACTCATGCCTGTTGCCACTCAGGTTGGGGAGTGGAAGAGCAGCGTACTAGGAACTTTAGATCTTCAAGTTAGTTCCTGATGGAACTAACTGGTGCATCTAAAAAGGCCTCCATGCCAGGTGTTCAGGGCTCCCTGGTGCATGCATTCCCAGTGCTTCCATCTCAAACTCAAATGCAAACACAGCAGGAATTTGACCTCACATAATGGTGAGGCTCCTATGAGCCAAGTGATAACTCATTTGTCTCCCCTACTCTACAGCAAAAAACAGTCCCATGGTTGTAAACTATGATCAGGATCTCTGCCTTTTTTGACACCCGTGTTGTGTGATACTGAACTAGTGACTTTGTTTTGTTTGTGCCTTGCTTTCTGAGTGCATAAAATGAGAGTAGTGAGACCATTACTCTCCCTGCCCCCCTCCCCATCCAGGATGAAGTGAAAGGCTGCATCTGTGCGGTATAAACAAAGCCCTAATTTACATGTAAATGCCTGTGATATCGCTGTAGCAGCAGAGTTGTAGCAGTGAAACCCTCCTTGTGTGCAGGCAGCTTATGTCAGCAGAATGAGGCTATTTTCTGAGCAGAACTTTACCAAGCACCATCAGCTAAATCAGCAAAAACACTGAATACCAATATAACTACATCCTCATTAGGACATCAAGGCCCATAATATTTTAATTCTTAACTACTTTCTAGGTGCTTAAATACTTTTGAGGATCTGTACCTACCTATTGGGACTATGGGAGTTACCCTGTTTCCATCAGAACCCTGGCAAACAGGTTCAGAGCAGATGTGGTCTCACTTTATCACTGGCTGCAGAGTGCTCTGAGAAACTGGTAAAGGGCCCAGAGCCCAGCAGAGCATGAACAAGCTCCTCTGGCTGACTTCAAGGGCAACATTGCTGCTGCTGCTTCTGACAGTGCTGTTTGTACTGCAGGAGATTGGACAGGTTCTTCCTTATTCACATCTTCCTGTGAGAACAAGAGAACTAAAAGTGGTATTCCCTTGAAAATGTCTTTTCATTTCATCCTGTTTTTTTTTCATTTCATCCTGTACTGATGCTATTGCAAAGGTGGCATATGAGAAGGCAGCATATTTAGAGAAGAGAGACAGTGAGGACAGTGCTCTAGTACCTGAGTAGTGACCAAACCTTAGCTTGGAGAGGAAGGAAGGAGCAATTTGCCACCTTTCCAGTACCAAGCACAGTTTTGCAGGTTATTTTCCTATCTCTCTTTAGAAAAAACAGTTGGCAGAAGACATGGCTAAAGGAGGTTTTGGTTTTTTGTTTTTTTTTAATGCTCAACTTTCTACTCCAGAGAGAGTCAGTTCAACCCATCCAACAAAAAAATATCCCATGGAAAATTTTCTTCTGGCTTGTGAACTGAACTGACTTGGTAGATGGAGGAAGGTGGCCACAGATTAGACATAAGGGGAAACTACCCCATCTGTACAGCAAACTGCTTTTGAATTACAAAATCTGATATTAGAGGTGATGGGAGCACAGAAAGATCCCGAAGTTCAGTTCAGAGAAAAAGGTCAATACAAGAAAACAGAAGGCTGCTGTCTCTCCTTTTGGCAAGCATATTATTATAGATAGGAGAGAGAGAAACTTTGCCATACAGTGAAATGGGGCAAGGAAGAAATTTAAGAGTCCTTAACTACCCATAACTAGGTAGTTAAAAACTTTCCCTCCAAAGTCAAAGGAACTAAAAGCCATACTTAACTTGAGGAGATGAAAAATGTTAGAGGCTGTACACTACCAAGAGGGGAGATCTACCTTAGGATCAGGGATTGATACTTGGGCTTCCATCAGTGTGATGCTGCAGGCAGGACTGAGCACTCATGTCTTTCCCACTCACACTGCTCACAATGCATTACTCAGCAGCAGCCAGACAGAGCTGCAAAGTTCACTCTGTGCTTGATCCTCGACTGCAGGGGAGATATGTCTCTGTCCAAGTGTAAGAGGAAACGATGGGAAATGTTTCATAGGTATAAATTCATAGGAAATTCATAAATATTCATAGGAAAATCACATCAGTGAAGATGTTGCAGGCCTGCGTGGTTGCTGTATCGGGCATGGCCATAAGAGGGAAGTATGTGCTCAGGCATTAGGTGCTTTCTCTGGACTGGAGCAACCCCAGCTGTGTTGGTTGTGGGCTGTGCAAGCACCATGGATCTGCCTGGATCCCACCTCCTCTGCAGGGCTAAAAACAGGGCCAGTGCCTTTGGAGACACTGAAGAGTGTGAGCTCAGTCACCCAAGTGTGCAGGTAGCGATGATGGGGATGGGGTGAGAAGGAAGCAAGGGTGGGAAAGTGAATTGTCACTTCCTGGAGATAGAGGAGGATGAGATGTGCAACCCTGAGCAGTCCTGAGAGAACTGGAGATGTCTTGTCCAGAGATGATGGGCAGTCAGGTGGGGAAATCTCATTTCAGTTTTCTCCTCACACATATACAGATGTCAGGTTGTGTTAGCTGGATCATACTCACATTAGGACTTTCAGGCTCGAGGGTGGTGACATTGAGGTGCTTTTAGGAAGGGTAGGGGATCTCAGGAGAAAGAGAGCTGAAGTCAGCAAGCTTGAAAGATTTACAAAGAGGAATAAAGGTCCAAAAGGATATGGGCAGGCAACCCTGCTAGCTCTCTAAGGGAGACATTTTGCCTGAAGCACTTCTGGTAGCATTTTGTAGGCCACATGAATAGAGCACATGAGCTGTGTAGCAGTAACAAATTGGGTCTTGGTTGTTAGCAGCCCTGTCAGACTCAGGTGACTGTTACCCTCTGTCATGGGCCATCCCTGACTGCATGCCTTTGCTACATGCTTGTTAAAACTCACCAGTGCTCGAGGTAGAAAAAGACACTTATACCATGTAATGTGGGAACTTGAGTTTTCACCAAGTCTGTGCCTGCTGACTCCCATATACCTGGAGCTCCATTGCTGGAGCTGTCATGTATGTATGGATGAGGAGTTTCTGTTTGCCTCCTGGAGATCCTGTGGGGACCCACAGGATGCTTTGAGGAAAAACTGTACTAAGACTGGTTTCATGTTGTTACTTGCCAAGAAATGTGAGCAGCAGGGTCCAGTCAGGAGCACCAAATGACCTGATCACCAGCTTCCTGTAAGCTGGCTCTGCAGAGAGGCACCCAGGTTTCTCCTTACAGATCTGCTTCTCTGGGACCTTTTTTTTTTTTCCATCAGAGGCAGAAATAGAGGAAAATGAATGGGACAGAGTTGAATTAATTCCTTTCATGCCGCAGCATGAAAACAGAATGCATCTAAGAATTAACTGTACAAGAGCTGTGTGGTGGCAGGGCTGGGGGAGACAGGGTGGGTGCATCTTTTGGTGCCTGGCTGACCTTGTGCTCCCAAAGCATCTCATGTCTGTGCAATAGAGGGACCTACAGTTGTAGGAGCAGGGACTGGGTGGTTATCTAGAGGCGTAGGTGGTACGAGGGGGAGAAAGCTGGATGAGTGTGAATTGCTCAGCACATACATGTTGTGCAGGGGGTTGCTGAGCTGGGAATGGCTACAAATATCCACACGAGGTCACTTGGCAGTTAAATGAGGCGAAGAATTACCATGGTGACTGCACTCCTCTCCCTGACAGATGCCAGGCTTCCAGGCAATAATATTTGTGTGTTGCTCTAAAACCCCCAGTCTCTCTCTCTTTTTGGAAAGGGTAACGCCATGCTGCCCCATCTCCAGATTGGGAGAATGGTAAACACTGGGATATGGGAGTGGTTTCTGCACACTCTGTCTTCCAGTAGAAGGGGCCACTGTCTGGGTACCTCCTACACTGGTCACTACTGCACAGACGGAAGGGCTGTGGCTCGAATTACTGTGACATAGTATGGTTCTTGCTCAGTGTGTCCACTGAGTGTCCTCAGGAGCAGCGATCTCTGAGCCAGCTGCCAGCCCTTAGGCACAAACTGCATGTGTGCAGAGAGCTGTGTGTTGGAGGACATTGCACCTGTGCTGCAAGAGGTGCTCCAGGGAGCATCACAGTGACCAGCTCCAATCCTGGTGCCACCAGGAACTTGGAGCCCACCAACAATAGGTGCTGCAGGACACCAAGGACAGACAAGAGACAAATGTGCACCAGAACTTAAAGCCTTTTTGCACCTAGTGTATACACACTTGCTTTTAGTGCCCACATGCAATGTGTTCTTTGTTCTTACTTATTTGGATCAAATCATGTCCTATGCTGTTTTCCTGGCAAAGAAAGTTCAGCTGCATCTTTCAGGTACCACAGGTACTAAGGTGTGTTCCTCAAAGATTTCTGTAATTCCTCTTCAGAGACCTTACTTCTTTCATCTTCAGAAGCCTTATTTCTTTCATCAGTTCTCTAGCTCTCCTGTGTTCTCAGTTAGAGGTTTAGGGAGATGGTTACTTTGTGGTCTGTGAGGAAAACTTGAAGGAGGAAAGGCTTTGTGGACTAAAAATGTTGGGGCATGTTTGGTTTGGGGAGCAACACTGATGCATCCTGCACAGACCCATGTGAAAAAGCTGGAAGGAAGGAACCAAGTAGATGATCATGCTGGTCCTGTAGGCTGAAGTACCACAGGGAACCAGGGAGGTGCTGAAGACCAGCAGGTAGGTCATTGTGTCACTTCTGCTGCACTGGTATTTTGCAGACATGCAGAACACAGCTCAAGAAAAAGGTCAATAGCTTCTCCTCACTGATATGCCCATTACAGCATCTTCCCTTGAGTATTCATCTTTTCCCTGTAAGGGTTTTTGTTTAAATCACAGAAAAGCATTCTAGATGCTGACAAACAGGTATTGTCATCTTGCAGAGGGCTGGCAAAAGAACAAATAGCCGCACTTCAATGGAGGTTCAGCAATCTTTCCACACAGCACAGACTTGCTAATTTGCATGGTCATGAGGTCTCATTGGAAAGATATTTTTAAATGAAAAAGCAAGGAAATGATGCAAAATAGATTTGAGCATATTCCAGGAGATAGCTAATTTTTTCATAGTGAAACCCAATAATAGATCAGTCTGTGTGCTATGAACCTCTCATCACAAAAATATATCACAGGAGGCCTCTGCCATCTATTCTGGGCTGAGCACTGACCTTGGCTATTAGATCTCAATTAAGCGTGTATGTGACAAATGTTTCTTTCTCTTACACTTTTCTGCTGCAGAAAATAATACTTATGGAATCAAACACAAAGTACTTGCACAGTCACTCTCCAGATGGGACCCATGGTTTCTCAGTAGGTTTTATACCACATGAAAAAAAAAAGCATTTCTAGTGTGAAATTCAGGGAAAGGAAGTATTAAACATCTGTGAAGCCAAAGATCACAGCCTTCAGCACTGAGCCCCTCTGCTGTTCCAGAATGGTGTGTAGTGATGCTTGCAGCTGCAGGCAGGGTTGAGTAGGCCACAGGGACAGAAAGAGCATACCATCTCTTCACTTCCTTAGGCTTACTCACCTGTCATCCTTCTTTCCTTTAATTTCTTCCTTATAATTTTGATCTAGAAGGGAAGAAGTGCTAGTGAATTTGACAGTGGTAGTAATAAGACTATGCAAGACTTGCTTTGGTGCTTAAGACTCCTAGGCAAGCCAGGACCTGTCTGCAGACTTGCTCCACTTTCAGGTCAGGTAAGTGCTGAACCATCAAAACAGCATGCCAAACACAGATCTCCCCTGGAGTATAATTACAGTGTTGGGCCAGGAAGGGACAGTGTTGGGCCAGGAAGGGCTTGGAGGCAATCATATCCCTATACTCATGTTTGACAGGTCAAGCCTGAGGACTGGAGGACTGGAGAGCCTCACCTTTATGCCTGGGAAGATCATGCAGCAGATCCTCCTAGAAGATATGCTAAGGTACATGCTATGCCAAAAGCAAAAGGCATGCTAATTTTTCACCAGCCTTGTGATGAGGATTTGATGGAGCAATGTCAATGCGAAAAATACAAGTTTTCCAACAATGTGGAACAAAAGCCTTGCTTTAAAGGGGCCTGAGGTGTGTTTTCAGCTATGTGGAGTGAAAAGAGGCTTATTTGTGTGCAACATTCAGCAGGGTTTAGAATGGCTGAAGATTATTTGCAGTAATGTGGCTAAAATCTTCCTGACCTGTCTTGGACACCTGACAATCAGCAATTTTCCCAAGTCAGGTTTCATCATAGCAATGAGAACAAGTTGACAAACTCAAATCACTCATCACCAATTTGGTACAGCTCTCTGACTGCCTTTCCAGGTGCTGGTTATATTTGATGAAAGGTCAGGCTAACATCTGACTCTAATCTTAGAGGAATGTTGTCTGAAAAGCCAAGGGGGAAAAGGCCAGTGAAAATGAAAATGTACTACCTGGAGAGGCAGAAAGCTGAATGTAAGCTTGGTCTCAGCCACTGTGAGCAGGTAAGATGATGCCAAATCAATTCTCTCTGTTCTAGAAAAGATGGGACATGCTACTCAACACCTGGTAGTGAGGGTGTGTCAGATTTTGGTGCTTGTCTCATATTCAGTGTATGCTTTTTCTTCCATTTCTCTGCCTGCCCAGGCTGTGGTGAGCAGGGACACTTTGTCCTTGGAAGAAACTATTTACAAACTTTTTTTTGTTACCACTGCTGTTAAAAATGTCTCAGTGCTCCACTCAGGTTTGCTTTATTTCAGCTACATTCCATGATTCCTAGCTCTCATAATCTCTGAATTTGTCTAAGTTATCCCATTAAGAACCAGTGAATCTTTCCAAAATTTAAATTCTGGAAACAAATCTAACTCCAAAGCTTTAGCATCAACCAACACCTCTGCCTGGACTGATTGTTTTCAGCAAGAACAGTGCTTTGAAAGATGAGTCTCCTTTCCAGGCTGTGTGCTCTTTTTTGGCTACTCCATCATTTCCAAATCAATAGCTGTCTCTGATTGCCCCCACTCCCCTCTAGATCCTGCTCTTTGCTACCTCGTTTTGGTTTTAATTTGCCGCAGCAAAATTGCAGTCATTTTTTTCCCCCACCCTAATTAAGAAACCTATCCATTAAGGAGGAAGAAAACAAACCCCAAACCTTCTTATCTAAGTCCATAGTGCAGAACAGAGGAGGAATGATTTGTGAGATGATCACCTCTAGAAAGCCAAGGCCTTTTTTATTCTTCTGGCCTTCCTCAGTAAATACAGAATGAGTATTTTAAATTCACCTACAAGGAAGCTAAAAATTAATGTAAAATACTGACTTCTCAGCATCAGAGGAGAAAGAGACTGCATGTCTTCTAGTCTGACTCACTTTTTATTCTCTATACACAGTTCAACAAGAATATTTGGAGAGTGTTTCATTGTGCTGCATAGATACATAGAATCATTTAGGTTGGAAAATACCTCTAAGATCATGAAGTCCAAGCATAAACCTAACACCTAAACCTAAACCTTGGCTGTAGTAGACAGCCAAATCTACCACTAAACCGTGTCCCTAAGTACCACTTCTACGCATAAGTGTGAACGCCACCTCACATTACCTCTATTTCAGTTTCCCCACATTTTGTTATAAACTGGCCTTGCTTCTGAACTTCAGAGGCTAGTGGTCCTGACCTATGCTTTGGAAGAGCTTTGAGATCATGAAACAGATGTATTGTGGGCAGGTGGCAGCAGCATTGAGTTCTTGAATTAAGGAAATAAGCACTGAGTGACACTGAAAGAGGGCACAACCCCAATGCTGAGATGTATGATTATGTGCACAAAGAGTCAGGCTAAACAGAGAAGCTCAGGGGAGAGCCCACTACACATGGGGCTTTTGTGGAAGAGGACATTCAACAGCCCCACAAGAAAAGGTCAGAGACAGAATAATCTCTGCTGACTTGGTAAAAAATAAGATGGGAAGGGTCTCCACAAGATTAAAGCTTTCACTTCCTCATCCAGAGCAATTAACACCTCTATTCTGGAAAGAGGGAAAGCTACTACAGGCTTTTACAGATTTTATCCCCTCTCTCCTTCTCCCCTGATCCAGTGGAAGTGGTATGTTCTATGATGCCTATCTGAATACAAGCTTTGACTAAAAATCAGTCCGATTCCCTGCTGTACTCCAGAGACTTACCACCTTGGACAGATAAGCATTTAGCTGATAAAGTTCTGTCTCTGTGCATAGTCAGCTTCTAAGGGGGGGCTGATCTAATTGCAGAACCTGATGGGGATTGTGCCTGCTAAACTAAAATTACTCTGATATTCCAGATTGTTTCTCTCCTCTCTCGGACGTGAAGAGCAAGAATCCTTCAGAGGAGGACCTGCTACAGAAGTCCAGATCAGCTTGCATTAGGAGCATGAAAGTATCTTTTTGAGACTAGTTTCCTAAAGGAAGAAAGCATATGTTATTATGGGTTATGTATGTCTTAAACTTGGTGTGTCCTCACCTTCCTGTCCAGTAACTTTGAAACCTGTTGGTCTATTTTAATTAAATTTGATAAATTTCACAGCAAAGTTCCTGCAGGTAGTAGGTAGCCAGTTAGAGGAGAGGCACCCTCTAAATATCCTGATTCAGGAAAATGGTGCACTGTGCATGTATTAAGCTCTGGGGACATCACATAGGAAAAAATTACTTATAAGTACTCACCTGGATGAAAAGCTTCAGTAAGAACTCAATTTTTTAGGAACAGAAATCCATTGGGAACCATGGCTCATTCATTCTGCACCTCACAAAACAACTACTTTTATTTTGTTATGATGTAGATGGGAGGAAAAAAATATTTAATTTAGGAAACACTGTAAAAAAGTGGATGTAGTGCATCTAGCAGATTTAAGAACTAGGTAGGATTCAGAAGTCAATTTGGTTTTGGCTTCCTGATTGTAACAGAAACCAGTCCTAGCAGAGAGAGTGATGCAGCACCTGAAATCAGACAAGGTTCTGAACAGTGCTAAAGTGAAGAAAGGTAAGGGTCTGGGGACATTATCTATGGGGGAAATGTGTTTCCTGGGGTCCTTCCATGCAGCTCAGAGTAGACTAAGAGGAGATGGTCTAACTGTAGACTTCAATTATTTGTAGGAGAGTTACAAAGAGAGTGGAAGTAAATTCCTGGTAGTAATAGATGGTAAGAAAAAGGCAGAGAGAATGGATAGAGGCTGTATTCTGGGAAACTCAGACAGGTGAAATTTCTTCATAAGGTGAATATGACAGCTCTGGGCACAAGTTACTGAAAGAAATGGTAGAGTCTCCATCACAAAAGGTTTCTAAGTATCATGTAGACAACAGCACTAATTCCTAGTGGGAGGTTGGACTACACACCTCAAGAGGTCCATTCAACCACCATTTCTGAGGTCCTTTATTTTCTGTCCAGATGATGCAAGTAAACAGTTTGTATGAGCAAAGTTGTCACTTAAAAAGTAACCTCAACTCTACCAGAGGACACAAGAACATATTCTTAGTCATTGTTCAATTCCTTGTATAGAAAAATTGTTTTGTTAATGTGATTATTATTTGCTGAGTATAAGTGATGAAACTTATTTTGTACTGTGCTACACTTGTGTCAGATACATCTTGTGCTTCCTATAGCTCTATTACACTATGCTGGAGACTATTTTCAACCAGCTTTGGTTGTTAGGGTTTACAGCAGACCATGGATTACTGTCACTGGTTTTCTGTAAGTCTCTTCTTGCATAAAGATTAAAAAAAAAGAGCCTTTTATATATGGGTCTTTTGAGACCTCTATCAATATACATTTCTGGATAATTAATGTCTGCAGGCCATGTACTTCTGATAGCTTTCTAAAGTAATGTGTTCAGACTCAGGCAAGTTTTATGATTTCATCAGAACCAAAGTAAGCTTAGAGCACACTGAATTATTTCTCAATTAATTTTGCATCCTAATTAAGTAGAAGAATCTTACCATTGACAAGTCTCTTTTTCTGTGTTAAATCTACCTTGTTTCAAGTGTGATGCAGAGAATCATTTATATGAATAGAACAAGATAGATCTGAGCTGCTGTCTGCACTACGTAAGATACTGGCCAGCTTCACCCCAGACGTGGCAGTGTGATGTTGCCACTGTCTCAGCAATCCCTACCCAGCTTCCTTTTCCAGCCACTTGCTTCTCTCTACCTACTAGCTCAGCAAAGCACACAGCAAAACAGAGTAGCTTAGGTGCACCTTACTATAATCTGTAGAAATATCTCCTATGAAACAGTGAGGAAAAAATCTCAACAAGCTCTCAAAGAAAGGAAAATTACCTAAGATCAGAATCATTCCAGCAGCAGGCACAGCTTTAGGGACTACCTTGCTCTTAAATTACTACCTGGCAGCATGGAGAGGCCATGCAGTAAATCTGTCTTGGGCACTAGCTAGCAGTCCTGTTGTAACACTGAACTGTTCACAGTTCTCTCAGGCGGACTGAAATTTTTTAGTTTGTGCAGGCAGCTTTCTCTTCTGCTTCCAGTATTCATCCCACTGCCCTTTCTCATTTAACTGGAGATTTATTTTCCCTTTATTCTTGATTAAAGAAAAAAACAAACAGTAATGGTTGGACAGCTAGCTTTATCTATAGATCACATAATGAACAGCAGTACGTGTGGTAAACAGTGTGCTTCATTTCCAGGTGGCTTTGAAACAAACACATGCTTATCTTCTTGTAATCAACTCATTATATAAATTTTCTTGCAGAATTGGTCCAGATGTCCTCTTTTTTCCCTCCTCTCCCTCAGAGGAATTACAAACTACAGAGAATGCACCTATATGAACACAAGCAATTATTTGTGGTACCTATAGATACAAAAACTTGATCAGTGCTATGAAAAAATCCTATTATATCATTATATCACTGCAAATGCAGTGCAAATGTCAGACTGAAAGCTGTGTGGTGTAGGTCAGTGGTTCCTGAGTGTATTACTGGATGCAGCCCTATTCCCTGCCTTCTTCCCAGGACTTGCTGCCCTCTTTGACATCATATTCTGGAAGCACAGTTTGAAGAGCCTTAGGAAGTCCTGTGGTTTGCTTACTTGTACTCCACTCTACTCTGGTCACAGAACCAATGATCCTGCTAGGCTGGCAGTTCAGGAAATTTTCTCTTCTTATTGTTGTTTCTCTTGGTACATGGATGCTTTTTTTTCCTGGGTCATTTCCTGTATGTCCATTTCTGGTTCATGGACTTTTCATTTTCTGGGTATTGATACAGGATTAGATCAGGGCTGTTTTACAATGGCATTAGGTAAAAAGCTTGACTGCAAGTTACTCAGCAAATTCTCAACTCACATCTAAACAATGCTTCAATGGACTGCATATTTCTCAAGACCAATTGCTATCAGTAGTTTGCAGTGTTTACTACAATTTTTAACTGCAGAGGATAAACAGTATGGTTTCTGGTCTTTGACTCATAGAACAACTGAATCCTGAAATAAATGATTGCTTCTATATATAAATATACATAATTTTTATAAACATATGTAATTTATATAATATATAAATATATATTATATATTTATAGGGAACAAAGGATGTGAAGACCATGGACTTACAACTCATACTGTGACATGAAGAAACCAGCTCCTCTTCATTACCTTCTAGTTCCATGACTCTGTCTTGTCTCATCATCAGAGGTGAGGGAATTGGACAATCTTTGCTTCCTTCTCCAGAGTGAACAGTCAGTCTGCCTTCTCAGTTAGGAAAACAGATATTCCTCTCCATCCTTCTCCATATTCAGGTACCACTAAGGGAGCTTTGCTGTTTGCTGAGCTTGACTCACTCAATTTTTCCTTTGCGGTCATGTTGTAACCTCTCTGCATAATATATTCACTCTCCTAGGGCTCAGCTGTAAATATACCAGGCCTAGGCTACAGAAAGGACACAGAGTAAGATATTAAAACTCATATCTAATTATTTTAGACCTTAAGTCACTGGAACTCTTTGCAATTATCGTATAAGGAATTAATTGCAAGCAAAGACACATTCACCTCTGATGAAATAAGCAGACCAGACGCTTTACCCATGAGGAAAAGCTGCCACGTATGTATTAAATTGGACTTTGATACTGCAGGCAATACCCCTCTGCAACTGCCCAGCAAACCCAGAACTGCTCATAAGCAAAGCAGTCCTGCAGACATATGCAGGGCTCCTCCACAGGAGCTGGCAGATGGCAGAGGTAGTAGATCCAAAAGAAGCCTGGAGGGAACTGCACAAGAGATACAGCAGCATTAAAATACACTGGAAACAACTAACAGGGAGAAAAAGAAAAGAAAATAGCCAGCCCACAACTGATAGAGATCTTTAATTTAAAAACCAAGTAAGTTTATTCATTGGGAAAGTGCAACAAAATACCCCAGGGATAGTGCATTCCATTCCAACAATTAAAATTGCATTAAAAAATAGATAGGAAGGTCTGCATCTTAAAAAGAACTAGCACAAAAGCTAGTGCTTTTCTTTGTTTCAGTGTATTTATCTTTGGGTGACAGAGATAGTCACTGATTAAATTTTTAGGTACTTAATTTACAGCTTCATTGCTTTTATTTGCAAGTCATTCTGTTCCTTATAGATGCTACCTTGGGACTGGAGAACCATAACACACAGGCACTTAGGGGAGGGCAGTTTTGAAAGAGTGGTGATGTTGGGCTCAGTCACATACTGCTGGGAGGAGACCCAGTTGGGAGCTACTAGATATTTTAAGCAGATATCGCCATATCGCTCCCAACTGTTTCTCTCAAAATTCTGAGATAAGATGTTCAGTACCATTCATAGAAGCAGATTCTGCTGCAGCTGAGGGGATGCAAGCAGGCAAAAGGAGAGTACAGGACTACAGCAAGCTTAAAGCAGGTGTTGCATCAGTGAGCTGCCAGTTTCTGACCACTGAAAATGTTTTTGCTGTAGGAGCAATCATCTTGAAAATGTTGCAGGCAGGTGTTACACCCATAGCAGCCTATTCTCATTCTTACTTGTTACTTGGGTTCAGCTGAGCTGTACAAGCCCAACATGATTCTCCATCACAGAGCAATTATGTATCTGTTGCTAACACTCTCTGCCCCATGATTTCAAAATACTTTAAAACATCACTCCTAAAGCTTAAACGAAGCTTCACCAAAAGCTTAAACCATTTAAGCTTCACCAAGCTTACAGTTCTCTGACATACAGGTATTTTAAAGGAAACAGTACAGTAAACATTTGCAACAAAACGCCAACATATTTCATCTCCTGAGTCCAAGTCCTGAACTTATCCTTCTTTTCCTTTTAAATTCTTTTTCACCTCCCACCTATTTATTACAGCAAGAAGGACTACACTTATTCTGCGCAAGTTTATTAACTGCAATACAGACAAGTGACTTCCAGTATTACACCAGTTCCTAATTCCATATGGAAATTGCCTGTCTGGCCCATGTCAGTATGATCACCTGGTCTCAGCTGACTGTGTTTGGTTTATGTCTTTTGGCTTTGCTGTTCTCATGATAGCTGTCTTCAGAGGGTGCTTGGCCCTTTTCATTTGTCCCAGATTCCTCTGGAAATTTTTGACCCTCAGCCAAGACCTGTCGAACAGTCATGTTGATGCGGGAGGACTGCAGGTACTTGGCACACACCTGCCAATCCTCATCAGAGCTGTGCTCAATGACTGAGCCAACAGGAAGGTCTGAAGGAAGAGCTTGGTCGAAGCACGAAGGCAGAGCTGTCCCCTCAGGGTTGGGGAGGACCCGGGGGACAGCGTGGTACAGCAGGCGGCTGAAGCCAGACATCACCATGATATCTCCACTGTGCATGAACATTGCTGTTGGGGCCTCCTCACGCTTCAGGCCCCCAAGCAAAAATATGGAGGATTGCCCAAAACTAGAGATGGTGTAAAGATAGCAAGAGAAGAGAAAACAAATTCAGGTGGAGAACAATTTTCTGTGCAGTACGAAAACATCAGCAGTTAAATTCCTTTATAAAAAACACTCCAAGCAATCACAAAAACCAGAGGGACTACTAAGAAAAACTTTTAGGTGGGAACATGGCAAACAGACTAAGAGATCTGGTTCAAGATAGGCACAGCAATTGCCCTGCCAGATTTGAAGCTCTGCTGAGATACCTCTTTCGTACCCAACTAACACTCTGCTGCTTTAGAACAGAACTGTGCACTCTGCAAAAGAACTCTTCACTCCAGGAACTACATCCATGATATTCAAGCAGTCCTTACAGAAAAAACTATGTCCCTGACCTACAGCTTTCTGCTATGCAAATCTTCTGAGAGTGAAGATTATACACCCAACTAGCAAACTACATCATACTGCCTTCCTATAACTATATGCAACCCTAGAAAAAAGCCACTGATCTTTCTGTAATACTCAAGTAATGCTTTCCTTGACTCACCTGAATGATAACAGAGGCCGAGAATGGTCTAGTTCAGACTCATCCACATGAATTCCCAGTGAAGAGTCAAAATGATAGTAGTTCAAGATCCCTGCTTGGGCTTGGAAACCCCGAAACCCACAGGCTGCAGCCACTTGTTCTGACAGGAATGCAAGGTCTGGGGGGAAAGGAGTGTGGTGATTTGCTGAGTACTTCTGGAAGGAGGAGAGGGGGAGAAAAAAAAAAAAGAAAGCCACACCCAACACATCAGAGCAGCAAATACACTAGGAAACAAACATTGAAAAAGAACTCAAAAAAGAACCTGGCTGATAGTCACGGAGAAGAATATCACATTTACCTAGAAAATGACTACAACACAGGCAGAACCACAGCAAATTTACCTCCCATCATTAAATTCATGACCTAGGCTGAGACTACCAAATATTCAAATAATTTTGAAGTTTATCATTATATCTAGATGCTAAACTTGGAATCAGTAAGATTAGTATCAACATCCTGAGGATCTTCTCAGTCACAACCTGAAGCTGCCAATGGAAAGACAGTTCTGTAGCTTATCAACAGAGCCCCAAAACAAGCATCTTTATTCCTTCATGAATAACAAGCAGGAATCAATTGCAAACCTACTTTTTCTCTCTCCCTTAAGTCCTTCTCAGAGGACTGGAAGATAATACTCAAACTTTTATTAAGGCCATGCAGTAACAGGTTGATCTGCATTATAGTGGTTCAGACTTATTTAAGCTCAGAATCACATGAGCAGCAGTCTCTTCTTGCTCCTGCTCACCCCACCAAAGAAGAGCCGTTTCCCAGAAGTCACACTCAAGTAGTTAGCAATGCTTTTGTAATCATCCCTTTTGAGGTAAAAATGCCACTTACCCTGAAACAGTTGCAGGTTTAGAGCTGAGAGTATGCTCTCACATTAACTTTAAAAGGAAATAATGCAGCAATGGACTTTTGCTGTTAAACCCTTCACAGTAAACCAATATAGAATAAAATGTTCTTAAAAGCAGTGTTTGTTAGTGCCTTTCCTTAAGACTGTCTTGTAGGATCATAAACATTTTATTTCATTATGTCCTTCTTTGTTTGCCATTCTGAGTGCTTATGGCTAAGGAAAACGGAGAATTTAATCTCAATACCTTAGTATCCCAGTTATAATGGTAACCAAGGGTCACCCAGCGCAGCTTCTCCAATAGGCTCCTGGGCTCCCATTTACTGGAACCTTTCCTTCTACGAAGACAAAATATGAAGAAATAGGTTATGTGTTAATTTCTGAGGGGTCTTCTGGTAGTGCAGCATACAGTAAAGAGATTCACTCAGCCATTTCACAGCCTATTAAAACCAGTCAATGCTATTAAAACTGATCAACGCTAAACTTCTACTTTCACTGACAATACTTTCTTCCTCCTTGGAAATTTATTTCATGGAATGTGTGCAAGCTATGGGGCCTACTGTCAACTGTTATCAGTTTGAAAGCTTGCATTTTCAACATGGTACCTAAGGGATTATCGGATGGAAACACAATGAGCAGTGCAGATTAAGAAATCAGAATTAAACATGTCCTATTTGAGCTCTTGAAAATGAAAGACCAGAATCTGAAGATCTGAAAGCTGCAAATGAAAGGAAAAAATATTATAGACACTTAATGAAAAATTTTAGACAGGAAAATTTGTTGCCTGACAGTGAAGCACAGCACGCTGCCTAATATTGCAAAGGATGGTTTGTTCTGCTACTTGGTACTTTGATAAAATGTCCTTAGGACAGACTGACTCACAGTAAAAATCAAGACTTCTCTAGCTATGACCACAGCGTCAACAAGTCTAGCCTGCAGGTGTCCCTTTATCCAGACTGCTACAGCAGACAAAGACTGTCCTTCTCATGTGACAACCCTGAAGTGAAGAGGCTGAGTGGTCTGAAGCCACACACCAATTTACCATTCTTACTTGTAGGCAATGAAAGCAAGAAGAGCCTTCAAGGAGAGGCTTCTAGTACAGACTATGGAAAAGCCCTTGAAAAGTTACAGAGTACAAGTAACTGAATCATATATGAAATAAATTAATGATGAATACAAAAAGGAAGGTACACATCTATCTTCTAGTCTACTCATTCCAGGAATTTCAGCATACAGCCAAGTCACATGTTATGGTAAACAAAGAAAAAGAAAGGGGAAATATACTAGGAAGATAAACAGTAATACCAGACAGCTGGCTCTCATTTATAGCTTCATTAGTTCAGCATGACATGTCTCTTTACAAAAAAAGATTGGTATTTGTGCTGCCATCATCAAGTCTCAGCCAAACATCTGCATTTAATGTGCATTTCTACCTGGATACCCAGCTTGTTCCTGCCCTTCAACTATGGCATACTGATAGCTCCTAAGATAAACCAGCAACAGGAGTAAAAGGCCAGTTTCTTTACCTTTAGTAATTTTTCTTAGCTCACTGATTACTGAAAATAGTCTTTCCAATTTCCATCTGTCATAGGGTAACTGCAACTGCAATTACCATAAACACCAACACAGTAACTGTCAAATGCATGCTGCTTGGAACAATTTGTGTAGCCCACAAGCAGGTAACACAGCATTTATAAAAGGGAGAACCCACAGTTTGTTCTTGTCCATCTTTCAACTGACAAACAATGTTCATAATGAAACAATTTTAGCATGTGCCTTTTGAAAGCGCTCTTTTGCTACAGTGCTGGAATTTTTGCCCAACAGCAAGAGTCCAAGTGTGTGGGGGAAGTCCTTATTCCCAAACCTTGGTATTTTGCATGTGATTTCATATGCAATTGCCAAGAAAGGGAAAATATGAGTGTTGTGTTTCTGGAAAAAACGAGGTCCCATAAGCAAGCACAGAAAAGGTCTGGTATAACTATGTTAGAAAAAGACAGAACAGCATGGGGTCTTTGGTCTGAAGATCCCTTGTTTCTTATTTATGATTGCATCTATAAAACTCCTCCAGCCTTTTACTTATACACAAGGACAGATATATCTATATATCTGTATATCTATATCTTCCTTGTGGGAATGCTCTATTCCCTCTTATGCTTTTAACTGTCCCCAGCACCAGAGAAAATACTCAGGCTCCACTTTGTGAGGAAAGCATAGCATATATGTCTAGGAACTGTATAGATTCACCCTACTTTGTGATTCCATCATCCTGAAAAGAACAGATAAACCATGACCCAAGGACATGCATGCATTATCCTGATGGCTTTAAATATCATTGAAGTTGTGACCCATCTTGGAAGGAGACCTCTCTTTAGTTAAGCACTGTTTCTCGCCTCCCTCAAAGGATTTTGATCCAGACACTAGAGAGGCTGGCTAGTTTCATCTGTTGCCCCTAGGTATAAGTACAAATACAGCAGCTTGCTCACTTGAAGACTCAGGTAAGTACTTCATAAAACTGCCAGGGCTGCTCCCAGCCACCACTCTTCCAAACATTGTTTTCAACTGAACTGGATTCAGCTGCAAATTAACCTCTGTCTGGATCATTCTCTGCAAGCAGGAGGTCCTGCTGGGAGAGGCCTGTCAAACTGCAACAGTGCCCCACTTTTTTCAGCTATTGAGCACAATGCACAATCCTTTCACAGAACGATTTTTCATTCTTGATGGAACACAAAAATGGTGTCTACATTTCTGTAACTAATTCTGACTGAGCCTGGAAAACACAAGTGAGACTATAACTTCTCTCCCAGGTGCAAACATTTATATGTTCCAATCTTGGTTTTGCCATTCTTTATCTTGTAGGTGTCAAAAAAATTTTTGAAGAAAATTCTCAGCATGTCAACCTCACTAAGAGACTGAAGTGGAAGATGAACACCGTAGGAAACTCTGGTTGCACCATCACACAAAACAATCGTTATAAAAAATGAGTAGTGAAATCACTAAGGTAACAATAAATATCCAAATAGGTAAAAGATTGTGTACTGTAAACAGTCTGTCTTATATGTATTTTTACACGTGACGTTAATAAAGCTTAAGCTTTAAAAGACTTTTCCTTTTTTTAAACTTTCCACTTGACTTCAAAACTGGGACAAATTCTCCATTAACTTCCAGATCAGGTAGAGGAAAGGCAGCTACATCAGCCACAGAATTCTGAACCTAAAGGAACTTTTCAGATTAAACAGGATTGCCATTAAAATGGTACATTTAATTCAATGTCATGCTGAATTAAGAAGAACCACAAACAAAACCAAACCAAAAGAAATACTTTAGAAAATAAGAACACAGAAACAGGTAGATCTGAGATGTTCAAGAAAGTACCGTGTACTGGGTCTAAGAGCTGACTGGGAAGAAGTGCTATCATTAATGGGGAGTTTTGGAAAGGATCCATTTTGCCCCAGGAAAACTGAGGCCTAGAGGAACTTCACGGTTCCATTTTAGCTGAGCTTAGCAAGCTTCAAGCACCACATCAGCCAGGGTCACTATTTAACATTTCACCAATGGCTTTAGAAAAATATGCTACTAGAAAATCCCACTGAAAATGATTGCAGAGAATTAACAAGGATGCACATGAAGCCATGAAATACCCATCTTTAACTTGGCATGCCTGACACCATCTGTATTCTGTCAGCATGTACACAATCTTTTTCAGCTTCCCTTCCCTGCTCAATTTTCTTAAACCTTCTCAAAGGTGAGATGTGGCTCCAATAGTTTTGACCATGAAAGGTGATAATGGACTTACCTCAGCTGCTCCTTGCTCTGTCCCCACAGGTCAGTGGTCTTCTCAGGAGCCATGTGCAGGTCCAGGTTACAGACATTGGGTTTCTCAGGGTATAGCTTGAGACACTGCTTCACCCAGTGACGCTGGCAGCCCGGAAGGAAAGGGTTTGGTATGAAAATAAACCCTGAACACAAACGAAAAAGGAGAGGATGGAGACAAAATAGGATGAAGTGTTTCCCCGTTTTTTTTCTGAATGTAGAGCAAAGGATAGGAGCCAGATGTAGTGAAAAAACCCCTTAGACATACAACCATTGACTGTGCATATAAGCTGATGAAATCTATTAGAGTTAAGTTAAAACTTACTGGTTTTTTTCAGAAAAAAAAAATGGTGGCTCAAGGTAGAAGGCAGAGAGGGCAGCCAACACCGGTTAAAAAAAAATTACAATAAAGGACATATCTATGTAAGGCATATTGATTACAGTCTTACTCTCTTTACTCCAACTGCTTTGGAGTAATTTTTTTTTTTTTTAAATTATTCAGCATGACTTTTCTCTTAAGCCCAGAAAAGTTAAAGTAATTGTGGCCTACTTTTTCTTTGCTTCAAGCTCACTTTATCCCTGTCTCTGAACTCATACTTTCTTCCTATTGCTACTTCAGAAAGACGTCCCTGGGCTGAGCAACCATCTAGTAATATAAAGTGTCCTCCCCTTTGCTTCATGCTTATTTCCAGGTAAGTTTGGTTGTATCCATATTTGCATTCTGATATGGTAAGTCAGAAAGGGACATGAAAGTCAAATTATATCCCAAACCACTTGTTGTTGACTGCAAATACTTTGCAGGCATTGTTAATTAACAAAACAAACCAAACATACAGCTATTCTACACATTCATTTAGCCAGGCACCTCAGGCAGGGTTCAAGCAGCAGCCCATATGAGAGATGATATTAATCTGTACTGTACCTACTCTGAGAATCAAGGTACCATCTCAAAGATGGTCAATTCAGTAAGACTCCCCAACACAAAATCCACATGTAAAGAGAGATAAGGGTATAAGAGGAACAAAGGAAAAGGAGGTTTTAAGGGTTTGGTCTATTGTGTCTTTTTGAACTTCTCAGTCATATCAAGTTAACAGAGACAAAAATAGATGAAAAAAGAAGCATCAAAGCTAGAAGTCTCAGTAGGATACCAGCTGCCTTGTGGCCTTATGAAAGTGGTAATAAAAACACAAAAAGAGCTACTTGCCAGCATTCCTCACAGACTCAAGTGTTGGGGTCTGCTCCATGGAGGAGGGTGAAGACTTTGGCTTTAAGCCAGGGGAAAGCCCTTCTCAGCAAGGGTGAGCTAAGACCCACCAGTGAATACATTTAGTACTATGAAAATTGTTTCTAGAAAGTTCTCAGTTCTCGTTATTATTGGTTATTTTCTGACACAGTATTTCCACATTCCTAATCACCTTCCCCCACTGGATTGTCCCCTCAGATCCCTGCCTTAACCCCACTCTTTCCTACGTGCATAAAATCACTGTACACCCTGGACCCCGTGCTTTTTCAGTCCAACCTCTGTACTGTGCATGGCATCTTGTTTGTTATTTTTCCCTTATTAAAAGTTCTGTTTCCAGACAACTGAATCAGTGTGGTCTCTCTCATAAAAGTCGCTGAGGATGGGTGTCCCGAGGAAGCCAGTTAAATTATCCAGGCTAGAACTGGGGTGCTTCACCTAAGATTATTAAAGTAACTGGTTAGAAAAAAAGGCTTCAGTGTATTAAAAACATATGCTTACTCACTTCACTCCATTCCCTGCACTTTCAGACTATGGCAGCCTTCTGATAGGTTTGGCTGCAGGAACTTTATTTGCCAGAAGCATTATATTTACTTTCTGCTGACATTTGCATACAACAGAATAATAACGCTGCCCTTTCTGTTTACAGCTTTTGACGTGTAGGTTCTTGAAGCACTTTACTACATTCAAGAAATTACACTCTACTATGTATGTATTATCCCCAGATATTAATGAAGGCATTGAAACCTGGAGAGTTAGTTACAAGCAGAGATGAGAACAAGAATCCAGATTTTATAGCTTTTATATTACAAACTTAGAACATGCTCATGTTTCTCCAAACTTTTCCTTGACCTAAGTTTCTCTTAAGAAACTAGATTGGTCTAGATTTACAAAAGCAGTAACAACAAAAAGTGGGTTATTACTATCCTTATTGCATCAAGAAAGGCAGAAACTGAGTTTCTAACAGTTGCAGAGTTTTACTATAAAATCCTATGCAAACATAGAACAAAGGCTAATAGTGCTAGAAATCAGTGACTTGCACACATAGGAGGGAGAAGAGTAAGAAATAAGAAATATATTTTTGTAGCAATCTTTCTGAGTTGAGTGAAGAACACCACAGAAACTTTGAAGACAACCTAATAGAACCGCTTGGCCTTGCAAGACATGGAGGGAAAGGCCAAAAGAATTATTCTTTGTGAATCTGTATACTAAAGGAAACTGCCCTGAGAAAGCAGATGCAATTCTCTTACTGCAGCACTATCATGCTATGTACTACAAATTAATTTGCACCTAATGAAAGTGGTCTCCAGCCTCAGTCAAAGGAAGAATAAGACATGCAGATGTCTAACAACAAGAAAAACCTCTCATAAAAAAAAAGTGTCAGTTACAAAGACGATATCACATGCTTCTCACAGAACTCAGGACACCACAATAGAAATTCACCCAGATTCCTTAGTCTTCTATTTTATTGCTTACTGTGGGGACAAAACCAAATTACTTCCTTTCCATTTGCTCACAGAAAAACTAAAGAAATTCTTACTTCATTTAGACAGCTGGTTACACATCTCCTACTGTTTTAGGATGTCCAGATAAAGGTAGGTGAAAAATGATAAAATATTATTCTCTTCAAGTCCATATATGACTTAATTCTAAACAGGACAGATAATTTGTCAATGTATTTGCATTTCATTTTAGTAAAAGGTTTCCTTTGCCAAAGCAGAAAAGAAATGCAGTAAAGTGGAACACCGGTGAATCCCCATTCCCCCTATGTAATTACTAGGAAAGACATTTAGACAGACAGTAAATGACAAGCAGACCAAGCAAGGGCAGCTATAATATGACAGGTAAGTGGAACAAAACATTTATAGAGGCAAGAAGAGGCAGAAGCCTTGCTCCTGAAGTTATTCAATTCCCTGTGTATTAAACATGACAGATGGGTAGCATGGCTACCTCAGTTTCAGAAATGCTGGCTTCAAAGCAACCCACACAGAAGCTGACTGTGGTCCCAATGAACCGAAAGAAAAAACATAATTAATCAAACAAAAATCCCTGAAATAAGGAGGATCTGGGGAACTACAAACTCATCAGCCCTACCAAAACTCCTGACAAAATTATGAAGCAAACTTTCATGGCAGCCACTTCTAGACACATGGTACTTGGGAACAGATAGCATGGAAGACATATTTTGTCTAACCAGCCTTACTGCCTGCTACAGTGAGATGTCCAGACAAGGGGAAAATGGGGAATGATGTTTACCTTGGCTAAAGAAAAGCTTTCCATGTGGTCTTCTACTGCACCATTGGAGCCAAACTGGGAGCCATACATTTTTTTGGCAAATTGAAAGGATAAGCAAAAGGTGGTTTGATCACCAGGCTTAAAGAATAGTGCTTTGATGATCCAAAGTCTAACCAGCAGCTGTTGTGAACTGTATTCTTTGGGGCAAAGACTGACAACTACATCTACATCAACAACATGGATGTTGGGATGTTCATTCTCATTTCACTTACAGATCACACTAAACTGGGGCAGCAGTGGACATGCTGGAGGCTATGGCTGCCCCTGAAAAGGGCTTCAACAAATGAAGAATGTGCTAAAGAGAACCTCAGAAGTTCAACAGTGGTAATAACTCTGCATCTGGGCCAGAATAACCCCATGCAGCAATATGGCCCAAGGGTCAAGAGCAGCTCCAAATCAAGGCCAGGCTGCCTTGAGAACAAACTGTGAGCAGCAGTGAGGGCTACTGACACATCCTGGTATTGGTGAGCACTACCTACAAGCATGAGAGAGAAGAGAAGCCAGATTCTTCTCAGATGTGCACAGCAAGATTATGAGAGACAACAGTCACAAGTAACAGCAAGATAAATTTTTATTACATATAAGGTTTAAGAAATAAACATGGCCAAACATTGGTACAGGTGCCCAGAGAGGCGTGTAATCTATATCCTTATATATAGATAGCCAGCATTTACCCATACAAAGCTCTCAGCATCCTGATCTAACTTGCACCTTCATCCTGCTTTAAGTAGGGTGTTGGCCTAGATACCTAGGCCTTCACTTGTTGCCTTCCAACCTAACACCTCTCTGTAATGTTACCAGGTAAACTGCAAACCTAACACACATTTCCATTTCTGGAATGACCTGCCTAATGAAATTACTCTGCATATTGAACAGGCCAAGAGGTTCTTATTCACTTACTGTACTCTGTGTCCTACACTGACAAGTAAATGCCACATTTCAACTGTGAAACTACTGTATTTCAGCAATGTACCCAATGTGCATGATATGTATCTCAGAAAACCAGATTCTACAGAAACGAAGTCTCTGCCAAAGGCAACAGGAATCCATTCTCATGAGTTACGGTCCGGTTGATCTCACTGTGAAACAACTGGCTCTTCTCACCTTCACAAACATTGCTGTATCCCACCCTTTAACTGATTTGTTCATCCTCCTGCACTTACGACAACATTAAACTACACTTTGGCAAACCAAAATAGCTTTTTCAGGCAGAACAAGAAAGATAAGATTTGAAACTGCATGAACTCAAAGCATCGAGGCTGTGTTTAGTGTTTCTTGAAATCAGAGGTACCTACCTGGATACCCACTGAGGCCATAGGCTTTCCACTGGCTAACTGGCTGTAATCCTGCTCTGTAGGCATCTTGATCACTGACTGACGAAACACTGAGCTGTGATCTGAACACCTGGCACAGGAAAACAGATCTGGTTAAAAAACCGGTGAGAAACACAAAACTCACCCAAAAATAGCATCTAAAAGTAAGAGTGCTACCACACTTGAAGGTAACTCCCATGAAAACGCCAAATGTACCACAAAACTACTGTCTAAACAGCTGTGACCAGGACAGGGCCAACAGAGCCACTACACATTCAACATAAGAATCAAAAAATACTTTCAGGCTTTACCTAGGAATGAGATGTCCCCCACTCATAAAAACCCCAAACAATATATACCAATGAGAAAAAATTCATCACGATTTGTCCACTTCCACAGTACAGCCTAATCACTATAAAACATTCTGGTAATTATCAACCTCCATTAGAGAGCCATATACTCTCAAAACTTTATACTTTCAAAGAATATTCCAAATACAAGCGGCTCGTGATCCTATAGGGTAGATGACTATTCTCATCTCTAATTTACAGAAGGATAAGCAGTACAGCAGTGAAACAGCCAAAGCTGTCGGATATGAAAGACTACAGAAACTTGTCAATTCTGAATGCCACCCTGCCAATTCTGTTCCCAACAGCAGGATCAACAGCTCAAGGCTTGGCAAGATGTACTTGACCTACTCTCCTAAGTTACAATAATGCACATATTTAAGCTAACACTTGCTGAAAAAAACGCAACCAAACTCATTCTACAGTGTTCTCACTCCCTTCTTCCCTTAGGACAGGGAACTGTCTTGAAGAGAGCAAGGTAGAGGCAGGTTGGTTTTGTTCTGGCTTAGTTCCCCAGTCCAGCTCTCCACGAAGCAGTGGAAAAGTACAGGCTCATATAAGGAAAGAGATGGCCAGGCACAGTAGGAATAAACAGACAGAGACTGCAAGACTTTGTTTATGACAACTTAAAATGTGTATCAAATTAAGGCCTTTGTACACAGCCTCTTTAGTGGTGCATGTGTAAATCAGTCTCTTTGCAGCTGACAGCTCTGGTTAACATTTTCTGAGCAACAGGACTAAATTACATACATAGAATCTCTAAGAAATTCTGAACTATTGCTAGACAGCACCTTCTGGCAAAATAGTCAGTTTTACCCATTTTTCAGCTCTTTGCCAAAAGCACCTTTGTGAGTGCCAGCCTTTAGTTTACTTCACAGTCTTGTCAAGAGTGTGCCCAGGAAGGCTCATCCTCTGACCAAAACTCTGCCACCTCACTGCCTGCTCAAAGAGCTTCCACACCAGCTATTTCCTGTTCTGGAGAACAGGAGATGTTTCTGTGCTGAAGAATTACATGTGCTGAATCAGTTAAATAAATCTGGTAACAGGGCAGATGGGTATGTTACACTTCATTGAAGAGCTCAACTGCTTGAAGCAGTTTTCTGTGAAAAAAGAAGCAATAGAGTCTGGGCCACTCTGCCTGGCCTGCAGCTCTTAAAGAGAAAAGCCAGATGTTTTTAACCTGGGGGAAACAGGAATAAAAGATGTTTTCACTAGCAAGCTGTCACCTGATCTTAGAAGGTAATAGGCACAAAAAGAATCATATTCAGAGAAGACAGATCCTTGTGATGTTTTCAAATACTTTAAATTTCCCAAAAGAGTCATAATACTTTAATCCTTAACCAAATACAGGATTCCAGCAAGCTCAAGCAAGGCTGAAATGTTACCAACTTCCTCGGTTAATTCTAATGCCTCTAACAATTTCATATGGGTCAGGTTTTGTGTTTCATTAGCAACAGCAAAATTATAGTCCAAAAAAGATAGAAAAATAAACAGCTTAATAGAACACTAAAAAGAAAAGACTAAGCACTGAAACTATGAAAAATTAGGCAAAGTTTCATTTTAACTATTTCCCCTCATTCCTTTTTTTTGACATAAGCTCATAAGTAGAAAATCCATGGTTAATAACACTTTAGCAGATACATGTCATCCTTTTGTGAGGTGACAAAACAGAAGACAAGTTTTAAGGATCATTTCTTCGTCACTGAAGACACAGTAAACTACTATGATGGCTATTACTTTTCAGCTATGCTGATGACCGTATTCCCCAACCCACTGTAACAGCTGAACTCATCCTGACGACTAAGCCAAGCATTTATTATACAGGAGCAAGAAAGGAGAAAGAAACTTGATCAGGGGGAAGGCAGCACAGCAGGAGGAAGCTGATTCCAGCTCACCCAGGTATTTCAAGGATAAGACAAGGGCCTGCAGGCCCAGGAAACACCGTCAGTTCCGAGAGTGAAACTTGGGGTTTTCTTTGTCCATACGTTCTGCTGCCTAAGTATCACGTGGTTCTATTAGACGCTTTGAAGATCCCCTATTACAGTGTAGGGAGCTAATTAAACATTATGAAAGTAAATATAAGCAAAAGCACCGTTTATCTGTTACAAGGCACGGCGCTAGCCAGGGGCGGCTGCACGGCACCCTGTACCCTCGGGCAGCGCCCCATGGCTCAGGGGCACTGGGGCCCTTCCCAGCCGCCCCTCTCGGGTCACCACCTCACTTTTAACACACCACAGGGACCCGTAAGAGGCTCAGCGCTTGAGTGCAGCGTCCTCCAGTCAGAAACGCGGCGGTACTAGAGATTTACCACGAAAGGAAACAGCAGGTGGAGAGAACGCGCTACAGCGACACCGCCACAGCCCCGCCCTGAGACCCCGCGCAGAGTACAGGACGTGCTCCGAGCCGCTCGCCACGGGGCGCGGACAGAAACAGCCCAGCATTACCTGGCTCCCCGGCGCGGAGAAGTCCACCACGCCCCGCAGGTCGGACGCGTCGCGCTGCCGATAGAAGCGAAAGAGCCGGCGGAACGCATCCTCCCCGCCCTCACGGGTCAGGGCTGCCGCCGCCATTTCGGGCCGGCCGGGCGGGGCCGCCCCTCCCTCTCTCTGTCCCTCCCTCTCACCGCAGTTCCGACATGGCGGCGGCCAGTGCGGTGCGGGCGGCCGGGAGCCGCTCGCGGCGGCTCTTCGACATCTTCGTGGCTGAGATTCCCTGGACGGTATCGAGCAGTGAGTCTGAACCCCCCGTCCCATTCCGCAGTGCTGCTGGGGCTGGCGGGGTTGGGCGGCCCCAGTGTGGCGGCACTGGCCGGGGGTCGGGCCGGGGCGGTGCGGCTGCGCGATGGCGTCGGGCCCGGGTAACCAGGTGCGTTTTCCCGCAGAGGAGCTGAAGGAGTACTTCTCCCAGTTCGGGTCGGTGCAGAGGTGCCAGCTGCCGTTCGTGAGTACCCGTGCGTCCTCTGGGCCGCTGTTTGTGTCTTCTCGGCGAAGCGCTGCCCGCTGCTCCTGCGGCTAAGGCCTTGCCCCGAAGCAGCTTCCCCGCTCCCTCAGAGCCGCAGTCTGGACGCCTCATCTTGAGCTCTAGTGAGGTTTTCAGCCCTCTCTGCGCTGCGCTCCTGAGAGAAGGAGCTCAGGGCATCGTGTTACCGTTCTTCTGACAGAGAATAAAGTTTTCGTGTGCCTGGCCTCACTGGCCAAAAAAACTAAAGGTTGTGGGTATGAACCTACTGTCTTGCTGTGGATTCAGACCCCATTGAGAGTGCAGGGCTAACAAAACCCATAACCTCTGCAGGGTGCTGCCGATGGCTCTGTTATTTAGGCTGTTTATCTTCTGAATGTATAAGTCGGGGATGGTAGTGCACTTTTTTAGAGATAAACAGTCAAGAAACTGTTTGCAGGTAAATTGCAGGTCATTGCTGGAAGTGTCAAGGGGCTGTCTGCTTGTGTTTCTCCACTTGAAGTAATCCTGTTAAATTAAGCTCAGAACTTTTAGTTAGTGAGCTGATGGGTTCACTCTCCATTGAGGATTGGTTTGGAAATGGAGAAAGTTTGAAACAGGCTGGTTGTTTTGAACACTTGAAGCTTAGGTGTCTGCCTGTCACGTTTTTCCTCAAGCCCAGGTCAGACTGCATTGTTTTGGTGTAAAGTCTGGTAGCTTACCACAAACCCACCTCCATCACTGATTCAAGTGATGCACATTTACATTTAGTGATTATTGGAGGAATTTCATTAATGGTTAAACCACAGAGGTACAAAAATCACCACGGTAGGAAGCCTAATTTAGATATCACTCTGATACTGAAATCAGGTAGTACCTTGTAGGTGGTTTGGAAGTGTTGCCTGATGAGAGTGGCTGAGCTGTTGTGAGCTCTGAGGGGGATCAGGGTACGGATAGAAGGCACTTGGATGCACCTGGCTTTTCCTCATTATCACCTGTTTGTTGACAACTGTCTTTTCTGACTGGTAAATTATTTCTAAAAATAAGTTTTTAGTGCAGGTAGTGCTTGTCATTCTGAATTGCACTCTGCTTGTGTAGTCTCTTAAGTAGCTGCTTTATGTTGCCGAATGTTTTTCATATACTGTGGCTGTTTAAATGTCAGATTTATTTTGACTGGCTTATTAGTAGATAAATACTGCAGTTTGAAACTGTCTGTACATTATTCCAGGCTTCAACTATATCTTAAGATCGTGATTTTTTTGTTATTTTTTACTAGATTCAAATTGAAAGTGCTGTGGAATAGCCTTTGCTAGACCCCCCTATGCTGTCACTGACAGCAGTCTTCATGTGAAAAAGGCTCCTGAAACAGCATGTGCCAATTCCTCTGATAATTTTTGGATCCTTATATTCAGTATCTGTAGAAAGTTTTTAACGGTCTATATGAATATTTCCTATAGTAATTGCATTTTGTTTTCTTTAATTGGTAATTAGGACAGAGATACAGGCTTTCACCGACGGTATTGCTGGATTAAATTCTCAACTCCAGCAGAAGCTCAGAATGTGTTACAGAAGGACTCACACATTCTTGAAGGTTCCAAGGTAATGTGCTAATTCCTTTAATGAAGTAATGTGATGAGTTGACTCAAATTCTGCCTTCAGCTGGACACAGTAACATGAAAATATTACCATACTCTTTTGAAGTGTGGTCACTCCACAGGCTTGTAATGTTTTTAAATCATTACCACTTCTGTTTATTCCCTCCTGTCAAATTGAGTTGTTAGGGGTCAAGATCATAGAGATGCCAGAGAGATCACACTCAAGGGACCAAAAACTCCTGCTATGCTAAAGTAATGCAAATGCAGTAAAACTATTTGGGATTCGCTATGCAAAACTGCTTTGCAGTTTGTAATGCAGGTTTCTGCAGATGGGTTCCTATAACTGATCTGAACGTTGAGTAGCAGGGGGAACACGATAAAGTGATGCTCAGCTTCAAACTTAAGTGAAATTTATTTTTCTTGAGCTGTCATTTCATACAGGAAAGATCAGCTGCTTGCTTTTAAGTGTTCAAGACAACTCTAAATTTGCTTTAGTGTAGGGTCTTGTTCTCTCAATCTTTAACATTTTAAATGTTAATAAAAATACAACACTTTGGCAACATTAGTGTATGGTATTGAGGCAGTGTAATGGTCTAGTACACATACACAGATGTCAGCTTGCCAGACAACTGTATTCTGCAGCTTCACTCCAGCATAGAAACAGAGCAAAGCCATCTCACCACTTTCCCAGCATTTAGTGCAGCGGTATTGACAGATAAGGAGTAAAGAGCAATGAGTCAATGGCTGCCCAAAGCCATTTTATTAACAGCTCTCATGTCAAGATAATTAGAAACTTGCATCTGGTATGTTCACTAAATAGGGGATGTTCTTACAGGCTTACATGTGCTTCAGTTGATAAAACTATTCAGATGGCATAGTATAGAGAGAAGCCTTGCAACAGGCAGGCTGGTGTATCAGACACAATCAGTTCAAGCCTGTGATTAATTAGTAAGAACTCTTCTAATATCCTTTTGACACTTCAAATGCTAGGAGATAGTAAAAGGAATTGACAAGAAACTTCAGTGATACAGTATTTTGAATGTGGTAAAATACTTTGCTTGCCATGGTTGATATTAGTGCATAAGTCATTGTTGGTTGTGGTTACTTCAGTACCTATTCCCAAGAAGAACCAACCTTTAAGTTCCAACTGCGGTACAAAAATGGGAGCAGAAATTAAGACCCCTTAAGCTGCGATTAGATTGGCAGTAGGCTGGTCCTTCATAAATTGTGCTGAACTAGGATGTTATCTATATGCAATTATCAAATTAGGTACTAGAAATAGCATAGTATTTAGTGTCAATTTCCTGGAGATTTTTGCTGCTTTTTATTCTTGAAGTTTTAAGGATAGCCACATGCACTTAACTGCCTAGGCTTCAAAGACTACTCTCACAAGAGGTGCAAGCCATTTATAGTGAAATAAAAAGCAGAAAGCAAGCAGTAGTTATTTTCATTTCTTAAAAAATGCAAGCTTCTCTAAAACACATGAGCGCTTTTCCCACTTTTTTGTAGGCTAGGTTTAGACAGTTACTGCACAAGCTTTTGAGATGCATTTTGCTGGTACAACTAGCAGCTGCTGTGCATATATATTCATTGCATATATATATTCAACGTTTCTGTCAGGAAAGCCCTGGCTTGGGGCCTATGAAACTGAATTGGTTATAGATGTATCTTCTGCTTTCTGTATCAATGTTCTGGATGATCAGAAATGAAAAATAACAAACCTTCTTGCCTAGCTAATTTCAATAATTTCCATTGTTTTCAGCTCATTCTCAAACAGCAGGTCCGTAGAAGACGCAGTCAAAGAAAGAATCAAAGTGAGTGAGTGGTGGAAGGAGGCTTTATTTCACTAAATGTAAAGAAACTAAAATAAAGATTACTTATAAACTATGAGTGAGTACTTGTTTAAACTAGAATCCAGCTGTTTCCCCTCCCTTGTTCAAATAAACTGTATAGCCACACTAAAACATGGAATCATTAACACCCCAGCATCTGTTACAGCATAAGACGATCATTATATACAGCAGGAAAGCTTTTAACAGATCAAGTCAAAGCTTTAGCTACCTACAAAAACTAAGGAAGGGGGCTACGTTCTTACCCTGAGATGCTGGGTAATGGGGAATCAGCAAAGTCAGAGAACTTGCTAAAGAATAATGAATTCCCTTATGAAATGTTTCAAAGTGGTGTCCATGTCTTCTCTCTCCTCCAGTAGCCATCCTGTGTAGAAGAGTTAGTGTGTGGATATCCACACGGCCAGTGCTGTGAACTGCTGTGTTACAACGCCATCCTCCTGTACACCCAATATTAGAAATCCTTTTGCATGAAGTCCAAGCTTGCAGTCCATTTCCCTACCTCTCAAGGAGCAAAGGCATTCAGTCCTTCCTCCTCTTTTTGCTCTCATGCTCGTGTTCCTTAGGGCGGCTGCTGTCTGATGGCCGTTTAGAACCACCATGTTGCTTAGCTTCTTCCAGAAACTTGTCCAAACCAAATGGATCTTCCTCAAATTGAACTGGTCCGTCTCTGCCCCTGCCTCTGGTGTTACGATCAGAGTTAGAAAACTCTTTGTCAGGAACAAATCTGCAGGAGAAGATGATACTCAGTTAACTGATCTTCAGAGTACTAATTAAGAATATTTCTTAAATTTATTTCCTTACCTGTTCGTCTTTATTCGAGCCTCTAGATCATCACCATACATGTCCTTATCTACATTTTTACTTGGCCTGTAGATATTTTGGGCCATATCCTTGCCACTTCTCCAAGGCTGATCATAAACATTATAAATTTCATCCTCTCCTCCAGCAAAGCCACTGTCCATACCCTGTAAAGAACAGAACAGCCCAAGTTAATTGACAAAAAGTCGTCTAACTTATTTTAACAATAAACTACACTGATAATGTTACACAGTTACACAAAGATGACATCATGTGATTTACGATTGATTTCAAATGAGGATATGAAGGATATGAATAGGTTTGGGTCTGGGATTTAGTCCAGAGAACTTGACATTACAAGTCTCAGTCCTACTCTTCCACATACCAGCAGGAAGGAGTACAGGCCATATGCATTTCAGAATAATGGATCATTTCAGTCTGCCCTGCAAGTACAGCTGTCTGTAATAGCTAAGTACAACCATACAGAAATGTATATTCAGAATTTCTGGAAAACATGATTTAAGCTGACTGATCCAAATTACATAGAGGCTTATAAAAACTCTGAAAGTAGAAGTGTCTGCTTTTTAATTTTTGGTTCATCAGCTTTCCCTTCTTGCCTCAAGTCTTTCATTGGAGACATGAAAAAGAGTGATTGACAAACTACAGGTCTATTGAGGGATTTGCTGAAGCCCGATCTATTTTGTCATCACTGAATAGAATAAAATTCAGGAAAAATAAATGTTGCTGTTAACTGTTTATATCTTCAGATGTATTAACGTAAGCAGTAATGGGAATAGAAAGTATTTGCTTCTCTCTGAAAGCAGATTTCCTATTCAGTCAGTACATTTGTACTAGAGAAAAAAATGAGGTCACTGCAGCTTGAAGGCAAAATAGTTTTTCTCCCCACTCCCCAGAGAGAAAAATCACAACAAAAACACTTTAATCCAGCTATATACTTAGAATATTCAGTTCTGGGTTTTTTTTGCATAGGCTCTGGATAAAGGAACTCAATAGTTTCCTAACCACATATGTAAAGAATTTTTTCCTGAATGTATCCACACCAGCTATAACAGGCTCCCTTTAGTATTCTAGCTGCACCCACAAAGGAAGGATAAGCATGTTCTCATAGAAAGCTACACACTGTGAAAAGGTATTTTTACCTTGCTCTGGTTGAACAGCCTCTGGTCATACTGGATTTCATTGGATGGCCTGGGGTTGGGTACCCCCAGGGCAATAACTTCACTGATATCTCTGTTCTCATTTCTCTGCAGCTTTGACCTGAATTAAAAATTTGAAAGTTTTATGAGGTCAGTAAACCATACTTGTTGACATGCTCAATTGCAACCTGATCATGTATTCCTTGCTAACGATTTGCCTCAGGAGCCAGATTTTGACTTGTTCTTCCTTACTAGGTAACATTTAAAATTTGTCTCCCGGCAAAGGAAACATTTGGAAAAGTTATGTTCAGTTGGGCACGACATTTAAATTTGCTTTTCACTATCTGCAATTCACATCAAGCTGACTTGGTCTAAAATGTCATACTTATTTTTTGCAAGAATCAGTGTAGTCATATTCTGGAAAGGCCAAGCAATCCAATTTCAACATATTAGAGATTTTAAGCATCCAGAAACCATTTGCACTCAGAAATCTCAGCTTATAAGATACTTCAGCCTACCTTCATAAATCTAAGCTTATTTAAAATAAACAGCTTCAAGAAACAAAGCCACTATTGATAACCCTGGTCTTATCAAAATTAGAAGATTCAGGTTTCAATCTTTGCTGTCAACATGTTAATTAAACATGAACATACTTGATCTGCTGAAGAAAAACCCACCCAAAACCAACACAGCACACCCCTCTTTCCTATTCATGTGGAAAATTGTACGCTGTGAAGAGTACTGCAGTATTTTAACACAGTAATACCTTTTCATACAATGAATGAACTGTGCTTCATACCAGTGACTATCTCCACATTTCAGGCACTTAAATCAAGAAAAGGAAAGCCCAGTAATAGGTTCCCTAGTGGGGAAGCCAGTGCCGGTACAGGAAAAAACCTATTTTTTTCTGTGACTCACCTTTTATCAGGGGCTGCCCGGGAAAGATTTCTGTCATGCTGTCTCTCTTTGCGCCGGTCATGTCTGATTTCATCTCTTTCTCTAGCTTCTCCATCCTCTGAACAAGTACAAGATTGCTCATTATAGACAAATATTTGAAGTTTGAATTAATTATGCCACAGACATTGCCACAGTAATTCAATTCAGTATTCTTTTACAGAAGAGTAGTGACCCTTAGCACTATTTAAAATGTTACACTTTAAATAAACTGAATACATGAACCATGGCTTTCTTATGCCCCAAGCAAGTGACTGTCCTTGGTAAGTCAAAGCAGACATATTGTAACAACTATGTTCTTCCAACTTCCAAGAGCTTAGAATAATGGTCTGTCTAAGAATTTATACCCTAAAACATTTACAGATCATCATATCATAATTCTAAGCATAAAAATATAATTGAAACATGCAGGTATTTAAGTGTTTTGAAGAATATTCTGTGATGCGATATCAGAAAATCACTCGGGTTGGAAGGGAGTCTAAATCACAACCTCCTGCTATCAATGCTGAATTCAAACCAGGTTGAAACCAGGGCTTTTTCCCACTCAAGTGAGGAAAACCTGCAAGGATAGAGACAGACAGATTTCCTAGGCAACCTGTTCTACTGCCGTTCGTCCTCATGGTGCCATTTTTTCTCCTGGCACATAGTTGAAATCTGCTTCAACTCTTGGCCACTGTCTCATTCTTCAACCATGCAACTTGGTGAAGAGCTCTGATAACCATGTAGGGATCATCGTGGGATGACCTTGTGGGTAACCTACCCATTATCTGGCCTCAATGGCCCATCATCTCCTAGCAGAACAACCGTTATTCTCTCAGCATCTCCTGAACAGGCAGTTACTCAAGCCCCGTGACCATTCGGATGGCATTCCACTGAACTGACTCCCATTTATCAATGTCTTTCTTGTACCTGGAGGCTCATAACTGCACAAAGTATGCCAGATGCAGTCTAACAGGTCACTAATAAAAAGGAAATTATTATTTCCTTTGACTTACTGGTTACACTCGTGCAGATGCAGCTTCGTATGCCCTTAGCATTACTGCTGCCAGGGCACACTGCTGGCATATTGTCCAGTACAACTCCTGGGTCCTTTCCAAGAGTGTCTTTCCAGCTGGCCAGGCCCCAGCCTGCTGGTAAGAGGTTAGTTCATCCCAGCTGCAGGATTTGGCATTATATGACCAAATCCCTCCACCTTCTGGAGAGATCATAACTGCTCTCTAAGTTCCTCATCTTGATCTTGGAAGTGTAATTTCAATCAGAACATATGACTTGTCACAAGAGACAATTTAGTTAGGTTGGCAGCAGGGTTTTTTGGGGCTACCAGCCAACAAAACTGCAGCTCTGCAAGACCAGTTACAACAGTGCAAGAGCCAGAATATTGCATTTACCACCTTTGAAAACTTCAAAATGGTTTAGCTCTTCTAGGCAAAGCTGCTCTTCATCTGCAATGAGCTTAAAAAAATTATTTTAGAATTGTCCATGAAAGCCATCGCTTGCTGATGCATTATTAACTCCAAAATTCTCAGTGTCCTAAACCTGTATACACCAACATAATGATGTGAGGCTTAAACCTGCACCCCATCAAACCAGCCAGTGAATTAACCAATAGACATGAATGTCTTACTTAGAAATTTCAGCTGGTATATAGGTATTTCAAGTTCTCAGATTATTGCTCCAAACCTATACTTCAGCGTGTTAAAAAAAGCCGTAGCATTTTAATAACAAAGAAATGTACCTTTTTCAACATGGGTTTTGATCCCTGCTCTTCTCTCCCTGGCTTTCTGAGCCATTTCTCGGAGCTTTTCCTCGTGTTTCTCCTTTTCTTTCTGAGCCATCTTCCTCTCCACCTGAGCACGCATCTCTACTGCCTCACGAGCCTGCACAAATAAGACATGGTTAAAAATCCAGAAAGCGTAGCACCTGGGATACAAGCAGATCTGTCATGGAGTCATCCAGTAAACAGGACAGAAATGAAGCCAAAATTAGGAGTCTCAAAGCCCATCAGCCACAGTTGTTAGAGCTGAGAGATAAGACCCATGACTTCCAATAACTTAACCCATGCTGAGCACATGATTCAGAGGTAGTGAGAAGACCTTAAGTCTTACATTAGCAAAGAAGCAGGATAAATCAAAAAGCTATAGCCTATTCACAGCTGATTTTCTGAAGGAAATTAACATACAAAGAAGGTAAAACTATATGGAACAAAACAGTTTCAAGAACTACCTGACCTTTCTGTCAGCAATATAGAGCGCCTCAGCAAGTTTGGCAAAGTTTTCATTAATATGAACAGTCTGCAATCCTCTGCCATCTGCAGCCAGACGCTTATCTAATGGAATGGTGTAACCCTACAGTGGAAACAGAGAGGCAGTTAATCACAGAAACGGTATTTGTAATAACAAGCATAGTTATATTTGTTGTATAAGAAAACAAAAACACATACAAAATTCACAGCTCATCATTATTATGCCTCAATGGATCTCCTTTTCATATGTATTTCAAATTCTTGCCAGGTAATACAAAGCTTCGCACCAATTCCACCCTCCCACCAAATCCGAATTGCAGGTTCCCTTCAAGGTTCATCTTAGGACAGAAGACAGTTTTCAAGTGATAAGGTCCACTTTTTGCTTTGTGTTAAGAACTACAGATAATAGCTTTTCCAGTCTCTAAGCTGTTTTACCATTTTTTGCTTAAAAATTGTTTTACCTAAACTATTTCCATACCTGTTAAGAGATTAGCTGATTCAAAATGAGAAAGTCAGGGATAAGGAAGCCAGCAAAAGTAAGACACACTAAATGCCAAAAGCATTTCCAAATCTGAAACTCAAAATTATTTATAGATTATATTTTAAGATTTTTTTAGTGAGCTCCACAAAATTTTTGCTTTGGTTTTCGCATCTGTAACCTAAAATTTGATCTCCTAATTAGCGTCAGACCCAGTTAGGCAGCTGTGTTGGGGTAGGAAAAAAAAAGTAACATCCAAACATGCAGCTTTTCCTTCCTCCATTTGAAGAGGCTGTCTCAGGACAACAGTTTAGTCCATTTCAGAATGATTAGACGAGTTACTGCAGCAAATAATTCTCCCCTCTCTAGGAACATAACTTAATGATTGATAAAATTCAAAGGGACGGGACATACCTACTCAATCAAGGAACAAAAATAGCTAACTGACCAGTGATAAAAATTAATTAATGAAAGAATACAACAAGAAAAACTTTCCAGAAATACGGACTGCACTACTAAAAAGAAACATGTTTGGGTTGCTCTTTTTCAGTTCAGATGGCTTTACTTTGCAACCTTGAGAGATTTTGATTTTGGACTGCATTATTATGGGGATTTTAACTAATATAATCTTTTCATCTCAAAGTTTATAAACTCTGCCAGGAATTAACATATTCACCCTCAGTTCTATTCTCTCAATTGGACAACCCTTATATGCCAAACTGAAGAAAAATGAACTCCATCATCATGTATTCTCCATGCTGGAAGCTACCAGTTTACCTAACTCTAGATGTTTAAAATCAGTGTTATTCAAGCTTAAATCATTCACAGAACTTAATTACCTTTGCATTTTTCCAGTTTGAAATGCATGGAGGAATTTTCCACTCTTGCTGCTCTTTCACAGTCATCTGATTTAAGAGAAGAAGCAAAGTCATCTTCAGATTTACAGTAAAAGGAAATACTCTTTGTTTTTTCTCAAAGGCAGCTATGATACTACTGAAAAAAAGTTAGAGTAAGTTAGAGTAGAAAGTTCAGGACTCCACAACAAAACCCCAACTCGTCTTAGAAGCCGTAAGACTACATAATCAAGGAACAGTTTGACTGGAGGGGACCTTAGAGATCAGCTGGTTCCAAACCCTCTGCCATTGGGATTTATTTTTGCACTGTATCTTTGCAAACGCTGAATAAAGTCCAGACAGCTCTTCAGCATCCTCTTAAGCTTTCTTCACACAGGCCATAACTCCCAGCCAGCTCGTTAATATCTGCACATTTAGCAGCTATTCAAGTTGTACCAAAGTGATGAACCACCACTACACTCATCTCTCAGAAGGAGCTAATCCTTAATGACACAAATTAGTGTTATTAAGGATTAGCTTAACAGTGTTGTCTAAGCAACAGAAGAGTACCCAGGCTTTGTCAACTCATGAACATGGCATGTTGATGCCATGAACAAATTCAGCAATGCAGCCCTGCATAAAATATATGAGAAATGTATTCAACCTTTGACAAGATAAATGGAAAGACAGCTACTTTCAGAACTGCCCAAATGAAAAAAAGAAAAAAAAAAAACCAACAAAAAAAATAAACCAAAGAGACTGCACTGGGCACCAAGTTTATCACTTAATATCACATCAAAAGATCAGTAAGGTGAAGGTACAGAGGAATGAACTTGATCAGAGAAGAATTTGTGGACCCACCTAAGCATTCAAAACTGAGAAGGAGCTATGGCATTTCATACCTTTCTACTGGGAGAGTGCATTACAGGTGCTGGAGGAGATGGTGGTCCTCGTGGAATCTTCTTGTTAATTCTGAGCAATTAAGAAAACAATTACAATTACCATTAGCATGCTGCACAGAAATTCCATTCAGAACCTTCCATTTGCCACAAACAAGCTGTGAATACTTACTTGAATCTTGGAGGCTCCATAGGGTCCTTCTGCATTTCCACCATCCGAATAACTCTCTGTTTTGCTCCAGAGTTGAATGCAACTCCTTGCTGAGATGGTGTGTACCTGAATAAATCAGAATCCTTAGTTCTCTGCATACAGCTAGATATTCCTTTCCCACCTCCATTTTTACTCAGTTCACTGCTCTAGCTGTGGTTTCATTTTATCCACAACAGTTTAAGGATAACCACTATGAATGTCAGCAGCAGCTAACTGCACAGGTGATACTGCACTGAGTGCAGACTCAGTTACACCAGACAGAATGTAACTTCTCTTCAGGGCTATATTCTGTCTCAACCTAGATTCTGAAATAGAAGAAAAACAAGTACAGTACACATAGCTTGTCACAATACTCCCTACATATGTGAACCCCTGGTGTCTTCTTACTGTTCATTAAGAACCTCTTCCCGTACCTTTTTTCAGAATTAACATCAACCATGCCATGAAATTTTTCCACATTTGAAACAGAAAATCATCATAAATAAGTATCAGCCTTCTCATAATTCCAATTGTTTCCAACCACTCATTTTGCGTGAAGGAAGAACTTTTGTTACATGTCTTCTTGTGGCTTGAAACTTGTAGTAAATAATTTGCTTTCAGGGCAGCATCATTAATAGTGATCCCTGGCAAATGTGTGTTTTGTTGCTAAAACAATAACCCCTCCAAAGTGCTGTAGCTCATGACATGTTAAAGACATATTTCTACATACTTCAAACTAGGCGATCATTAGTGGGTTAATTCAAAATACAGAAGCCAGTTTCATATTCCTTACAGAATAGAATTCAAGAGGAATTTCTGTTCTCAGAAATTCAACAAGCATGCCAATTTTAATCCACTTTGTATATCACAACATCTTCACAAATACCAACACTACATACCGAATGTACTGTGCAGGAGCTAGTTTGTCAGCAGCTCTAACTGGCATGGCCGCTGCAACTTTTTGGGAGACAGATTTCTCCAAGGCTGCTCTTGTCTTCTCTGTTATCTGAAGAAAAAATACCACAATGTACATCTCATCCCATTGCAAGACATAAAAGCAAACCACTGCTAACTAGGCACATCAGCGCATACAATACCTCTCTAATTGCCTCCTCATCTGGTCTTTGCAATTCAGGATCATCCACATTCATGACCTCTTTTGGCACAAGATCTGTGTACTTGCTGTAAATAACCTGGAAGACATTAGAATTTATTAGCGCTGGTGAACAGGAATAAATCATATGTACATATATGATGCAATAATATAAATATTATATTAAATATATATATAATTATTAAATAAAAGAAATAATTTGTACATATATCAAAATGTTTCAGGCTTAGACTATACTTTGGATACTAATTAAAATTAATACACAACTATAAATGCATTACGATTACATGTTGTTCAGTTACTCTCATAGAAGACCTGATTACATATATGCTCTGGACCCCATTTTACAGATGGAGTAATCAAAGAAACAAAGCAATCTGATTAAATATAATTGTAGAAGCTGCTCCCAGTAGTTTTTCAGACATCAGACAGTAGTTTTCTGCTTTCCATTCCTAGTATTTTTCTTTTTTAGGGATCCCATACTGATAAACCCCCAGACATTTTTACTTGTGTTTTCAAGGATTACTCAAGAATTTGATACAAGTATTTTCCAGCATCTGGACTTTTAAATTTCATTACGTTTACGATTTTTTTGAAAAAATAAATACTTGAGTAATCTGGTCTTGACACCTTCTCTTATATAGATACTTTAGTTTTCACACAACATGCAGCTACCTGCTGGCAGCTTTAAGTCCCAATATTAAATACAGGAAAAGAACACTACTAGATGGCTTCAGGAAAAATGTATTTTGTTACATTAATGCTTTACATGTGTCCACCAAAATAGAAGTTTTAGTTCAAAGGGTTAAAAGTCAAGAACTATTATTTCAAGTTCATTATACAGTACATGTCCAACTACAAAATTAACCTTTAGCCTCAGCGTTAATTAACCACATGAGAATCATTTTCTGCTTTCATTCTCAGCCTTCACTCCTAAAATTTTAATCCTTTGAATCAGTAATATTCTAGCTTCTCAGATGCTGAATGAAGGACATCTGAAGAGAAATGTTCCTCTAAGGTAATTAACTCATAAGCCCAAGTGTCTTGCTGAAGAAGAATATGAAGAACAAACTATGCTGAAGGAGCTTTAGAGCATCCCGAAAGACAAAAAAAGAAAATAAAAGAAGGTATTCCTTGTGGTGGTCAAAAGTGATCTAAAAACTCCACTGAGGTACAAGTGATCTACATGAACTGTATAAACTCTGAAGTACTGTATGCAAATGGCAAGATGCTTTATTGTGGAAGAAATATATGATATAGATTACACTTTCCTAAAAATACAAATATTTCTGTTGCCATCAAAAACTTGATACACTTGCAATTTTAAATTGTAGTCCTTTTCTGAAGTGATACAAAGAGGCAGATAAAGAATTTACATTTCTTTTTGTTGTTTTTCTAAACACGTTGTTTTACGAGTAATAGTGAGATATTTAATTCATCTAAGATAAAGAAGAAACTGGGATTGTTTGATATTGTATTGTGCCCATCCACTACCATTTTTCAATCCACAAAATTTGAAATGAAGCATCATCCTGTGTTTTAGATATTTCACTCTGATTATACTGAAAAGCAAAATCTCCTTCTAGGCAGAAAGAAAAACCTCAAGTTTTGCTACAGTTACATGATTCCCAGGCTGGGGCAGCCTTAACCAGAATGCCACTGCAATCAGAAAGAGAATATTACCTAGCTGGCTAAGATACCACAGCACGTGGCAGGATTTAGACATCAATCACATTCAGAGCCTCACCAGGTACTTGATAGATGCAAGTGTCTTGATAGAAATGTCTTAATTTGCTACACAGAAATCCTCAACATATTTTGGTCTACATATCCCAACCAGCCCTGTACAGTGCTCATCAATCTGATATGTAAATCAAGAATTTACTATCAAACAATGCAGCATGAATTCCTTCCTTATCAAAGAATGGTTTGTTCATAAGAAGCATACAAAATTTTAGAAATCATTAAGATTCCTGGTTGTAAGCCTGGTACATACACCAGATAAAAAACTGGCAACAAACTCTCAAACCAAGCTCCGCCACAAAGGCAAATAAGTTGTAAGTAACACCTTTGATTATTTGACTTAAGATTCACGTTCTGTGGACCTGTTCCATAGCTGTGACACTACTTCCTTTAACAATGGAATTACTCTCTTGTAAATGTTTTCACTGAATTGACATTTTTAGGAGTAAAACCTGTAAATAAGCTTCATGAATGTTTTATTCTCCTTAAACAAATAAACCACATGAAAAAGAAATACAACTCCAGCATATAAAGTTATTCTTGCTGGAAAAAAGGGACTTAACAGTTGCATTCCTTGATTTCACTCTTTCTTCCGTCTTCATAAAAGTATAGGGTGCAATTATATGTTCTTATTTTCCTAATACGGGGACAGCATCTGTCTCACCAAAATATATCACTATTGATGCATTATTTTAGCCTGGCTTTTAGTAATCTAAGTAGAGAAAGTACTGAAAGAATTTACAGCACAAGAGCTAACCACAGCTCTAACAGCTAGGCTAGAAATCCTTCATCTCAACAACCAGACGGAACTCCATCCGCAGATCCATAAGGTCATGCATCCAGGCCTGTCAACGTTATCCAGCATTTCATGTCTAGCAGACTTTCTGCCAAACCCAAACAGGAGGCTTGTCAGACTATCACATTTATATCAGTATTTTTCAAGGAAAATTCTCTGAAGCAACTATTTTTTAAACACGTAAGGGAACAGATGCAAGGGAGATGTACCACTGCAATGGCAGAAAGTGCTGACAAGTCATCTAGAGATAGGGGCTGGGTGATGGAACTGCTGCCTCTACAAGAAGGTAGAATACTAAATTCAACTTCAAAAAATCCATAAGCTGTAGTGAAAGCAAAATTTGCTTCCTAACTCAGACCAAACAAGTAGCTCCTAGAATAGGTTCATAAACTCCATCTCATTTCTGGCAGGCTGCTAAGTATCTGTTTCTTTTAGTTCTAAGTATTAAGATTGAAGAAATATAGAATTATGGCTACAGTTCTCTGCAAAATGGAACTTCTGTATCTAATTCAACTGACACTGTACTATCAGAAGCTCTTAAGAGAAGATATTCTACAATATTCAACTCAAATACAGATCTCTGAAGAACTGCTCCCTATGACATCTCTGCCAATACTTTCTCCTGCAATGCAAATCAAATCAAGCAATAGTGGTTCTGCTGTTTCCAGTGAAATTGTTTAAAATACCTGTTGCAGCACAGAAAGTCAATTTTATCCTGAGCTACATCAAAAGCAGTGGGGCCAGCAGATAGAGGGAGGTGATTCTGCCCCTCTGCTTTGCTCTGGTGAAACACGAGCTGGTGCACTTCATCCAGCTCTGAGGCCCCAAACACAAAGAAAATACTGACCAGTTGGAATGAGTCCAGATGAGGATACTAAGTTGACCACAGGGTTGTAGCACCTCTTTAATGAAGGCAGACTGAAAGAGTGGGTGGTATTCAGCCTGGAGAAGAGAAGGCTCCAGAGTGACTTTACAGCAGCTGGTAGTACCTAAAGGAACCTACAAGCTGGAGAAGGACTTCTTACAAGACCATGTAGTGACAGGACAAGGGGGAAGGGCTTTAAACTGGAAGAAAGGTGGGTTTAGATCAGGATTAGGAAGAAATTCTTTAGTTTGAGGGTGGTGAAGCACTGAAACAGGCTGATCAGAGAAGCTGTGGATAGCCCATCCCTGGATGTGTTCAAGGCCAGAATGAATGAGGCTCTGACCAATCTGGTCTGGTAAAGGGTGTCCCAACCCAAAACATTCTATGAATCTGTGATCTAATCTTCCCTCTGTTTCACTCCCCTTTGAATCACAGTATTTAATCTTTGCCCTCACCATTTACATACAACTGGATGTAATCAAGATCAACCTTACACAAAAGGCAGAGCTCAGGGTTAGGAAACCCTAACTCCACAGTTCTATAGAGCCTGATTTTGGAAAAGCCCCACATCTCTTCCATCTTGGTGAATGAGAAAGGGAATATTACTGCCTTCATTATGGAAGCCATATGGAAAGTTAATAAAAGTACAGATCTTCATGAATCAAATATGACAAACATTAACAGCTCAAATTTAACTCTACCTGTTAAGAAGCATTTTCCTAACTCTAACACAAATAAGACCCAGTGAAAGATTATGGTTACTTTTGTCTCAACCCTACTATCATATCTAGTTATTTTTCAAACATACTAAGATTCGAATCTCAACAGTTCTATTACATACAAATTAAAGATAATCCTACAAGTAAGTAAAGATGTATTTGACAAGCTGTAAAAATGAGAGTTTAACTACACTAATTTTTATTATTTGGCCTGCAGCTTCCCCAAAATTAGTATGATTACTTCTTGTCTAATCATCTGCTTCAAATTATTTTGTATGCTTTTGACAAAGCAACATTTCTATTTAGCATGAAGTATCAAATATTTAGTAAAAAATGTCTTCGAATGGAATTAATATTTTAACACCTTCCTCTTGAAGAATAATTCTAGTCATTAGATAAAGCCTGATGGAACTCCAAGAAAAGTCCCTTGAATAAAAATATTGCCACTGCTAGTTTTTTCTGTTTAGTCTAATGACTTTCTTCCACATGACAGCATGCAGTCCAGTTTGCAGTCATGTTTTTCAAAGGTACTGCAGTAACATACAAGGCATAGGATGAGGATATACAAGATGTAATGCTTTGACACTCAGATTATTAATTAAATATAAAATCCTACTGGCTGTAGAATCTATTTAAAACAATAAATTTATCTGTTAGAAGTATTTTGCCTGATCTTCTTAGAATGTCCATCCTACTTTTTTGTTTGAGATGTAAAGTTTGTATTTTGGTTTCCTCCCTTCCTCAAATGTACTAAGACACGGGACATACTACATAACCATAAGTTTTTCAAGGCACCCTAATTTAAAGCCCAAGAAGTCAAATTATTTTCACAACTATTCATATCTATTAGCTAAAGCTCTCTTTGTAGTTAACACTCTGTTTACACTTTCTTTGCTTTACTCTGTTCTTTACAGAAGCTGTTTGCTGAAAGAAACAGTTGGTCACACACTTTGGCAGGCCTCAGCAGTTTTCCAGCCCCCAACACGTGCTCAAGAGAATTCAAGTTCATGTAGCCCACTTGGTTACACTTGAAAAGGCAGGTGTAAATACTCCTTAAAGTAGACTTAGGAGACCCAAGTATACCTGATCTCCTCAAAACTAGTTAGGACCTCAAGTGTCATCTTTTACTTTTAGAAAGGCTACCAGATACAGGCAGTTGAAGTTCCCCCTAAAAGCAAGATTCTCATGGAAGTTTTCTCTGGCAATTAAACGATAGCAAAAACAGAGCACCCAAAACCACTGAAAACCAGAAGCATCAAATACTGGATCAGTAAGACACAAGTTGCAATATTCTGAAGGCTGACCTGTGTTTTCTGTCCAGCTTTTTGTCCCCTCTCTCTACACACTGAAATGAGGCCACAGAACTGTCTTCCGTTTCTTTTCATTGGAAATGAAAACCGCTAAGCTATCAAGCTCTGTATAGACACTGTCACCATTTTTGCCTTATCTTTTAATTATATTACAGAGAAACCCCAATTTCTGTCTGACATTATTTTAATCCTTAAATAAGAAAAGAGGACACAATCCATGTGGCTAATGCCAGACCAATGAGTTCAAGTATATGCAATGTGTACACCAACTTTTCCAAGTATACATGCCAGCTGACATATTGAAGGAAATATTACCTTGTCCTTTGACTGTCCTTGTCGAGCAATTGCATCGTATTTTATTTTTCCTTCTGCATCCACCTGAACAGCCAAAGCATTGGACATTTTCTTCTTTCGGCCCATATCCAATGGATATTGGGCCACATGAATTTCTGGGAAAGCACCCCCATCTCCAAAATCCTACAGAAAAGAAAAAGTAGTGAATGTCCAAAATACAAAAAAAAAAAAAATCAAAATGGAATGGAAGAGCAGATTGATTTCAACAAAAACTAACTTGGCAAGAATGCTCCAGTAACTTTATTATTTCACTAGCAAAAGAGCAATTAATGAGAGAACTTACAGTTATGGGGAGACAGGTTCCAGTAATTATTCCCTGCACAAACTAGGAACAGATATTACCGACTAGAATGTGCAGGCAATACTATGCTACAGACAATACAAAACTAAGTATTTAATTCTCATGTGAGTTAATAATTAGAACTTCAAAAACTGACCTTCTGAAATAAAGCCACTGTGGATACTAAAATTACAAGCGCAGCATTTTTACGAAGACTTCTATTGATTATTTGTTGCTTTTCAAACCACAATGAAGTCAAGATAAAAAAAGCATTCCATTTTTTTCAAAGCCTGTAGCTCATAGCTATACAATGCTACTTGTGTCAAACACTTCATTACTTCGATGTGTAAATACACTGGAAATTGGGCCAGCACCCAACAGCCCAATATTCTTACAGTTTATTCCTCTCTCTTACAATGTGTTGGTGTAAAAGCATTTAATAAACAGATAACCAAAAAACTTCTTAAAGCAGATCATCCTGGCTAGTACCACAGAGGAGGCAGCGGTACCATTCATAAAACAACTTCAGGCTGCAGTTTCAAATGCAGAGTTTTGAAGGAAGCAGTTGCTTATAGCAGCATGAGCATCTATCCCTTTCTCTGCTGCAATGGCATGGCTTACATAGAGTCTGGCAACAAAACAGATTAAAAAATAAGATTGTGTGTCTCGAGCAGATCAATCTCCTTTCATGCTCACCAAGCAGTTACCACCACTGGGACAGAGTGGACTGGGACTGGAAATGAACAAGCAGAACACTTCCAAACAGGGACAGTGTGCTTATGCCATCTGCAAACGTTCCTTGAAACATAGTTTCCATTATCTAAAGTTTTCCACTGGATGTCCCACACTCAACAATCAGTTGGTTTTGTATTTGCCAAAACCAAATTCAGTCATTCTTCATTTTTTTTTTTTTTTGTGTAACTCTTAATGTATTAAGAACAGGGTTTGCATTTTCCAGCAATGGCAGTCCAGGGTCACTGGACAAAGGTTATGCTTTGAAAGCATTTACTGCAATTTGCACTTGTTTATGAAGCAGAGAGGAGCCCTTAACAGGCTTTTGGGGATGTGTATTAATTTGTGGCCAAGAGGTGCTGGAAACTCTTCAGAGACCTTAAGCACCTGTCTTCTTAAAAAATTTCTTTATTAACATTAAGATAGAATAAGCACTAAAACATTAACTTTAGTACTCAACAGTGTAGGAAGGGAAAGCTACACTGGGTATAATGAAAGTATAATTTCTGACATCATACATATGCAGCATATGACTACTGAACCCTTTCAGTGAACCACTGGAACTACTATTTGAAGCACATGGATCACCACAGAACAGGGTTGGATTTACAAAAATGGCACTCAAACATAAATGAGGGCAACGTTGTTACAAACTGATGAAATTACGGTGTTTGAAAACAATGTAGGATCATACATGAACTATTGTAATAAAACTTCAACAACATGCCTGGTCCCAAGAGCACTGCTTGAGACTCATCAGAACAGGTCTCAGAAGTTATTGTCAAGGATCACTTCAAACTGAAAGGTTTTTTTGGCTCACAGTGAGAGACTGTATTAGAACAGTTTTGTAATCAGGACTACACATCTGTATTTTCTTTCTACCTTTAGCAGTTCCAGTTTAGAATACATTAAACTGTCAAGGATTATAACTAATGACACACAACATTGTCCAATACCCTTTAGGCAGTAACATACTTAAACAACAAATATTTGACTAATTTTTAAGTTTCCTTCCAACTGTAATAATCTTGTCCCCCAACAGCAGCTATCTTTTTGAACAGAACACATGAATGCTCTCTTCTCTGATACACACACATTCACTTATTTCAGCTATAATGCAGAATGTGTATTTTACACTAACAGAGGAACAATATAGATGTCTTTCTCAGGGAAACCTTGTCTTCACAGATTATAAACTCAAAGGACTACAAACGTATTTCCATATTACAACACAATATTCTCTGAAGAGAAGTAGACAAAGACCATCCTGTTTATCATCAAATGTTTTAAGAAATCTGGTGGACTAGAACCTCTCCCAAAACAAGAATATATCAAGCAGACTGGAAGATGCACATTTTAAGGCTTTGCAAAATTCTCAGCTACATTCAAGGTGCTAATAGTTTATTTCTGTGCCAGAATTTTTTTTTCCCTTTAGCAGACACACTACTACTGTATCTATTTAAATATTTACCTCTAGCACCCGTGGTATCCATCCTTTCCGGTAACCATATGGGGGAGGTTCCCTTCGTGAGGACACCAGAGCAGTCTGCCTGGATCTCTGAGCTCTTGCTCTTTCTTCTAGTTCTAGCTGATCTTGGGACAGCTGGGTTGGAGCTGGCAAAAAACTGGACATCCATGGACAGCAACCAAAAGAGAATGACATAAAAAGTTCATTCTGGTAACTTCACTCGCAGATACTCAACTATGCTTGAGTCAACTTCTTTCTAAGTTAATACATTCTCCACAATCACTCACTAAGAAACATTTTATGAAACTTGAGCATTGCACTCATAAATGTGAGAGTAACTTCTGAGATCCAGTAACTTCTGAGATTAGAGTGGAAAAGGCAATGTGTGCTTTCTCAGCGTTCTGGAAGATTCCTAAAAAAACTAATGCTAAATTCACCCACATTCACATCGTGTTTGAACAGAAGAGTGACAATGCCCATTTTCCAATAGGATTGTCACAAATCACTGGTATTCTTTACAAAAAAACCCCTATATTTTCATGTCTCTGGTCCCAGTGACTCGCTCTTCCTTTCTCTCAAGGCAAACACCCACAGACAGATCTGACAACCTCCCGTCTCAACGCCAGAGACAAGTCGAATCCAAATTTCTTCACTTTCCCTTTTTCAGCCGTTCTTCTCTACAGAGCCCTTTTGTGCATTTACTACAAAGTATCCAGAGAAACTCGGCATTCCGGGGCAGCCACCGGAACTGCACTCCCATGCCCTGCGAGAAACACTACAACTAGTAACAAAGACCGCTCGCCCTCTCTGACGGTGAAAGAACTTCGACAAAAGCCTAGGCGGAGAAGCTCCTTCCACCCGCATTGAACAGGCGAAAGAAGCAGAGCCCTGTCCAAGGGCCAAACACCCGCTCCCACCAGGGCTTCCCTAGGCCCCACCGGCCCTCGCCACACTCCCTGCGGCCGCGGCCCGGCCGGGAAGCCAATTGCCCAGGAGAGGCCGCGGTCCCTCAGCGCGCTCCCTAACCGCGGCCGCTCCCGTCGGCGGAGCCCCGCAGCGCGGCGGGGAATCCCCGGGCCGGCCGGGGGAGACCGCGGAGCCCTCACGGCGCGGCTGGGCCCGCCCGCCCCACCTGGTGAGCGCCATCTTGACCGCGTACGCAGTCCGCTCGGCAGCCGGGCCGCCGAGCAGGGGGCAGGCGGCGACACCTGCACATGCGCCGTGCGCGCAGCGTGCCTGGGAGTTGTAGTCTCCGTAATGCACTCGCGGCGCGGCGGCGCAGGCGGGTTGGCCGCAAGGCGTCCTGGGAAATGTAGTTTTACAGTACCCCCGTTTATTTCTTCAGCCAGGCTATTCCGCTCCCCCGCACTATTCACACAGCCTCCAACAAGTTCAGTAACTTCACAGTTCACCCAGACCAAGTGAAAAGCAGAAAATATAGAGTAAATGTATTGGAATAAAATTTATTCTGATACCTGCCGCTTAGAAATCATGGAACTGGGACATGGGAGTGATGGGAAGAAGAGACTTAAAGTGGCATAAAAATACTGATCTAAAATAGAAAAGCTTCTGTATTAAAAAGGAGTTGTGCTATCTATGTGAAATGGGCATCCATATGTTACATAGGAGTTCTTTAAATCAAATCAAGAGTTAAGAGTTAAATCAATTTAGAGTATAATTAAAATTTGGAATATGGACAAATACTTCTCAGGATTTGTAACACATGAGAACTAGGTAGAGCTTTACATAGGAAAGTCACTATTGGAGTTAAAGTGTCAATATATAGCACCACATATAACCAAAGACAGTCACTAACTAGTAGTTGTTTCATCACATCTAGTGAATCAAAGGCAGAAGAGCCAGGCACGGCTCATCTAGAAGAGAAACAGAAGCCAGTCAGGGAAGAAAAAGGTAGAATGACTAAAGAATCAAGCATGGTCTATCAGAGATTAAAAAATCATACCATAAGATGCAGGAATACAATACAGCAGAGTAACTGTCTTGCAGTCCTCTAGTCATTTTGTCTACCTTATCATCCCCTAATCTGAAGAGTGAACTACTCCTGCAGGCTAAATTAATCTGCTACAATTTCTAGGACAGGGGAGATTTGGAGGAAGGTAAGGGCAATCCTGTGCAGTCTCTCTATGCCCAAACGCATCATCTCCAGTGGGAATCAGCTTTTGGCTTAACATTGTGGTGACAGCAGCACTGTTGCCACCTCTATGAATGACAGATACTTCCTCTTCTCTCTGAGATAGCCCGTGTCTTATGAGCACTTCAGACAAAGATACAAGACTTTGTCACACACCATTTATCAATAATTTTCCTAAGTAAAACTTATCTGTCATCCCTTCTACCCATTTCTGTCACTCATTTAGTAACAGTATTGCTGTTGTCATGTCTGGCAGTATTGTCACCTGATTTGGGATCCTTCTTTCCCCCTTAGAAGTTGTCAAGGCTTCTATGCCCAGCTGTTGCACTAGTCTCAGTGAAAAAATTACGTTTTATCCCTCCTAATTGGACGTTTCTCTTCCTTCCTTTGCTGTGGAGTATTATTTAATGCTGTATGGGGGAAATGCACCGCCACACCATTACTTCAGTTTTCTGTTTCTGATGACATTTTGATTAAGGAATTATCACTGTGCAACACTTGAAGAGGTGTGCACTGGGGTCGGGAAGTGGATGGCATTTCAAAATACAAAGGAATCATCAGCAGTTGATCAATGCAGCACAAGGTATTTCTGAGGAAGTTACAGAGGAAGGGACACTGTGGTTTGAAGTGCAAAATGTAAACAGAAATATGTATTCTAGCACCATCTGTTGAAACTGGGACGGGGGCATAGGGGTGGGGTAACCCTCTGTTAATGAGGCAACTGTCCATAAACCTGCTGGGGCAGTTTTCTTATCTCTTCTACAACCCAGCCTCCCTCCAGGGAGAGATCTTCTGCTGATGGACCATTGAGTCTCACTGATAGAATTACATCATCCCACTGGGAAATGCTTCAGCCAGGGGGAGGAGCCAAGTCTTTCTACCTGGATAAAAATCTGGGAGTTGGAACACCAAGCAGCCTTTCCACTGGATTCTCAGAGGAAGACCAGGCTCATCTCTCACCACTGTGATTCTGTGATTCACTGGACCTTCAGTGAAAAACTCCACTTTTCTCCAGGAGCATCACTTCAACAGAGCCACATCTGCCACTGGGACTGCAGCCACCATTGAATGGGACTGCCACCAACACCCTGACCCACAGGATGTCAGGTTGTATTTCTGACTGTCAGTGGCTTTGTTTGGCTTTTTTTTCCTCTTTTGTAATACTGCATGTGTTTTGGGTTTTTTTAGTTCCCCTAATAAAGAACTGTTATTCTTATTCCCATAACTTTGCCTGAGAGCCCCTTAATTTCAAAATTACAGTAATTTGGAGGAAGGGGTTTTACATTCTGCATTCCAAGGGAGGTTCCTGCCTTCCTCAGCAGATACCTGTCCTTCAAACAATGACAGACACACTACGATTCATAATAGTCACCATTTTCATCAGCTTGCTATCAACATGAAATTACTATTCATAAAATCTGTATGTTTCAAAATGAGTGGCAGAATGTTCAGGGATACTGGGAGGAGAGTGATACAGTGTGAGCTGGATGACCTGGTAAGTAGAATCCATTTAAATGAGCTGTGTTTCAGCATGCCATTGTGCAAACACGTATCTATAAGTAAGAAATGTGGGGTTAAGTACAGGCTGTGCTGGGAGCCAGTTACTCTGAAAAGGACCCATGAGGGTTATGTGAGAGACAAGCAGCTTAGAACAAAATTTTTGTGCTATGAAGTAACAAAAAGTCTCATGCAGTGGTCACAGCACCAAACCTGACAGACTTCAAGAAGCATCAGGACAATGCTCTCAGGCACATGGTGTGATTCTTGGTGTATCCTGTGCAGGGATAGGTGTTTGATTTGTGTGTCCCTACCAACTTGCCTTATTCTGTGCTTCTCTCAAAAGAAACATTAGGCAAGGAATGGTTCTGAGAATCTGAAAAATATTTTCTCCAAATCTCTATCTCTCTAAGACAAAAAGAATTAATTCCTTTCTGTTCTTATCAGAATATTTTTTGACAATATCTTTCTGGACAATAATGCTGTCAGGTTTCCACAAGCATCTCTAGTCACAAAATGATCCTGCCAAAATGATCCTCGGTATGGTAAGGAGTTGAGGCTCTGTGGAGGTCTTGGCATGGCAGGGAGCAGGAGCATTTTTAGTTTGATGAGAATATCACAGCTGGTTTTAAGAACATATTTATGATACATTCTGAGGAGTCTTTGGGGGTAGATTTAGGCTGTTAAATCCACTGCACCTTTTTTATCTACTTCAGCACTTTTCACATTTGCAAATCCAAAATTAAATGGTTCATGAAATATCTTGTACCAAATGGAGATGATGATAAAAAAAAGTAATGGAATAAGCTATTGTTAATATCAGATATCTGTATGCCTACCAGTTGCTGCACATAGTTGGATAAAAATAATCAAAATAAATGACTCTTCTTAACTCAAGGGATAAATTATGGACAGATAAGATGCTAAACAGTGAAAGAGAAGAGATTTAACTAGATGGAAAGGTTCAACCACATCAACAACCCTGTATCTCACATTCCCTTAGGGGTTATAGGCAGCACTTAGAAGGAATAATTACAGCAAGGGGAAAAAATCACAAAGTTCATTAGTGCTTTTGCAAAAGAATCTTTCAATTTTTCGAGCCATGTCTGTGTTTTCTGGAATGACTGAAATGAAGGCTGGTTTAATTTCTGTTACTTGTTGCATATTGTAGAAAAGTAAACTTTCTTAGGCAAAAATGTTCTCATGTACTTCTGTAAAAAACACAGACTCTGGGGGTGTTTTGCAAAGGTCTTGGAAGCATTCTACGTCCAGGTAATAAAATCATTTCATCATTTCACACAGGACATGTTGACCCACTGACCCTTCCTAACAACCTGCAACAAGAAGTGGAGTGCCCTTTAGGTGCCAAAAGCTTTAGCAAATAAAGTAAAGGGAATTTTTTTGTCAAAACAAATTATGAGAGAGGTATGGAGATGGTATGTAATTGTCTAAACTGATATTACACAACAAGATTGAGCAAAGGCCTTGAAGGAACAAAATAGTAGTAGAAGTGGCTTTTGCTGCTCACGTAAAGCTCTGCTCTCCAAGGAGCACATCACTTTGTGTTGTCACATTCAGACTTTGGTGACAGTGTCTGACTGACACCCAGACTTTGGGTGATGGGCATGTTTTTGTTGAGATGTTTTATCCAAATATTGACTCTGTACAATATGATTGGCAAGAAGATGCTATTTTAAAATTTTATGGCGTCCAGAGTCAGCTCTGAGCTTTCTATTGCTGATATTAAGGCAAAACCTGCCAATATCCATTTAAGTTGGACCAGGAACAGGGTGGGTTTGACCTATCAGAACACCTGTGTGAGTATGTTATCTTCTGGAATTACCTCCAGGTAACAGGTTGCTGTATTTCCTATCTTCCATGTTGCTTTGCACATCTGTCTACCATTATACAGAGATATTTGTAGTATTCCATCTGGTAACCTGACCAAATCAGCAAAGAACCAGAAAGTATTTGAGAAGTACAGATCTCTAGCAGTAGAGATCCAACTAGCCACATCTTTAACTTGCACAAATTGGCATTGCTATAGTGATTTTTAGAGTTGAACTGTTTTATAACTGCAGAAGATGGATCTGCCTCAATATTTGTGTTGCTGCCCATCCACAGGATGGAGATCAGAAGGGTCAAGGTGTTCTGGTAGCAATTTCTCACCGTATCTTTTCATACCTCCTCAAAGATGCTCCTCTGGGTCCACAAAATCATAGGATCACCTGATTTCTGGGACCATTTTGTTCTCTTTTCCCATGCCTCCTCTCCATACATGAGGAATATCTAGTAAAAGTGAGCCTTTGCGGATATCTTGTCATGTTCTTCATCAAAGTGAATCTAAAAAAGACATCGATTCTCAGTAGGGAGGAATGGTGCTGACCTTCTGTCCTCTCTTCGGGCAGTCTGGCTGCTCTTGCCGCTCCGGTGCTTGGGACAGAGAGGCTGAGGCTTTGGGTTTGCATCTGCATTTCATGAGATTCACACCTGGGATGCAAATGTCTTCAGCAGGAATGAAAAGGAAACGCTTTTCACAGTTTGTCTTTCACAGCAATTTGGGGTAATCTGAGATTTAATTTATTCAGCAGTTGAAAAGGGAATGGAAATCAAGCCAGCATCTTTCTTTCAAGCCAAGGTTTTTCTTGTGTAGCCCCGTGCAGGCGCACACAAAAGAGCTCTGATCACTCTAACTAGGTGCTTGTTCTAATTATAGAAAGATTTAGCGTTGGTTACATAATTGCCCACTACACATCGGCACACAGGCATTGTTATGCTACAAAAGCCTCTTTTTTTATTCCCCTCTCTGCAGCAGATCCAGTGTCAGCCTGTTTAACAGAAAGCTGCAAGGAAAAAAATAATTCTGAAGAAACCTCCCTTAGCTTTCCCAGGAGAGGCCAGCAAAAATCAGATGCTGACCTGCTCCCTGTACTGGGAGCACTGCCAGCATGTGCCATCTAGCCATTAAAGCAGGGGATGGATAGCCCGGGCAGCAGTCTTGTAAGCATCCCGGGTAGAAGCAGTGGGCTGTGGTCAGGAATCCGTGGTTGTGCTGAGGTTAGAGTCACTATTTTTGATTTTTATATGCAATAGCACAGTAGCTTTAAATGGACACCCCACTATTATGCCCACTATCAGCCTGAGCCATGGAGGTTGTGCATTTGCAAACACAAAAATCTATTGCAAGACTTGCATGTGCTTTAGGAGACACAAGAACAGTAGACCTTCTCCCTGTATTTTTAAGCTTTTAAAATTACGTGATTCAGAGTTGTTACTTCACGTTCAATCTGAATTTATTTCGCTCATTTCCTCAGCAGTACATCAGGTGCATATCTCCCTGACTTTTTATTTTCTTCCTGTTTTCCCTCCAAACTGTGAAGCTTCCTTCCAACAAATAGTCTTTCCTACATAATTTGTAATGGTCCAAGACTAAGCTGTGATGCCTCACTGCCCCCCATCAGTTCATAAGCTCCCGTCTGTCCTATAAGGGAAAGAAACTTATGGGATTGCAGCCAGTTTAGCCATCATATGGCTGATGCAGCAACTGACCATGTGGGCCCTGTATCCTCAGTGTGCTAGCAGGGTAATCACCCTTATCCCTGCCCTTCATAATTTGTAGCTGCTTTGTTTCTTAGAGATAATATTTAGCAGGAAGCCCTCGCTGTGCAGACAATGACATTAGGGTCTGGCGCAGAGTACAAGGGAGGAAAACCAAAATGAAGTGAAGCAGGACAGAAACAAAAGGGGTACTGTGGCAACTTGACTCTATCTGAATGGTACATGACAACTAATTCTGCTCTGTCACTCCCCTCCTCAGCCAGACAGGGAGAGACAATAACAAAGCCCTCATGGGTTGAGATAAAGACAGGGAGAGATCACTCACTAATTACTGTTGTGGCATAACATGGGGACTGGGGAAAATGAAGTGAATGTATTTTTAATTTATTACCAATCAGATCATAATAGGATAGTGAGAAATAACGGCAAATTTTAAAAAACACCTTCCCTGACTCTCCCTTCTTCCAGGGCTCAACTCCACTCCCAATCTTCTCTATTTCCCCTCCACCAGAAGAGCAGGGTGACAGGGAATAGGGGTTGTAGTCAGTTCATCACACACGAATGTATGTTGCTGCTCATTCTATCACAAGGGTACTCTTCCCCTACTCCATGGTGGGGTCCCTCCCTAGGAGAGTTCTCCACAAACTTCTCCAATGTCAGTCCTTCCCATGACCTCCAGATCCTCATGAACTACTCCAGCATGGCCCTTGCACAGTGTCACAAGTCCTGCTAGCAAATCTGCTTGGGTGTGGGCTCCTCTTTTTCTAAGCCACAGGTCCTGCCAGGTCCTGCTCTAGGGGGTCACAGGGTCACAGCCTCCTTTGGGCATCCACTTGCTGCAGTGTGGGGTCCTCCTCAGGCTGTAGGTGGACATCTGATACACCATGGACTGCAGGGGCACAGTTGCTTCATTTTGGTCTTCACCACAGGCTGCAGGGGAATCTCAGCTCTGGCACCTGGAGTATTGTGACCCTGTGATTAGCTCAGCTGGTTAGAGAATGGTGCTAGTAGCACTGAGTTTGTGGGATTGATCCTAATGTGGGCCATTCACTGTAGAGCTGGACTTGATGATCTTTCTGGGTGCCTTCGGATATTCTGTGATCTGAAAATAGCTGCCCCTTCTCCACTGACCTTGGTGTCTGCAAGAGCTGTTTCTCTCACATATTTCTACTCCTTTCTTCTCCGACTGCAATTACTTCTGCACAGTAACTTTTTTTCTCTTCTTAACTATTCTATTGCAGAGGTGCTACCACTGCCACTGACAGGCTCGGCCTTGGCCAGTGGTGGGCCTGTCTTGGAGCCATCAGGTGTTGGTGCTCTCAGACATGGGGGACACTTCTATCAGCTTTGCAGAAAAGCCACCCTGAAGTGCCCTCCATTAACAAAACCTTGCCACACAAATCCAATACAGGTACCCATCAAATGTTCCCAATATTATGTTGATCTTTTGGGAAAATATTTAACACACCATTGTCCCACAGCTGGGGAAAAGGTAGTTAAATTACCTTTGCAGCACTTTTCCACAGGGGTTTGGATGAAAAACCTATTCATCCAGGAAGAGAGACTTGTCATCAGGATGTTTTCTTGAGTTCAATGTCCCGCTCTCCTGAGCTATTAGATGGGGAGAGGAAGCAAACCAGCCCCCCTGAAATCCAGGAGGAAGCAGTTCGTGACCTGCTGAGCCACTTAGATGCTCACAAGTCTATGGGACTGGGTGGGATCCATCCTAGGCTGATGAGGGAGCTGGCAGATGAGCTTGCGAAGCTGCTCTCCATCATTTTCCATCAGTCCTGGCTCCCTGGGGAGGTCCCAGATGACTCAAGGTTACCCAGTGTGAACCTGTCCATAAGAAGGGCCAAAAGGAGGATCTGGGGAACTACAGGCCTGTCAGCCTCACCTCAGTGCCTGGCAAGTTTATGGAACAGGTCATCTAGAGTAAAATCACACTTTGCCTACTTGATGCCCAAGTGATCAGACCCAGCCAGCATGGATTTTGGAGGGGCATACCTTGCCTGACCAACCCTACCTCTCTTTAGGACCAGGGGACCTGCCTGGTATTTGAGGGGAAGGCTGTGGATATTTTCTGCCTGGACTGGTGAAAGCTCTGGAGCACAAGTCCTATGTAGAGTGGCTGATGGAGCTGGGATTGTTCAGCCTGAAGAGAAGGAGGCTCAGAGGAGACCTTATCACGCTCTATGACTACCTGGAGCCAGGTGAGGGTTGGCACCTTCTCCCAGGGAACCAGCAATAGTACAAGAGGACACAAGCTGTGGAAATTTAGGCTGAACATTAGCAAGAAGCTCTCCACTGCAAGGGTGATTAAACATTGGTATGGGCTGCTGGGGAGGTGGTGGAGTAACTATTTCTGGAGGTGTTTAAAAGACTGTATGTGACACTTAGTGCCCATGGCCTAATTGACAAAGTTGTGCTAGGTCATAGATTGGACTCAACGATCTTGAAAGTCTTTTCCAACCCAGCTGATTCTGTGAAATAGAATGTGAAATTTAATTTAAGTGTGAATTTTTTTTAAGAGCCCAGAAGATGGGTTTTCTGGGAGCCCCACTGACAAAGTGGGATTGCGTTACCTTGCAGTTACCGAACGGGAAGCCGTAGCAATCCTGCAATCCGGGGTGCGAGCTGCGCACTTCCCCTCAGCACGGACGGAGGCGTCAGCGCAGCTCGGGAGCGGTCGAATTGCAGCGCCCCCTCGACGCTCCCCCCGCTAGACCCCCGTGGGCTCGCCCAAGGGCCGCCCCTTGCAGTCCCACCGCGTCCCCGCCCCTGCGAGCGGCCGCGAAGGGAGACTACGTTTCCCGGCGTGCCGCGCGGGCTAGGGCCGTACCGTGTGCGAGCTACGAGGGGGGAGCGGTGTGGGGCGCGCGCGAGTTGAAGTGCCGCCTAGGCGGTCGGTAAGTGCCGCTCCGAGCGCCGGCGGAGCGCCCAGGCCGCTCCCGCCCTCACAGCCTTTACAGCCCTGCCGGGGACTCCGGGCCCAGGCGGCCAATGCCGCCCGCTGCTGCGGCCCCGGCGGCGGGGACCCGGCGGGGACCCGCTCGTGGAGGCGGGAGTGGCGCGGGGCGCGGGCGCGGCTCCGGGAGACCCGGGCCAGCCGAGCGAGAGCAGGCGGCGCCGGCCCCTCGTGTCCTTCACGGGCCGATCTCGGGCACGGCGGCGGACCAGGGCTTGGGAGCCGGAGCGGCCTGGCCGGGGCTGTGAGCGGCCCTGGGTCCCCACGGTCCTCAGGTCACCGCCGCTCCCCGGGCCTGGGCAGGTGGCGGTGGGGTCACCTTCGGGGCTGCGACAGGGACCCGGCACCGTCCCGGCTGGTTGGAACGGGAGAAGCCTGGCTGTAACGCGAGGGACACTTAGGTGCGCCAAGTTGTGTGAAAGTCAAAGAAGCCACCTCGCCTAGGTGAAAAAAAGAGCTGGAGGTGATCTGTCAACGCAGGGCTTAATAATGAGAGATAGTGACATCCCAAGGCTTGTTTCGCAGCTGACAGGGCCCTTAAGATATCCCTAGGGGTGTCGTAATGGCTCATTTACGTGGAAAAGGCTCCTCTATACCTTATGCAAAACTTTGAAATACAATTTACTTCAGAGAATTCTATTTCTGTTCCTTATATTGGAGGGGTTTTAATTATTCCCTTTTTATTGCTACAACATGTTAAGCATGAAAGCAGGAACTTTGCTGAAGAATTCAGCTTCACTGCCTTTTTATTTGCTACCTAAAGTTCCCATCTTCTGTTTGTGACGTACAGCTGGCGGGTATGGCAATAGATGTGATGTAACAAACTGCAGATTATAGCTTCAGGTAGGAATAAGATGCAAGAACAGATGGACCTGCATCCTGCTTTCAATAAAATGTTCTTTTAGTAATTTGAGAAAGCAAAGGAAAAAATAATGAAAAAGAGAGGATATTTTCTGTTAAGAAAATGTCACTACACCTTTCACTTTTCAATAAATGAAATTTTACAGAAATGTGCATAGAGCACAAATGGCTTAATTGAAACACTTTGCAAAAAATTACTTTTGAAGGTGACAGAGGATGCAAGAGATCTCTGTACAAAAAAGTTTGATCCAGATGGAAGAAACCCCAAAATTTCTAGAATTCCAGTGAGGCAGGGAAGAAGGGCGACTTTTTTTTTTTTTTTTTTAAAGTTTGTGAAGTGTGTGTACATTTGGGTGCAGTCAAGAGCCCAGGTTTATTTTCTGTTGAGTTTGATCATGGATTCAAAGGAGTCCTGGTCAGCCAGCTACCTGTTCTGACAGGAGAAAGAGCTGAGTTGCTGCAGGCAGCTCTGACAGGCACTGACAGAATATGTCTCAGCTTTTCTGCCTCACAATTACCTAGGGTTTCTAAAGAAATAAAAGGAAATAATAAAGTTTAGCTAAGGTTCACGTACAAAGGTCTTTGGTGTTATATTAGCTTATTTTGCTGATTGTGTTCTTGTGAACTGTTTTTGTAAGCCTTGACCTGTGTCACCCTGTGTGTTTTTTGGTTACAAGGCTTCCGAGAGAAAAGGCACAAGCCAGACTTACCCTGCTAAAGCTTCACAATGAGAAGTAGGCAAGTTTCTCAGTCAAGCCTAGGAGTGGGAGGATTAGTAATCTCCATCTTGATGGGGTAAGAGCCTGCACTGTGTCAAGGGTGCTCTTGAGAGCTTGCAGAGAAGTGACAATACGTTTTGATTTGTGGTAGAAGCAGAAGGAATGGTCAGTGATACTTTCTGCCCAATACCAGCCACAGGGAAAGGAAAGAAAAATGTACCCAATTTGTTGTTATTTTTTCATATCTGAGTCCTCTACGGTGACATAAATGGAAAATATATATATTAACATGTAATGAATTACATGTAAATAGATACTTTATATACTGCAAATAATGAATGTAGTGATCCAAAGTGCTTAATGTGGGCAATGTGTTCATTCTCCACCTTGTCTCACAGAAAAAAGTGGTTGAGAAGTGTCTCACCCCAGGCCTTATTTGGCCTGTGATAGAGCTAGGAATAGGATGTAGATTCCTGCAGATGATTGTTCTGCCAGTGCATTCCCTGTCTGGCACTTGAATGGGATGGTGATAATGAGAAAAGAAATCTCAGTTGGTTGCTCTGATCAGGTCCCCCAGTCCAGTATTCTCTGTGGTTTTCTGGCACTGACTGCTGGAGTGGCATACAACTTCCTGGGATGGCCTCTTCCTAGACCACTCATCATCAGTGTGGAACTTTCAGAACTAGCCTGGCAGAGTTTCTAACAAGCTTTGTGTGTTCTTGATGTTGCAAAAACTCATTTTAAACCCTGAGGTTTTATATCGTCTTTTGTCCCCTTAAAATCTGCCTACGCTGTGATATCTTCAAAATTTGTGTTGAAGAAGTGCCTGCTGATAGGATCAGAATTGACTTCTGGTGATCTCATGCTTCCTTCTGTCAGTCCACCTTTTGTGTCTCCTTGAAAAGCCTTTGGAATCCTTTAGGAAATGTTTTGTTGCACATATGCAAGGTCTATCAGTGAGTTACTTCTGGATCTGTGGCCCACAGACACTGTCTAGTTAGGAATAGCAATAAGCAACTTACCCTCAGTTGCTGGGTGATTGCCTGAGCTCTTGGCTGGGGGCAGTGCTAGCAAATGTGTCATTAGGAAAGGAGGAATTAAAACTTGGATTGTCAGGTCCTTTGGGGCTGTAGGCATCAGATCACTAAGTCCTTATCAGATGTTACAGTTGCTGTTTTGTGTCTCAGCAGGGTTCATCAGTCATGGCAATAAGGGCCTTGAAATTTGCCTCATTGACAGCAGCTGCTTCTGGCATCTATTTATATGGAAACAAGTTCCTGGATCCTAATGATTTTGGAGTTGTTCGCGTGGGCCGAGCCGTTGCCACAGTAAGTTCTACCACAGCAATGTGCAGGAAGATTCCTAGATGGGTAAGGGGGATTGAAGTTCACAAGAACTTAGGATTTTCTGCATTCCCTGCCTGCATTTCAGTTGGCAGCTGGCTTAGGAAATCAGAATGTCTGTGGGGAGCTTTTCAAGTTCTTGACACAGTGGGGAGGAAGGAGGTGAAAGTATGTAAGGAATACAGCTGTTGTTTGCACATTTTGGAAAGAGAAAAATGGAAATACTGAGCTGCAGAGAGCTGTCTCTGCTCCCTGGATAGGGTGGGACCTTCAGAGCAAGGGCTCACTTTGGGCCCACATTTTCATTAGCCACCCTTCAAGGTCAGTCACCCAGGTGCAGTGTCCTGCTGCCTTTTAAGAGTGACTTAGGTCAAACCCTCTTCTCTGCATTTGCCATTTTTACATTTTGTTAGAAGTATCCTGGTTGTATTGATAAATTAGAGTAACCATTGCTGTATGACCCTTGGTGTGAGATTTGGGGAGAGAAGGACTGGTGTTTTGAGGATCATTCTCAAAGCAAGAGTAAAGTGAGGATGGGTGATTGCATACTTCTGGGATCGGAGTGGTTTCCAGATGTGTAAAATGAATGTTATATCTGCCTGGCATTACTGGTATTTCTCAGAAAACTGGGAATGGAGACTGCTGCCCTCTCCTTGACAATGATCACTGATGAATCCATGAGCAGCCAAGAACATGGAGAGCAGAGACTCTGGAGGGGGTATCAGTCTCTCTGTACCTCACTTGCATTATACATCTGTCACTTCAGGCCACAATCTCCATCATTTACAGACCCCCAGTGGTAAGCAGCTGTCTGTCTGTATTTTCTGTGACTTTTAAGCACTTTGTTAATGAGTTTTAGAAGGAGTCAGCTCCTGAGGGCAGATGCAATAAGAAACAAGCTCTGTGGGTTGGCTCAGGTGCCATGTGCATGCAGCATCCTAAACTGTTGTGAAAAATGGATGTTTATTTTGAAAGGGTGAAGGCAGAAATACAAACTGTAATCTTTCCTTCTTACTTAACAAATGCTAAGCTTCATGCTCTGTCCCCAACCATGTATGCTGCCTGGTGGCAGGGAGCAGCTCTTTCCCTTTTAAAGCACAGGAAATTGAGGCATGGAGAGGGAATGCAGCTTCTTGTTGCTGGAGGAGAAGCTGTTATTCAGGATGTTTGGGTTCTCCAACGTGTCCTTGAGTTCTACCTGCTTGATTAGTGTTTCTCAGTCTTTCTTAAGCACTGTTTTTGTGGTAATCTTCTGTTTAAGACAAAAATAAGTGAGAAGTTCCAGTGATGAGGCTGTGCAGTTGGTCTGTGTTTTGAGTGATGGTAAGAGATTACTTTCCCGAGGAATAGAAAGTAGGGGAAAGGAAATATTCTTTGCTTTAGATGGTAGCAAATCACAGACATGCCTGACTTTCATGTTCTCTGCCTTCAGGGAGAGAAGTCATTGGCTGTAAAGCGATTCACTGGTCCTGCTCTTAAATGCATTAGAAGGTTGTGCACCCATAGCTGCAAGCAATGACCCCAAACCAAGTTACCAGTGCTCAGTCTTCTGTAGGTGATGGCAGCATGTGTTTAAGTCTGTGTATTCTTTTAAAAACCACTGTTCTGTCTCTTTCTGAAGTCTCTGGTATGTATGAGTGCATGTGTTTGAGTTGCTTCTGAGAGATTCTTTAGTCTTGCTGCACCAGTGACCTCTGCCTTCCCTACTCATTGTTGGACAGTCAGAAGTCAGCTCTCATCTGAGCACAGGCAGCCTGAACTGCTGTCATTCCTTAGCCATGGACCAGGTGAAGCCAATAGAGCAGACATGTTTACTTCTAAGAAGCTAAGATTCTTTGGGATTTTTCTTTTTGCAAATGAAAGATAAATCTCTGTGGCAAACAAGTGATTTTGGATATTGGATATTGGTTACATCTACATGGACCTAAAGCGTCTGTCCTTCAGTCTAGCCTTGCCCTGGCTTCTTACCTGGATGCTTGATTCCATCATTGAACCATAGCCAGACAAAAGCAGACTGTAATGAAGAGACCGCAATTCTTAAGAGCTAATAAGTTCAGCAGCAGCAGACACAAAACTTGAAGACAAGTTACAGTGGGGCAAACAAAACAAGAGAGAAGCCTGGAGAAAAGAACACATGAGGATCAAGGAATCTGACATACAACTATGAGACTCTGGACAGATTTCGTCTGAGTTTGATTAGAGAGATTTGAGTCTGGTTGCATTTTAAGTGTGTTGGTTCAGTAGTTCCTTGCAGACTCCATTAAAAACTTGATGAAGCTCACTTGCAGAAAATTTCTTTTTAAGCCTGTTTAGGGAACTGGTCTGATGTGTATGGGTAGACAGCTATTTGGGGGAGCGTTGTGCCGTGACTTGGTAAGATCTGAGGATAGGTTTAGAAGCAGTGGAGGAATGTACAGTGTTCAGAATTCATTGATACCAAGTGGGACATTTAACGCTGGGCAGAATGCAAGCTCAGTGAAAGTAATCTGGCATTTGTAAAGGGAGAGATTGGTTGATTGTGTGTATCTTTTTATAACTCTGAGCTTCAGTCTCACACTGTAACATGAATGACAGCACTAGTCTTGGATGAGAACGAAGTCAGTGGCGTGGGCAGCATCACGCTGCACAGCGTTTCTGTATTCTGGTAAAATTAGAAACCTGGCAGAGCTGTTGTGCATTTGCTGTATTCTTTTGAGAGTATACCAGTTGTTTTGGTTTTGTGGAAGGAACATTCTGTGCAGTAGTTAGACACTGGGAGGGACTTGGCAATGTCAGAGTTGCCTATCAGGATCATCATAATATTAATTTAGTGTTTAAGATTACAGTGTAATTAGCAACCACTTAATTAATTCCTTCTTCCTCTGTAATACAGGCCAATCTGTTAGCTGCTTCTTTTTGAGTTGGAGGTGATAATTACCCTTGTGGACCAGCGATAAAATAAGAACCAACTCAAGCCTTCATGCAAGACTGATTCGAACCTCCCTACACTTCAAAGTTGTTCTTTGAGGTTGTGAAGATGCTTTGAAAATTTTTTTTTTCTGAATGGTCTCTGTAGCTGTGCAGCTCCTGAGTTCACCAGGAGCAAGAGAGCCTGAAAAGTCAAAAAAAAAAAAAAAAAAAAAAAAAATCTGTGTTCAGTTTACAATTTGGATAATAGGAAATATGAGAAACCTAAGCTCCACAAGGAGGGAGTGTGCCTATTTGTTACTGATTCCCAGCTTAGTTCCACTCCTGGATGCATTTCTGAGCTTTTGACTCCTTCCCTGTTGTCAGTTCTGCTGGCTTTGTCTCAAACCAGGTTTGCTTCCTTTGCCTCTGTGGCTTTCATGATACCTTGACTGTACTTTGTGCCCTTCCTGGATGTGTTTATGGTGAAAGGTGGGGCTAGTACCCTGTGCCAGAATGGAATGCTATCCCTTCAGCAGGGAGATTTGAGGAAGACTGATTTTCAGTTGGAGTTATGCAAATGGTTCTTCACGGCAAGGATCTTGAAGTTCAAATGACACATTACTGCACAGGCTCTTCTAGGTGTATGTTCCCTTCTCTCCCTCCAAACATGACTTGTATGTTTCTCTCTCATTCTCATTGATGTTCTGACTCTGGAAAGAGAGGAACTTTAGTGATCAGAATTATGAAATACCCTTGATCTATTTTCATAAATCATTAAGGCACTTAAGAATATAATTCCATTGTCCATGGTAATGTCTAACTAACAGGCTTGAGCTGGATCCCATGTCCTGGTTTTATAATTGAGTATTCAACCGTTTGGCCCCTTAGTCCTTTGTGCAGTTGAACATCCCCAAAAGTATTGCTGCTTGTGCTAATCTGAGTTTATTTTCAGTCACTCTCTTCTCTGTTGAGCCTCTATCCAGAGCAAGCTGGTTAGGCAGTTTGGAGCTGTGAAGTGTGGGATACCTGATGGGGCACAGAGTTTGGATCGCCTTTGTTACTAGCAGCAGACCTTACAGGAAGCCCCAGATGGCTGACTGAAGATGTGAGTCTGCTCTGCAAGATGCTGTACAGAGATTTGGAAAATGCTTTGAGCATCTCAAGTAGAAGATAGTATAGGAGTGTCAAGTGTTTCTTACACTACATATTGATGAGGCCCCTGCACTTATTTTTGTAAGTGTTCATTGAAATTAAAATATTTCCATTTAATTTATTAATGACTCTGTTTCCATAGGCTTCACTGTGGAGCCTGAACTTTGAAGCCTAAGGTACATGCATTCTCTTTAACAGAAGCCTTATTGTTTTCGTAACTGTAGAGCTTGCTCAGCATTTCTGGTTTCATTTGCAGACAGCAGTTATCACCTATGACTACCTCACCTCTCTTCGGAGTGTCCCATATGGATCAGACGAGTATGAATTCCTCAAATCACAGGTAGGTAATAGCACTGAACTGCATTCCTTTGAAACAGCAAGGCACAGGTGTGTTGCTGTAATGTTATCAGCTAAATAGTTCAATATGCTTTCTACCAGCAACAGACAGCAATATTAAATAACAGCTCCATATTAGATCAGCATCTAGCAGGAAATGCATTGCCCAGTGGAGGAGGTAAAAAGTAGCCATATGCATCCAGTGCTCACTTAAGTCCAGTAGAGACACAAGTCCTTGCTATATGCATTTGGACTCTGCTGCCAAATCTCTGCTGCCAGACTGGTTGTGTGGCAGTCAGCTGCTGAGAGTGGCCTGGCAGTGCTTTCTTATTCTGCATATTGTTTGGTAATGGCCATAACATGAAGGGTGACTGATTTAAGTAAAAGGAATATGTTGAAAAGGAAATAATGGAGATGAAATCAGAGTTGCAGATCTCTGAGGAAGTGAGAATTGTGCAAAGAAGTGTACATGTCATTGTGAAACACAGTGTTGTGTTTTGATATCAGTAATTAACAATAATAGCAAGAGCATTTCTAGTGAGAAGGAAGACAAGCACCCCCACTGTTCCCCTCAAGTCTTGTGCTGCACTTTGACACGTGGTTTTAGTTGAGTGCTTGTGGTGTGTTTGCCAGGGTTTCTTTGCTATTCCAGTTCAAGGCCTCTTTGGGGTGGGAAGTGCAGCTTGTGCCAAATTAGGCCAGTCTGCATAGTGTGTTTGAAGTAAGGTCTTTAGTCTTATTTTTCTTCTTGGTCCATGTAGGATTTAGGCCACTGATGTGGTTGGTTATAATGCAGGGAGTGGTGCTCTCCAGGGATTCTCAGACTCGAGGGACAATGAAGCTGGAAATGGCCTTGAGTAAGGTAGAAATCAGTGACATTGGAGTCCAGCATGCTTTAGTATTCCTCTGGCAGAAAATCCACATCATCAAAATCGTCTTAGTGTATCTGGAATGGTTTGCAGAATGGCTTCTTTGGGATTGTTCTCATCCTCTGCTCTCTAAAGATGCTAAGCTGTTCTAATGTAGCTCCCCATCCCAAGTGAGTGGCACGGAAGCCATGGCATGAAGTGGAGATAGGTGTGTTGGAGTCTGGAACTTCACTGTCCATCTGCCTATGTCTCTGCCCTGAACCTTTAAAACCTGCTTTGGAGAAGGGCTGCATGTAGCTTCCTTGAGCAACACCCAAGTTGTGGAGTTAGCAATACTGTGGACAGCTTATCATTTGGCAGAATTTGCAGCAGCTGTTGCAAATTCCTCATCTTTTGCCATGTATCTCCATGGTTGCATTAACCTCTGTTAAACAGATTTTGGTGATTTGTCAATCCATGCCCCAAGCAGCCAGAAAGGGCTCTGTTTGCTAGCATTGCACAGAGCTGTGGCCTCCCTGCTTGGCAGCCAGAACTAGCTGCCAGGACTAGTCAGCCTCTGCATGTGGCAGAGCCAGTGGCAAGGGCAGCATGCCAGCATGGCCAGCACTAGCCTTCAGCTGCATAAAAAGGGGCATGAGCTGGGAGACAGGAGGAGGACAGCACAGGCATAGCATGAGTTGGTGAAACTGATTGACTAGTGGAGGCCAGTCCTGCTGTTGACAGGTGTTCTGGAGTGCCACCACTGAGCCTGGCAGGAAAAGAACTTGTGGGTTCTTCAGCAACATCCCCGTAGGGCTTGTGCTAGTGAAGCATCAGTTTAGCTTGGGAGATACTTTGGATCTGGGCAATTGCACACCAAACTGTTTATCTCAAGTGGATCGCAACTGAGTCTTTACCACCTTGCAGCTCTTTTAACTCTGTGGCAGCTGATGTTGTTGGTCTTGTACTAGCTCAGGATGACTTGTAAGAAATTACCCCATTGGAGCTGGTACTTAAGATTAGTCATTGCATAGGGCCAAGAAGATGTGAATGCCCCACACGAATTAGTGTTGTGTTTTAACAATACTTTTTCAGATGTTGCTTCTGCTAGCTTCTGTCCTGGATAGATCTCTAGTACTCTCAGCCCTTCATTGTACTGTCTTTGTTTCTGTCCTTCTAGTGAGGCCAGCTTGACTTGCTCTTCATATACTGAGAGTTTGTAATTTTCTTTTAAGCATGTATATGAATTAGTTGCTGATTTCCAGGTGCAGTTTTGGTACTGTGCCTAGAAGAGAGACTCCATGAAGCAGGATGTATCTGTATGTATGCGTGTGGGTGTGTGAGATTTGGTGACCATATGACTGCTGATAGTGCCAAAAGGTCTGAATCCAGTTTTTGTGCCTCTGTCTCCAGTGCTAGGGTGCAGGTACACACATGTCTGTGATGAGTTTGCAGCTGGGAGTGGAAAAACACTTTTTTCTGTGGATCTCCTTCTGGTACTCAGCATACTGCTGATGCTACTCCAGTGCAAATAATGCTTAACTTGTTCTCCATGGATTCCCAGTGAGACAGTAAACTGGGGTCTCTAAATTACCCATGGCCTTGCATGAGAGATGGGAAGGTTCAGTGGCAGCACCAGTACCTGAGCCTACTGGGGCCAAATGGGGACATAGTCATTAGGAAACAATTAAATGCAAAGCAGATTAAGAAGGAAATGGGCTCCCCAGGGACTTTTAGCCAGGTTCCTGCTTAGCTCCAAGGAATTATCTTCAATTTTATATATATTTCTGTCCCTTGTGGACCACTTTTGATGCTAATACTCTAAGCCCCTCAGTTCCCAGCCCATTTTTATGGCCAGCAGATTGGGAGTATTTTACTACTTTTCATGAAGAGGCAAGCAGTAGGTAGGAATTCACTGTGTGTCCTGAGGTTAGTTTGCCTCTCTCTGGACCTTCTGTCAACTAGGAGATACGAGAACTGATGTGCCAGACGGCACACATTGCCGACCCTCAGCAACTGCCATTTTTCATTTCTGCCCCTGCTTGAGGCAGAGATGAACCTGCTTGTGTGCTTGGGCTTTATGTCCTTCCCAATGGTTGCTTCATTTCATCACTGATGATTTAACCCCATTGGAAACTCAATCTTTCTCCTAAGTTAGGGATCCTTTCCTTGTGTGTGGGCCCTTTTCTTGTATATGATAATACTGCCAGTGTACTGATGTCAGGGGCAGTGGTAGCCATGGCTGGCTCCAAGACACTGTATGTCTGCAGGTCTTAGTGACAGGAGCATTAGAGGAGGTATGACCTTTCTTCATTTCATGTCTGTTTCGTTAAATGGTTCTGGACATCTTTGCACCTGTAAGCTTGGGCATTTCTTTTCATTTCTACTCCTGCTTGCACTGGGCCAGAGTAGGACAGAAGGCAGCCTGCTCAGTGCCATTTCCTTACATATTGTTTTTCTCAACAAAACATTTTATTCTACAGAAGGCTACGTTTCTCTGACATTATTTTGCCTCAATGACAGTTGTCCCTTCACACTCTTTGTCACCACAGTACCAAGTCAGCCTACCATGTGACATTTCCAGTGGTGTTCCTTGCAGTGTAGCATCTGGATGTCTTGGCTGACACTTCTTCATTGCTGTCATCAATTTCTGTTGATCCTGCTGCCAGTCAGGAGGTGTGTCACAACATGCAGTTTGTTTAAGGGCTGGTATCAACAGAATTCTGAGTTGTCATTGTAGTAAGAGGGTTGCAGTGGGTCAGTTGTCTTGCAGATTTTGGCACAAGTGGCCACAGGTGAAAATCTCGAGCAGGACATCTTTTTGTTTTTTTCCTCTGTAAGACAAAAGGTTACTGCTGTGAGTTTTGGTTGTTTTGTAATGAAGAGGAGACAGCAAGGAGAAAAACGATCTGTGGTCAAGGAATCTCAGAAGACAGTGGGAATCCATTCTTGAATTAGCTTTGTTGGCTACAAAATTGCTTTGTCAGGGACAAGCCATTTGGGGAGGTTAATTAAATGTCCTTCTTTCAGGAGCAGAATGTGGATTTCTCCTCATTCAAACTTAAAGTTACTGGTCTGTCAGTACCTGAGCAAATATTTGGAGAGTGTAACCTTGTGCCATCATTATACAGAATACGATTTCTTGCTCCTTCCTGGCTTTGCTATGTTTAATTCTCACAGTGGAGTGGCTATTCTCAAAATGAGTTTTGTCTCACAGTGAAGTTGTACAGTTGAAGGATCTTGGAAAGAGGAGGAATTAATGTACATATGTGTGTATTTTCAAAAATAGTCTACAATTGCTGTATAGTTCAGACCAATGAAATAGCCTGTGTCCTTGGGCTTCCCTTGTGATTCAGTAACACTGTGTGCTGTAAATATTAAGTGATGTCGTAAAATAGTTTCTTCTTGATGGAAGTGGACTGCATCTGCAGAGAGAAGTCCTCAGGAACTGTCCATGGCATTCCTTCAAAAAGGCAACTGTGAATGGGGACAGTGGGCTGTTCTCCACCACAGTCAGTGTGTGCAATGGTGGGTCTACTTGTGCTTCAACCTCTGGTGAACTGAGGTGAGAAATAAATGAACTTCGTTATGAGACACGAAATAGCCATTAGGTGGCAGTGACTTTCTGTCACCAAACTAAATGGGAACCAGTAATAGAGAGGTGAAGAGCTTCAGAGCCATCCACAGTCCCTAAGCTGATCATGTTTGGTTGCCCTATTATGTGCTCCCCAGGATATCTCTTCATCTAAAAGACATGGTCAACGCTAATGCAGTCTAAAAAATCAACTATCAGGGCCAGCTGGTGGCTTGATGACTCTACATTTGAGCACTGCTGTCTAGCAAACTTCCTGCCAACACACAAAGCATGAAAGCTTTGCATTGAAAACATAACAAGCTGTAAAATAAATCTTATAATGATGAGACACTTCCTTTTCCTCCTTGTGCATTCTGGAGTGGTGTCAGCTGAATGCTCTGGCCATAGCATCTCTAGGTTTTATTTTTGTAGCATTAAAAATGTCCATTTTTTGTGGGATCTGTGCCTATGAAACTAGATGTTCTTCAGTCATCTGCAGTGATTTATTCAGAGAAATGGCCCATCTAGTGTGACATTTTTGAAGGAGGAAGAAGGAGAGAAGTGAGGGTAAGGAAGGCAATGCCTCATTTATTGCATGTTTTTTCCTGGCTGTGCACACTTGTCCCTGAAGTGCTCTGCTCCAGGAGCGTGTGTGAATTGTCATGCACTCAGGCTTGCCTGAGCAGTCTCAACTTCCCAGCAGGAGTGACACAGTATACTTGGGGAACATTTAGCTGTCTCTCCTCCAGGTGGGGCTATCCCTTTCCATTTGAATCCCTGAGGACCTCATACCTTGCTTGCTTAGAGCTGTTGAAGAGGTACATAGTAGCCAGAGTAGTATCTGAAGAATATCTCATCTGGTAGAGTGGGGAAAACCATTAGGAAGGTCTGGGAGGATGCAGGTTGCAAGGAGCTTGCATCATAAGAGGCATTATAAAAGGAACAAATGAGAAGTGGAGAAATAATCAGGTTTTATTTAGTGTTTGGACTATGCCTTGGGTTCCAGTGCAAAATGAACACTCAGCAGTGCAAAGTCAAGAGGTAAGGCAAGAGATGTTATCTTCTCTGAAGAGCTCATGGTCATGGTTGATTTGCCTTGATTTTGACCCTAGATGTGAGTGGTGCAAATACATACAAACATGGAATTTCTCAGAGGCTGAAGGTCTGTGTCAACAGGGAAGGAGACAAAAAACAGAAATTAGGGTGCTACTGTAAGTGATTTAATGTTGATCCCATTGACATTGGATCAGGCCCTGATTAGAGATGTTTCCTTAATGAAAGATTGTGTAGCCTTGAACTACTAACTAGTGACCAATTGCTATGGTTCACAGAACACAGAAACAGAATATTCTGGGTTGGAAGGGACCCACAAGGGTCATTGAGTCCAGCTTCTAAGGGAATGGCCCATATGGTTTTTGGAGGTCACCTGTAAAACCAGTAGAGCTGCCAGGTAGCCAGTACATAATCTATTCTAAGAACAGGAAGACAGCTGGCTTGAGAGTAAAAATAATCTTATCTGAGACTAGGAAAAAGGGATATCTGAAAGTTTTGTTTGGGGATAGAGACATATACTAACAATGTCAAAGTGGACTTCTGAAGTGTTTTTTTTTTTGTTTTTTTTTTGTTTTTTGAGTCCTTAGCAAGACCCATATTGTGGATTCTGTTCACTTTTCTAAGGTTCTTGTAGTTAAGGTTCTGTAGTTTGCAGTGTAACACCATCTTGAAAGACTCCGAATTAGGAGTACAAATCAGATGTAAAACCAGGGGTGAAGAGAATAGGTGGCATGCAGAGGATATTTCATATATCAGTCCAGGATGGAATTTCAGAATAGGACTAAATATTGTAGATTTGCTTTGCTAAAGCAGTGACCTTATCACATTCTCCCCAAAGTGGATCTGATAAAAAAAAGTGCTGGAGGGCAGCTCACAATTACCTTACTTGTCAAGCAAGTGTCTTCATTTAGCCAGTTAAGTCAGTGGTGAGGGAATTGCTGTGGTGGGTGGTGTCTTGCAAACACTTGTCTGGACTTGTTTGCAATGTGGGAGGCATCTTAGTGGGTTCCAGGGAAATCCTTTTAACATATGTGGGGGCTATGCTGTTTGCATACTTGAAAGAAAGGTGTCTCTGAAAGCAACTGCTGTATTCTTCAATCTGGAGTCCCAGCGCCAGGCAGAACTCCGTAAGGCCTAAGGAAGCCCTGTGGACTAGGAAAAAAGGAAGCTATGTTTCTCCTGAACTCGAGTAGTTGATGATTTAGTTCTAGGAAAAACACAAAAAGCATTGTTCAGTGTTGGGTTTTAAAGCTGCCCTTTGCTTTATTTACTTCTCTTCAGGTGCCCTGCCTAGAAATATGCATTTTTGTACATCTGGACAAGCTCATCTCTGCCTGTAGACACTTGCCAGTTTGTTCAGGTGGGAGTCCTTATAGTAAAGTAGCCATTTTTTGAACAGAGTCAAAGGTTCATAGATGGCTTTGAAAGAGTTAATCCAAGATGGTGCTCACATTCACTGCTCCACTAGTTAAGCCTACTCTTGGTGCTGTAGAACTGGCTTGGGGTGTCTTTATTTTTGTTGGTTTTTTTTTGTTTACTTGTGCCTTTTTTGGCTTGAGAGTTCTGTCTCAGTGGCTGCAAGTTCTGCTGATGGTGCACCATTCAGAGCAGCTTGCTGCTCCTTCCTCTGCAGTAGCATCATTTTGGCAGGTCTGACACCAGTAACAACTTGTTTTTGTCAGTGTACTGAGCCAATGTGACATGGAAGAGGGCCACAGCCAGCAGATAAACAAGGGTCGTCTTTATAAAGCCTCCACTCTGTTCCAAGCACCACTTTAACAAATAATCTGCATGTGAACTTGCACATATATGAACCTGCGCAGTATGTGTCTTCTGCCAAGCCTGAATCCATTTACTATGTTACTAGTTTTGCTGAACTTAGAGGTAAATTCACTGAAAAGGTCACTAGCAGAATTGCTTTTCAAAAAAAACCCCATCTCTTAACATGTCTTTACTGCCTGTGCAGTGTTTGTTTGAAAATTTGTTTGTACTCATTTTGAGTTGCCTGTGAACTCTGTAACTGTTCAGCCTGTTTGTTATTGTAGGGCTTTTCTGAACACAAGTTGTTTTTTTACAGAACTGCTGAAGGGCAGCAGGCTTTGTTTATTGTAGGACTGTTGTGTGAAGAGAAGTAGGGAAGATAAGCTTTTTCCCTCAGGCCCTTTCCTTTGCACTCACAGTCAGGCAGCACAGCTGGGCAATTCCAGAGCTCAGCAGTAGCTGTTTCATCTCTGCAATGCCCTGGTATCACCTGTTCTGTCTCTCTTCTTCCTCTCCACGACAGCATCCCTGCTTCTATTTCTTGTGATAAGCTGAGGTTTTGTTGTGTCAGTCTGAATTGGAAGTTATTCCATGCCAACATACAGAATGCTGATCCTTGACTGGGGCATGTTAAATTGGAATGATGGTTCCTGAGTGATGGGGATCGAGAAACAGCAAGGCTGTTAGCTGGAACTGTACTTTCTTCACTCTAGCTGGTGCTAGTTCAGGACTGTGTGCTTGAAGACAAGAGGTGACTGCAATCTGATGCACGTGTGAGTTTCCCAAGAGCAATACCAGCTCCTGCCACCCTGACTGGCAGGGTTGTATCCTCTGCAACTTCCCATGACTTCCACTCTTCCCAAAGCAGACTGAATCTGTATCAGAATGTTCAAATCTTTAAAACCTATATTTTAATTTTAGGGTAGCAAGTATTTGTTAATGTGGTTAAGTACTGAGCAAAATGCATGCAAAAGCAGCTTCATGCATGCATCTCTCCTGATGTGTCCTCATCAGACAGCATGCAGCTTCCCACATGGGTCCTATGCAGCTGAGCTCTGTGTTCACTTCTACTGCCATCTTGTACCAGGCCTGAATCAGCTTCCTGCCTGCTCCAGCTCTGTCATTACCTCTGCCCACTGATGCCTCAACCCTGGCCTCTGCCCTGCTGGCAGATTTGCTATAGGTTTACCCCACCTGCCCTTGCATTCCTTGGTAACTCATGTGGGAAAGATATGCCACAGTCCTCATTTCCTGAGAAGTGAGACCCAAGTGCTGGGAGGATACATTGCCAAACCCAGGCAGGACTGCTCTTCCAGGCTGTGGCTTTGCATGCTTGTGTCAATGGCAGCCAAACCAGCAGGTTTTCCCTTCCCAGTTGCTCTTTGGAGTAGGATTCCCAGCTTTGGCTCAACTTGTTCCTCATCTGAGAAGATGATATCCACAGTGTGTGTGCCTTAGTTTCATTCCTGTAGATCTCACCTCAGAGACAGTCAGATATCAGGTTCCACAATATGCTGAAATCCAGTGAGCTCACTGCCCAAGGAACTCTTCCATTTACAATTAGCCTAGAAACCCACTATATTTCCTATTAGTATGGATGGGCTATGCATTCACTAATGCAGACGTGAACTTTATTTGAAGGATACTAAATTTAAATAAAGCAACAGTAAAGAGGTCAAACTCTGTCCTTCTGCAAAATCTTTGAAATGGTGGGATGTATGAGTAGCTAATAAATGCAAGTTCCTTTAAATAGTGTTCATGGCTTATAATTGTCAGACATATGTGTAGTAAATTAAAGCAACAATGTATTGGTAAGACCGTTTACCCACAGGACCCTCATCCCTGTGACAGACACTCCTTCTACCTGCATTGCTCAAAAAACTTCTCAAGAAGGAAAATGAATTCTCAATAGCAACATGCCTAGTAATTACCTGCACTGTAATTCTGATGTGCAGTGCTGTCACCCACCATCAGGTGGGAGTGGAAAAGGCACTGTATTTTGTTGATGGTTGAACATTTGTTTTCCTCATCATTTTGACACCAGAGGTAATTGCCATTCCTGAAATATTCTCTCGCTACCATTACAAAGCAACTGTTAGGGACAAACTAATTATGAAGAATCTCATTATGACTGACTAATAGGCCAACAGAGGGGATTTCTTTTTTTCTTTCAAGCAACAGAGTAGTAAAATCTAACAGTTCCCATATAACTGCTAGAAACACATGCTTCTCTGTAAGCCAACAGATTTTATTCTTAGAGATGGGAGATTTGAAAAACTAGGACTAGAGTATAGAATCGGTTTCCACCCTTACTTTTATTGAGCTTTCATTTTCCCAACGTTATGTGCCATAATGAGTTAGGGTGGGGGCATTGCCATATGGAGGGGAGGTCTTCATGGTTGGTATTGGACCAATGTCTTCTATCTGGGTCATGGTTGAGCAGTATCATAAAGGTTTGAAGTGAAGAATGCTGGACTTGTGAATTTTATGGATTTTAGAACAAGACACAAAGTCATTATCTGGACTGCTTTATTACCACTAAGGGTTTTCTGTGTCAGGGAGGCCAAACTAATGTGCTGGTTGAGTTCCAAGTTGCCAGTATGCTTGTGTCCCCCTGGAAGTTGCAGACTACCTGCTCCAAATTATTCTTATTGTATGCTCTGTGGTCCAGATTATTGTATGTGATGTGCCCAAACATGTCTGCTTTCCTGTAGTAGAGGGGATTAAAGCTCCTTGCCTCCTTGTAACTGAACCATACTTTCAATGCTCAGAGGAGGAGGACTTTGAAATACCTGTATTTCTCACTTCTGTGTTTAAAAAAGCTCACACAGTGTATGAATAGTTTGGACAGCAGTCCATGTAGACTTGGTAATTGTGCTTTCAGAGGGGCAGTTATCTATCTTGTGGCTGACTGGCTACTATGAGGTGCTAGTGAATGACAGGTGCTAAGGAGCAAACCATCAAGAGGGAGCCAATTATAGAATTCAAAGTAGAAATCATGTAGATTTAAAGAAGCTCCTGGGTGAAGTCTGTTCATGTTCTCAGCTTTGCCTCGATGTCTCCCTCAAGTTGTTAGGCAACTACAGATCAAAGGATCTCTGTAGTTGTGCCTGAGTCCTGTCTTACCATCTCCAGCCAAGTGTTTGTCCCTGCAGCACTCCATCCAGAAAAGGAGCAAGTCTTCAGAGGTAATCAATGCACGGTCACCATTCATGCCATGATCCCCTTAATGAAAGAACAGGGAAGCTCTATTCTTTTCCAGAGACTGAATCAAGACTGTGTTTAGGTAATTTTTGGTCTTCTCCTGCCTGCTGACATCAACTTCCAGTTCACTGTAACTTCATTCTTAATGGGATCTCTGTATGGAGTATGTAAATGCTTTAATATTAAATATTTGAGGCTAGAAGTCATAGATAGTACTAGTTTTGGATTATTAACATGTGCTTTAATTTCTTTGCTTCATGTCCATCTTGTGCAAATTCTTTAACATCCTTTTTTTTGTCATGCAAATGTTGTCTTTGGGAACATACACAGTAATTGTACTTGGCCAGCAACATCTGATTCTTTAGAGGATCTTTGTCAGTATTATTGTTCTGTCAGGTTTTGCACCAATACCTTCTGTCTTGAATTTATTATTTGCCTTCTAGCCAAGGTTAGACATTGGCTGTCTTTGACTAGCCTGTTGATGGAGAAATGTTGAATATGTAGTTCCGTATAAAGATGATCTCAGTTTTACTCCCTTCACAACCTTGGTGAGCTACAGCCAAGAGCAGGGGAGGCATGAACAACATTGTTCATTGTGATACCAGCTGCAGTAAAGGCAAGTGCTTCTGGTACTGCTGGAGGTAATTCCTTCTGCTTTTTGTGGGAGCAAAAGTAATCTACTCTGGATAGCATATAGCCTCACTTGGGCTCTCCTTTTGTTCATCTCAGTTTGGTGTCATGTCAGATACTCGTGTTTTACTTCATTAAATTGCTGTCTCGTGTTAAAGTGGCACTCTCATAGTCAATGTAGGTTCTCTCTCTTCCTTGTGTTCCTAGCAGCCATAAGCATTCAGTAGACCAAAAGCTACCTTCACTGGCACCCACATAAGCCAGTTTTATCCAAATTCTACTTTCACTGACACACTGCAGAAACCTATTGTTATCAGTGAGAAAGCACAGGATTGGCTGCAAGGCAGGATTGGACCTTCTAATTGCAGTTTAAGTCTATTGTGAATGAATCAGAAGAGACACCAGCTCAGTCTCCCATACTGGTGACATTGTTGGGATGCTAATAGACACCAGCTGCCTTTATTGGTGCAGAGCTGTGTGGTGTCAACTAGATGAAAAAGCTGGAGTTATTTATATATATATTTTTTTTCACTGAAGTCAGCAACTTTGACGGATACCCAGAAGGGAACAGACCTGCTGAGTAACAAAGGAACATTCCTTGTGGATTTTTTTTTTTAACTTTTTTTGAATGTAGAACTGCACTTTGCCATTGGTGATGACTTACTGGCACCACAGCCACTTTCTCTGTTGGATGTGGTGCTATGACAGTCACTGCAGTCTTTTGGAATTGACAGCTTAATCCCATGGTTGTTATCTTTCCTGACTTCCTCGTCAATCCAATTTAATCACTTGTAGGTATTTCATGTGTTACTGTCTCTTTCCTCTTCAGGCATCCTCCTGTTCCTGTGGGAGGAGGTCTGTACTTTAAAGGTCAGAGCTTCTCAGATTAAAGAAGGGGGAAGGAATCTGCCTCTGACAGTTTGGTAAGGGGCTGTATTCCCTTTAGAGACGCTACAATAAAACCCATTCTTTCTGCATTCACCAAGGTGAATGCTGGTGTGTGTCTGCATGGCTGTAGGAGAGGGAGCAGGCTTGCTCTGCTCCCCTGGCTGTTGGAGTGACCTGCCAGGAGAGAAGTTACATATGTACAAGGGGGAAAAGCTGCTGTTGCACAATTTAATCGCCTGACATTGACTCAGATAGGTCCTGACTGGAGGTCAGCTGTGACGTGCAGCTGGTAGGGTGGGATTCGACTGTTGGGAAGAGAAAAATGCCAGCCCAGATTCTTCAGCGTTGACAAAGTGGATGCGACGATTTCTCCCCTCCAGCTGCAGCAGCTGCCTCTGTGTTTCCTACTTTTCTGCACACCCACAGAAGGGAGAGCAGATTGTGAAGCTACCCTGTCTGGACCCTCAGTTGAACTAGATGAGACTTAGCTGAGCTTTCTCAATGGTGCTTGGGCCACCCATCCTCATAAAACTTACCTTTCAGTATGCCTTTCAGCCTGTCTTCTGCATGTTGCAGCTTCCTGTGGAGTTCATGGCTTTTTCAGCTCTGTTTTAGTGCAGGATCGAGTATGGGAACTCAGGGAGGAGACTGTCAGATCTTCATCTTCCTTCCGGCTGCTAGGATTCTTCACTTAGCTTTGAAAGTGTAGCCAAGTCCTTATGAGCTTGAGTGACAGTTCATTGCTACTGTTTGAGCTCTTTGCCCCACCCTCCCCTTGGCCCAAGATCAGTCTTCACTTCCCATGCTGCTACCTTTCCACAGTCTTCTTACATGGACATAGCTGTCTGGGGTGTGTTTGTGTTCTCCCTTCAGGTCGTTTTTACTGCACAACATCAACTCCTGCTATTCTGTCAATAGTTTGCAGATCCTGCAGGGTGTGTCAGCAGCTCCTGTTTAGGGAACACTTCTGAGTGTAATACACATCTTGGTTGATACTGTTGCTTACAGCAACTGAAAACAGCAAATAAAACAGAGCTTCCTAAGACTCATGGGAAGGTGTGAGAGCCCCCCTCCCAACTAAACACAATGCTAAATAAGATGGTGTCTTTACAGTACTCATCTTGTTTTCACTGGCATCCCACGTGGTTTGATCCAAGCTGAAGTGAATTAATTTTGTTAGCCAGATTTTGAGAGGTGCTGTGTCAAATTTATTATCATTTCACCTGCTTCCATGGAGCTGCAGGCTTTGTGATCAATGGATCAAGACATGTGCCTCATTTCATTGTGGCTTCTGTGAATGTCTCTGTGCCTTCTGCAGACATGCTTGCTGTTGAATTACTTTCTATCCTCCTTGGGTTCTCTGCAATGAAGCACAGGACAGATGTATTTGTATATCAGCTATCAGAACAACAAGGAGCTGAATGCAAATTTATGAACCTGCTGTCTTTGCAAGTACTATATGTTTGTGTATATATGGGTCTGATCATTCTGTCTTGGGTAAATCTGATCTGATCTTATCCTCATGTGTAAGTAGCCATTCACAATAATGTATGTGCCCCACAAGACAGCTTGTGTGAAGGACCTCTTGAATAATCACAGGGTAAACCAGCCTCAAGAGCACAGACTTGTTCACCAGAGGTAAAGTCTGTGGGTGTAGGTTGACTCCCAGATCCCTGCTATAGGCACAGAAGTTCTACAGCCCAGTTATTTTAGCATGTTGTTTTCTCTTTGTCTCTGACCAGCTGCTCCCTTTGCTCCTTGTTTTCCTGGCTCAGGAGACTTACACAGAACACTGCATTATATCACAGAGGTGTCTAGAGGGGAAACAGCTGCTCTCTTCTGATTTTTATCCTGAACTGCCCCACAGATAACTAATTGCAGCTCAGTTGCTTCTATTAGCTATTTACCTAAAATTGAGCTGGCTAATGAAAATGTTTCTAATTAATACAAGGCAGATTAAAACTCATTACAGCAAGGTCGTCAGTAATGAGAGATAATCAGAGCACAAATGACCGAGCTTGGAGTAAAATGAAGATGGAACACAAGCAGGCGATCGGTGCTGGTTGTGCATGCACTAGCCAGCAAGGGCAGGGTTCAGCAAGGTGACTGCTGCTGCATTGCCCTGCAGTTGAGAAACACTGCTTCCCACTCTCCAAAGCAGCTTGGGGAGTGACTGGCCAAAGAGGTGGACCTCAGCCTAGTGTAAAAAATGTTTTCTGAAACAAGTGGCATTTCACACTAGCTTTTTTTTGCTAGGCCAGCCTTCAGTCACCTATACAAACCAAGTTGTGAATAGGAGTTTTAGCAGGAAGACATGGGAGTATGTGACACAGGTGGGATGTCAGCACTTGTGTGCACTTGTAAGTGGAAATTCAGAATCTGATGGCTCGGAGGGTGTGAGCTTGCATGTCTGTTCAGCATAAAATATGTTGGCGTAGGTTTGGAAGAATCCATTGTGATCTCCAGGGAAGTTTTGCACCAATTATGAAATGTGTTTGCTTTAATTTCAGCTACCTGTAGTGAAACTGATACAAGGCCACAGCACCAACACCAGATTTGAGCTGTTTGTAGGCCTACTCTCTATATTCCATTAGTACTGACTTTACTGGCCATCCTGCTAGTTGTGTGACTCCTTGTTTGTATGTGTATGAAACTGAGAAGCTAAGTTGTCACTTTAGATGGGGATCATCTCCATCCTTAATCCTTTCCAAACTATAGAGCTCTCCTTTTCACTTCCTTTCTGTCCCACTGGCAACCAACTGTTGTGCCAGAATTTCTGAAGGATCTTACTAAGTTATGTATACACAAATAAATGGTAGTGAGGTACATTGCAACAGGACTTATTCCAATTCCAAAGACATGTATCAATCCATCATTGGTATAAGGAAACATTTGAATGGCAAGTATCTGTTGTGCCTCTAGGAATGAGCTTTTGTAAAAGGTAAGTAGGAAAGATAATATAAAAAGCAGGCAATAACAATTCTGCTTAGAGCCGTGTGTCTTCCTTCAGCATCCTTGCTGCCAGTCAGTTTGATCACCAGGCTACTACCATCAGTGAAGGCTGTAGTAGTTTATATTTACTGTATGCTTATTCAGATTAGTTGAAAGAAGAGATAACAGCCCCTTAGACAGAACTACACTGTCACTGAAATGGGTTCTACATTTTCTGTTGCTGTTTTTAAAGCACCCAAGTACCCTATTCACATCACCAGTAGCTGTATCCTCCCTAACCATCTTTACAGAGCTTTTGGCATGGCCGCTGATTTCAGTTTCTCACTGTGTTAAATTGAGGTGGACATCTCTTAATATTTCTCTGGTTCGTGCTATCCTGGATCATCTAAAGCTGTTTCTACAGTTTAACTAGTCCTGAGCATATGGCCCTGTCATTTTGGGGGTGGAAGAGAAAAGGACTATGACCAGATTTCTCTGACATGTCTTTTCTCCCTACCCAACTGTGTTTTGGGGATACCCACCACAGAGGTGATGACATCCTCTTTTCCCTCTGTAGGGAGTCCAAAGGACAGCCTGGCTCTTCCAGTCCAGTCTCCTACTGCGGGCATTTCTGGAAGAGTGTTCTTGTCGAGGATGGCTGACAGCATATATGCTTGGGATGCTTCCACCCACTGTGTGCCACAAGTTTCTTCCCAGCATCCCAAAGGTTTAATATGAAAGATCATAAGCAGCAGTTCTGTGGTTGGAAGGAAAGCAAGTGTTCATCACCAGTGTCACAAGTCCTTCAAATGGCAGGTAATTTAGTGAATATGGACGACCCTTGGAAACAGCAGAAGATTCAACCAGAATTTGGGAGCTGGATGCACCAAATAGGTTCTCTAAAGGTTTTAATAATGCAACCTGTTTGCATTCTCTCATTGTGGCCAGACAATAGGGTAATTTTTGTCTTGATGCTTTGAGCAATAGTGTTTAAAGCCCTGTAGATGTTTTATTACCTGTAATGTTCTTATGAGTCTGTAAAATGGAGAATAGCAATCCTGAGTTTTGTAAAGAGCTTTGTAAAAGCACTTTTAGAGATGAAAAGCTCCATATAAAATCATGTATGGTTGTTTTATCATAAATATCTAAAGCCTTTCTGAATTCCATTAAGCTCTTGGCTTCTCTATCCTGTGACAGTGAGTGGCACTGGTTAATGCTGTATTGTGCAAAATGGGGTGTAAAAAAAATCCCAACTTAAAAATGGCTGTTGTTTTGTGGAATGCCCTATTATTTGTGGGGTTTTGAGAGTTGGGAGCTTTTTTTTTTCATTGTTCCATACAACTTTTCTCTCTTATGCATCAATTCTCTGTAACCTAAACAGTCTCCTAACATTTCAAATCTCTTTTTTAATAGACTCTTTTATATGACATGGTCATATTTCCCCTGCCTTTTTCTGTCCTTTTTAATTTATCTACCTCTTTTTTGTGATAGGATGTCTAGAATCCAGGGTGGGGTTGTGCATTCAATTTATACAATGGTGTTTTGGTATTTTTAACATTTTCATCCTTTTTATCACTGTGAGGTTTTTTTATTTTCTTGACTCACTCTGTGCATTGAGCAGGCTGAGCCGTCCATAAGAATGTGATCTAAGTGTTGGATGGTTCCAGTTAATTGAGAGCCCAGCAGTGTGTATGGGGAGGACAGACTGCATCTCTCAATATGTGTAACCTTGCAGCCATCTATGCTGAGGGTGAAATCTCCTGGTGTATTGATTTTTCACTTGTCTTTGGTAGGGACTTGGCAGGGCTTATTTTTTCACAGTGGTGAATAATATCTCTTACATCTCATGGAATTTTTGTCACTGCACTATTCTCTCTTTGCCAGATCACTACCAAGAAAATTAAACTTTGTTGTAAGATCAGGTATAATGGGACATTTTGCTGTTTGTTTTTGACAATAATGCAGGTCGTTTTATAGTAGAGAGCTCCTTCTGCTTTCTGTGCACTACCTGGACCTCTTCCCCCTTTCTTCATAATTTCTCTGTTTCCAATGCTAGTTCATCCTCCCTGGAAGTAACAGTGAATGCAGGTCCTAAGATAGACAAGGCTTCTGCAGGATCATGTGTTCTAAAAATGCCCAGAGCAGGTTGAAATGAAACTGTGGTGAAAACAGCATTAAATGTTGCAGCCTTGTCCTAATTGGAGTCTTCCATTGCTGCTGTCTGTAGTGCTGGGTTTCTGAGCTGGGAATGGGATAAAATGAGCAAGTGATGTTCTTGTATCTCAAATAATTACTGAGTTTCCCTTTCATTCTTTGTGAGGATATTTATTGAAAGCCACTTGAAAGTCCCAGTAAATATTTCTTTTCTAATACCTCTTTTCTATTGGCTGTTGTTTTAACAAGCTCATAGTATTTTGGAGGACTGATGAAGAATTATTTTTTTTCCCCTCAAAATCCCTGTTGGCTTTTTATCAGTCATAACACATTTAACTAGATGATGTAGATGAGTTTTAGTACTCTCTGTAATTATTGTCTCAAATAATTTAGTTGATACAGAATTCAAGCTTGCAGGACTATAGTTTCCCAGATTAGTCTAGATTTTTCTTAGAAACCGGGCAACATTTACTCCCTTTCAGTCCTCTGCATGTTAATAGTTTTAATGTGAGGTTTCCTTTTATTATGGTTATTAGCATCTCAGCTACTTTTTGAATTAATCTCTAATTTTTATGTGATTGGAATTTTCCAGGTGTTTTCTGGAGACACCTTTCTTGAAATACTGTCCTGGAGAGTGTATCTCCATTGTAAGCAGTGATGGGCAGGTTGTTCTCTCTGCATTCCTAATCTTCATTTCACGTTTTTCCAGCTAAGAGTATGCCCTGCAGAGTTGGAATATCTTTTCTGAGGGATTTCATATGAGGAGTTGCTTCCACCACTTACTTTACTGTCCTCAGTGGCCTTTCTGAACACTTTTGCCACCAGGTCTGTCACCAGATATCAAACACTGAAGTTCTCACTGGAAGATTTTAGTTTGAATATTTATTTTCTTCTAAATTAATTCCTTTATTTTAAAGACCAGATTAGCACCTGCCTGTTTATGATGTCTGCACATAGGATGTTATGATAAGCAGTTCTTTGCCAGTAGTCTGTGTGAATAAAGGCGCCTTCAAAAGCAACCAAATGCTACTTGAGAAGCCAGGTCTTCTTGTACATCAAGCATAAATTAAAATATATCCCTTTGCAGCATGTGGTGAGCATGTGCTTCATCCCAGAGATGCCTCTTCTCCATACCTAAGAGTTGTTACTTTCACAATTTTAATAATCAGTGTTAATCTCAGTCTAACCAGCATCTAGGTAAAGCAGAGGAGTCTGATAGCCATGTGGGCCAGTGTAGAATTTGTCCTGCTGAAATTTGGAGAAGGGATTTGAAATAGAAAGATGTGTGTATGGAGTGAGGAGAGAGCCGTGTACACAGACAGCATTTGTGATCTGAAGGGCTTTCTGATGGAAGCTTATTCTTGATATTCCTTGGTATGTGAAATGATTCCTTTCTTTGAACTGTGCTCCTAGGGGTGATGCACACCTGTATGTAAGACAAGGTGTTGTTCCCAGCTCTTTCCTCTGATAAAAACAGTCTTCAAAGTATTTCTTGGGCAACCAAGAGCAGTATCTTGAAGAAAAGTTCTGAGCCATTCTGGGGATTTCCATTTATCTTGTATTTTCTTCAAGGTGGAACAGAAGCGTGGGCTACCACTGTTGGACACTGTACTAGGAATGTGATGCTCTTACTTGGTCTATGATTAGGGGAATGTAGTCAGTCAGAGAAACAAGTGCTACATCTGGACTATGACCTATCTTGGAGAGATCCAAGAAAATAGTAGAGATCATTAAGGACTCAGGACTGCTGCGTCCATGAGGCCAACCTGGTTCTCAAGAGTGTGGAGCAATCTGTGAGGGCAAAAATTCCTCTCACCTTGTGCTAGAGGAAAGAGGGGCTATTGAATACCACCTCCTTCTTAGCAGTAACCCAGATGTGAAGATAGACCCTGTATGCAAGTGTGTCTACAACCAGTTGCATTTCTAGCTACATGAGTTTTCCAGTCTGTTTTTTCCATCCTCCTTGGGAATCCATGTGGTGTGGGTAATGCACTGAAACCTGCACCTCTACCCTGAGCTGTCTGCTTGGCCTGACACCCAGAATTGCACTACAGCCCCAGCTGCTGCTGCTCTGCCCTGCTCATGCTGCAGCCTGGAGTAATTTGGTGGGCTCCTGCTGTGTGTGGGAGATTGCAGGGCCCTGTGCTGGCCTGAGCTCAATGCTGGGAGCTCAGTGCTGGGTTTCATGGAACATCCCTCTAAAGACACTTGCCCCTGTTTCCTGCCTGTGCCTTTGGCTATGGCTCTCCAACACCTTGAGGTGTGTGGCTGGCCACCACTCTCCTTCACTGCTGGAAGGGGTTTTCCTCCATAGCTGGTGGCAGTGGGTAGAGGGTGACTATTTGAGCTGCAAAAAAGCTCTTTTGCTGTGATGGGCTGCACTCCCATGGTGCTGTGACAGCTGCACTGGCTCCCTCTCTCCCTTTCTCTTTTATCCCATTACTCCCACCCTGGTTTCCTTGCTCTCTCATCCTCTGTTACAGCTTCCTTTTCTTTTTCCCTTTTGTCGTGCTTTTTTCCTTGCTGCACACAGAGAAGGAGAGCAGGGAAAGAGCCAGGGCAGAGGCTTGTTACAGCAGGAGCGTCAAAGCTGTTTTCCAAAATGCAGGAGAATGATGTGGGAAACTTGAGGCATACTCATGGGTGTTATTTACAGCCTGTATATATGCAAGTGTTTTTGAGCTGGCAATATGCTGGAGGAAGCTCACTCACCTAGTATGCACACACTTGCCTGTGTGTGCTCACCTAGGACAGTGTGTGTGTACGTGTGTATGAGCATGTGTGCATCAAACTGTCAAGTCTCACACTGAGGGCAAGACTTGCACATTAGGCTTTCTTCTCACACTCCTCTAGGCCTGTGTTTCATGCACTTGCAGCTTAGCACTCAGTCTGCCCCTGACACATTCCCAAATGTGAGACACTCAGCCTGTCCCATGATGTGACACGACACTGCTCTGCACGGAGAGCAAAGATAGCTACTGAATGAAGTGGGTGGTATGTGGTGTTCGTGAGTGTTTGAGGTATTGTTCCTTTTTGTCATGTACTTGAAGGTGTTTGGTGAAGTCCATCACCACAGGATCTTGTGAAGATGAGGGCTGCAGACATAGGATTTGACCTTCAATGATTTCTGACACAGAGGAATGAGGAAACTTCCTGCAGATTTGTGTCAGACGTTAACAGACAGAGATGGGTGCACAGTTATTATTTGTTATTGATCTGCTTAGGTTTTATTAATGTATCAGGGTAAACTTATATGAAGTTAATTAAATATTATTCAATACAGCTGTGTCCTTGGCAGGAGGCTTTTCCAGTGACAGTAATAAAGTGAGAATAAATCATTGTCACTGAAGGATGTGGTGGCTGGTATATTCTTGAGGAGCAAAATGAACTGTAAGAGCTGAAATACAGACCAGGCAAGTGGTTGGCAATAGGTTTTATCATTTGGTAGTCGCATTTTGGCCACTGTGAGCACAGTTGGCAAGTCTTCTAACACTTAGTTGCTCTTACTAAGTTGCTCTTACTAAGTTGCTCTTACTAACACTAAGTCTGCTTAGTTGCAGACTATGTTTGCAATGTAAGCAGTAAGACCCAAGACCTGACTGGAGTGGAGGGATTTAATTTCCCCTTGTGCATGTCAAAGTGAGATGAGGAAGATGAAGGGCTGCCCACATACTGTCCTCCTCCTCCTGCCAAGGAGAGATCTGTAACTTTGATTTTTAACAGACTCTTCTGAGTTCCTGGAAGTTTCTGGGATGGTATCTGTGGTTTTCTTCTCTTTTTAATTCACCACATTCACACTAAGAGTCTAACATAACGGTTGTGGTTGTGATTTTTGTCTTTTGACAAGGAGTTTCCAAACTGTGCATCATAGTGCAGAACCACAGTGACAAACCAATGCTGCCCTATGACCAGACATTTTATTCTGTGCAAGGATAAACCAAGAACTAATGTGCTCTTACTGTTTGTGGTGCCTATACCACCACATCGTATACCTATGAGTGCCTATACCAACACATAGGTGTTGAAACCCTTTATATTCTGAAGCATCTTATCCTGGTCTAGTTTAGACTCTTTAAATCCAGCCAGAGTCCTAATAATGAACTGACACATTAGATGATGATGCCCAGAATCAAGAAAGGAAATCCGTGGTCTGCTTAAATACTGGACAGAAAAGATACATGTATGGACGTGTGCATGTAACAAATAGCAAAAGGGCTTGACTGATGTTCTGGTCTCTTCACAGGTGCACCTGCGCTCTGCTGAGCGCCTCCGGGACTTGTGCTGCTCCAACCGAGGCACCTTCATCAAGGTGGGACAGCACCTGGGAGCGCTGGACTACCTCCTGCCTGAGGAGTACACCCGCACCCTCAAGGTGCTGCATAGCCAGGCACCACAGAGCACCAGGCAGGAGATTGAGCAAGTTATCCGTGAGGATCTGGGCAAAGAGGTAGGGGCAGCTCTGTTGGCTTCTCAGGCCTCAGCAAGCTCTGGACAGCTAGAGGAAGGAAAACAGCAGCTAGAGGAAGGAAAACTGCTTTTTCTCAATTATAAGAGATACTGAGGGGAGATACCTCTTCCTCACTTCTGGGTGAAGGCCATGCAAGCTTTCCCTGTCCATCAATGGACGTTATTGGCAGGCTTTGGTGAGGAGAAGATAACAGAGGGGTAAGGGTGTAAAAGGTGCCAGATGGAAATGGCAGGACTCAGCAGAACAGCATACTCTGTATGCCAAGATGAACAGGGTTGCTGGAGGTCAGGATGGAGGGCTGTCTGCCATACTGAGGAGTGGGAGCTGGAGGTATTGATGTTCAGGACAGAGATATATTGGCAGAGCTCTGTGAGGGATGACTGCTCTCCCCTGGCTGCACTAGACCAATTCCAACTAGCACTGACAGCCCTTTACTTTCTCGAGCCCCTAATTAACCCCCAAAGAAAATAATAGCATAAATCACTTTTGGTGCTGCAGTCAGGTAACACAGTAGCTCAGGAGTCAGTGCCATCATTAACCCTCAGCTGCCCACAGCACTGAGATCAGTAGATAGCTGAGGTAACTGTTCATTAGATATAAGGAAAGTAGCCACAGTAAATTACAGAGGGTGTTCTGCTACTTTGCATCTTGCTCTTTACAAGATGTCCCCTCACACTAGACTGTGAGTGCCCAGGTTGAGGAAAGGCATTTCAAGGGTCACAACTGACATGGCAAGGAGGGAGGAAGGAGGCAACAGTGTGCAGAGATGCTAAGGATTGCGTGTGTGAGGGGGAGGAAGACAGAAGGCTAAAGAAGGGAAGCAGTGCGTACATCTGTTGTTTCTCATATATAGAGGTTTTTGGGGCTGTTTTGGTTGTTCTGGCCTGTCTGACTGTGGTAAGGAGGTGTGGGGGAAACATGAGGTAAGTGAAGTACTTGCACCTGGAGTGTATATTATGGGCAGATTTGAACAGAGCGAGTCTGCCTATGTGTAGTTTAAGGGTCTACATATTATTTAGCCAGGAATGACCATTAATATTTCCCTACAGTTTAATGGCAGGGTTAATATCAGCCCCCCAGTCTGCAACAGCTCCCTCTATCAGCATTCCATCCTTGTGGCATGGCTGGTACCAGCTGTGTTTCATAGTTCAGTGGATGGATGGAACAGAGCAGGCTGGGTGCTCCCTGCAGGCCTCTGCCTCCATGGGCTTCTACGTGGCAGTCTCCCTTCCACAGGAGCTGTGGAAAGTCATCCCAAAGTTAACCCACATTAAATTACCACACTAGCCACCTCTTGCACAGTTTGTATGGTGTCTCTTAAAGGCTGAAGTAGGTACTTGGAGGTGGGAGTTTTTCTCCCAAGTGTGTGTTCAGCTGCTACTGATAATCCCTGGTTTCTTTGTGCTTCTTGGGAGCTAGATGAACGCTCCGTGCCTCATTGATTCCCAGTGAAGCAGCTTGAATACAGTCTCCACAGCAACCTTAACCTCACAGCATTCACTTCCTTCACATGGGCAGAGCTGGGCAATATATAATTTTAAAGTTACAGAGGGAAGGAGGGTAAATAAGGTAGAAATGGGAAGAAAATGATGGAGAGGAAATGGTAACAAGAGAAAGAGAGCAATGATATAAGACATAAATGAAGAGATAACATGTATAAAAATAAAGCACATTGTAAAACTGGACAGTATTAAAAGCTGATGTAAATGTCTGTATTAATAGTTACAGGATAACCAATCAAGATATTTAAAACCAGAAAGGATTTGGGAACCAAAGCTGTCATTGTTGGAACTTAGAGGGTTTAATAGGGTTGCTTTAGGAACGAATTTAATTCTTGTGTAGCTAGATCCTCAGTATATTTTAAATATGATATACTTAGCTGAAATATAGGTGGCAGAGCAGCAAGGTGGAGTATCAGGGCAGAGAACAGTGCAGAGAGGGATCCTGAAATTTTCCCTACTGTGGTCAGCATCCCACCTGGGAACTTGCAGATTAATTCAAGTAGAAGAAAAATGGCAATTAGGGAACCTTCTCAGGGTGCTTAGGCCTAGTCCTGCTGCTCTCAAATTCAGTGCTAAGATTCCCAGTTCTCCCATCAGGCCCAAGAGCAGGACTCTTCAGATGTATCTTAAGTGTAGGCAAGAAATAATTACATACAGCTTGGATCAGTGCAGAACAAATGTGAGGAAGAGCAACTGGAAATACAGAGATACCTAGGGAAGAATGTGACAAGCTAACAAATTAGGCAAGAGCTTGCAAAAGGGCAGGAAGATCAGAAAAAGCCAATGTAATGTAAAGAAGCATTATATTTTCAGTCAATTAGAAATAGTCTGCCTACTGATATGATCTACTCCTGTGAATCTTATCATGTGCTTGGATGTTTGACATATGCTGTGTGGGAAAACTGGCTTAAATGGAGACCATGCCAATGGAACGGATGTTTGAGCAAAGACAGAGCTTTTGTGAGGTGGATTTATGGCACTTCAACATAACTGTGTTGTCCCCACACAAACTTACTCGCTACCCTGCTGATGGGAGGGTCTCCCATTTTAGGTCAAAATCATGGCTGGGGTCTGGGAGCTGCAGCATGTAGCTGTGATGTAAAGGTGAATGGCATGTGTGCTGATTTGATACAGAATGTGAAGTATCATATATGTTGACTAGTGGGTTGTCCTGTCCAACCCTATTCTAAGTCCAGGGCTAGTTTGTGAGCTATCAGGGATCACTGGGATAAAAATAATCAGTAGGGAGCAAATGCTGGCTTTCTAATCTCAGCCACAGTGGTTTGGATGTGTGATGGTGGGAGGTTATCATTCTTTTGAATGTTATATGCAAGAGATTGAGGTGGGCGGGGTGGGATTGGAAGGGTAACACAAGTAGTAACAGTTGGAGATGCTGCACAAAGAAATCTTTGCAATAACTCCTGTAAACAATCACCAGTGAGATCACAGAGCAAGAATCTTTTGGGGAGACAGTGGAGATACTGCAGGTTGGGCTTGTTCTGGTTGTATTCCTTGGAGCAGTTAGGAAAAGCTGTGTTCATAAGAATGGGTGTTAAGATATGAATGAAATAGTCTCTCCTATCTCTGTTTTTATCCTCCTTGCTTGAACAAGATTCTGAAAGTGAAAAGGTGTCAAACATGGAAAATGAAAGCAAACTGAATATGTTCTTTCTCTGCAGAACTATTAATGACTCTGGGAGAGGCAGCTGGTTCAGCTAAGTGCTCTACCTCAATGAAGTGCGTGCAGAGCAGAGCCAAGCAACTTCTGGTGAAATGTGGACACCACACGCTTAGGGAGAAAGACTGATGAGGAGCTCTGGAAAATAAAACTTTCAGAATAGGTGCACCTTAAATGCGCAAAACCTTTGTGCTTAGAATCTAGAAGAGGTGGAAGAAATTTTGACAGCACTGGGATTAGGGGCATTTCCTCACTCTGGTAGGTTTGTTGGAAAGAACTGTCATGTGGCTATGGGATACAGGGGAGGTGATGCCACTCTGTTCTGATTAAGGACATTTCAGAGTATCCCTTGTCATAGGGTGGAGTGGTTGCAGAAGGACTTGTCAGCTTTTACAACCCCGGTTTTCCAAATATCCTTTGTGCCTTTCTGTTGCCTGGCTCCCCTCCTGTCCAGTGCATTCCTTAATAAGGGTCTCACTTCTCTGCTGCTGCACAGAGCTGTCACAGTTTAGATACTGTGACATCTACATCTCCTTGCTTCACTGTGTACTCTTCTCTAGCCAACATGCACTTTTACCTCTTTCTAGTCCCAAAATACCTCCTTGTATTGCACATCCCAGAAGGCCACAGCCTAGCTCTGCCCACTCAGCACCACTGTATTATTTCTCCTGTGTACAGCAAGACTTCACTTCTCACAGCCTATTGCTCATCAGCTTCCAGCCCATCCTTACACTTCGGCATTTTTTAATTAACTTATTGACCTTTTCCCTAAGACTTCTTATTCTCCCTCTTGGTATGTTCGTGTACTACATACTCTACTACCCAGGCCTCATGTTGGAGGTAATTTTCCTTGGTGGGAAACGCTCCCTTTCTCCCCATCTGTCACTCTTTCAGAAATATCACAGTTCCTGCTCCTTTCTGGCAGGCTCCTGTTGGCAGGCTGTCTAGTCATTGTTCCTTTCTCTGGTGTGAGGTTGTTTGGTTGGCAATTAGGGCAAGGATAAAGTTAGAACCCCTGCAACTGAGGGCAGTGTGGTCCCAAGCATAGTTTTTCCCATGTTGATGGGGTCCAGGTGTAGTGTGCCACAGGCTGACCAGGTGCTCTGTGTCCAGGCTGTCATTGCTTCGGGGGTGATGGGCTGGTGTAAGACATATGACTAGCCATGGGAGTGAGTGTCTCTCCTTGTCTCTTGATTTACCTTTACATCTAACAGTTACTGAAACTGTTGCAGAGGAGTAGAAATGGTTGAAGCTGAGCAGTCTCAGATGTTATCAAATGAGGGATCCCAAGAAATTCTGCATGTGGGTATTCATATCTGCATACATAGTTATGCCACTGCTGGTGAGTTTGCTGTGCTCCAGGGAAGGCTGAGGCAAAACAGGCTCCATAGGGAGAACACACCAGCGATTGAAAGTTCTGCTTACAATGCTTGCTTTGTTCAAGGATGGGAGAAAGGGCTGGGGGGAGCTCATAGGTCAAGGCTTTTCTGCTGAAGCCAAATCATATAAAGGCCTTAAACAGATGAAAAGATAGTAATTTGGAAGGATGACATTCTAGCTCTTCTTTGGGGAAATGCAGGTAATGGGAAGTAGTTTCTAATTGCTTGATTACCCAGCACCTCCAAGGAGACCATCCTTTTCATCCACAGTTAATTGCAGCTTTTACAGGTTGTTCAAGCACTATTTTGCCAAACCTCCTGCAGCCATAGAGTAAAGGAGCTTGTAGATTGAGCAGGGCAGGATAGTCAATGGTTTGACTGTGATTTATAAATAAAGCACGTGTGGTAGAGGAACCTCCTGTGCTGTGATTTGTGAAGGAGGATGCATTTCCACAGTGATGTTTGGAGGATTCAGCCTTGGATTCCTGCTGTTTTACCTGGTGCAGCCCAGAGCTGTGCAAGTAAGAAACAGGTACTCATTGTCTTTCCAGCAAAACCATGGCTAAGAAGAATACTGACCTTTGTCAAATATAAGTGGTAGAGAATAGACAACAGACTTTTTGTCAAGTCTCTAAAGGGGAAAATGATGCCTAAATATTTTTAGGTTTTTATATATTTTTCATAGATTTGTAACCTTGTATATTGATAATACACGACTGTAGCTCCTAGTACTTTTCCTACCCTTTCCACCTACATTTTAGAACAGTATTTCTGATTTGCAGAATGATTCAAGTAACGCACAGCCCTGTAGGAGAGGAGTAGGCCTTCAATAGACTGTTGGGTGTTACACTGCATGTCCTACAGCATCCAAGTTATTCCCAAGGTAAAATGAGCCACTTTCTGTAACTGGCTCCATAGGGTGCTCTAGAGAAGATTCACTGACTGTGCTAGATCACAAGGTCTTCATGTCATAAGGAAGGTTGCTGCAGCTTCTGTTGAGGCTTCCAGAAAGCCTTTTCCCAGGCAGGCAGTGTTGTCTAACCCATCCAGGATGCCAGGACATGTACCTGCTTCCTCCAGTGTCGCACAGCCTTGTGGTTGAGTACTCTGCCCAAAACCACTGATGTATGGCACAGTGGTTGCTTGGGGCTGTGGACTGACTCAGAATGGCTTTGCTGAACACACAGGTCTCCTGTAGCTTGTGAACCTGGTTCTGTCCTAAAACACCATCTCCAGCAATGCTGTGCTGTCCGTCACTGTGCATTACATCACTAATGGGCTCAGGGCAGCCAGATCTAGGTCAGCAAGAGCCTCTTTTGCCTGCTATGGGTGTTGTTGGTCACAAGATATCTCCTCATTCTGTATTACCCTCCGTTGCCCATCAATGTGGAAGCTGAGTTGTGGTGGCCATTACTCTGACAGTGTTAGGGGCTGGAAAGTGGGATGGGAAGATATGGCCCTTCTCCCACCACTCTGAGTCTCTTGCAGTACACCCAGCAGGGCTTCCAAGCAGACATCCATAAAAACCACATTTTTATTAAAACTGTAATGATGAATAAAAAACCTTCACATTTCTTTCAATAACTTGGGATATAAAAAAGAGATTTTTATCTATTATGAAAAGGATTTTGGCCATAAAAAGGTAATTTAAAGAGTCTGAGATGGATGGCGAATAGCATTAATGTCACCAAGAACAAATGGTCCTGCATTACTCAATTGAAAGGCACAAGTGGCTGCCTGTGCAGGTCTCGCTGCTGCTGCAGCCTCTGCTGTGCTTGGCCTGCCTTGTCTCTGACAAGAGGGCCCAGTCACTGGCAGATCCCAGTGTGGCTGCCTCTACACTGAGCCCTTGTGTGGGCAGCAGATGTCCAGAACTGCTGCTCCAAGGGCAGATGGGGAAAGCAAACAGAGAGCTCAGGTAGTGAACCTTGCTTTGCTTCTTTTGTCCCTGCTCACTCTGTATGCAAGCTCCAGTGTTACTGACCCTTACTGTTGTGCCAAGGACAGCCTGGTGTCCTTACCGCCAGGGGAGCTTTCCAAGAAGGTACTGCCCCTTTCCATGGGTTTTCTCTCCACTCAGAGCTCCTGGGAGAGTTTGCCTGGGTCCTGCTAATGGCAGCCTCTTCCTCGGGTCTCTAGGCCCTACAGTCTAAGAGAGGGAAGGTTTTGAGTATAGATTAGAGGACAATCTCCTTTGACTTCTTTCAAATTAGTAAGATTTACAATATTTGAAGTTGGACAACAGATTTTTGAAGGATTGTTTGGAGTGCCTTCTGTAAGGAAGAGAAAAACTTCAGAAAGTGTAATGGGGAATGGCCTGGTAAGGAATAGTTCAGAACTGGATGCTTAGTGACATTTTTTGCCTTCAGTTTGCAAATTCTTTAGGTGCCTGGGGTTAGTGCATGATATACATGCATGGAATTTGTTGGCTCTGTCTGTGCAGACGGTAAACTGTGTTCAGTACAGTTTTCTCAGAGTTTTGATTACACGTGAAGTGTTGCTCTGAAACAAATGCATCTTGGCTGACTGTACATTCAACAACTGTGCCAGGCTGTAGTCAGTGCACATCCTGCAGAGGTGGTGGATGTGCTGCACAGCAATACTCAAGCCATTGACAGGAAACACTTCTTACCATGTGGGTAACCCTTCCAATTCCAAACAATTACTGGAAATTGCAGTCTGTAACTGGGATTAATAGTCCTTATTCTTGCATATGGAGACTTCTGGCAAATATGTATTTCCTTTGCTCAGCGATCTCCAGGCATTTCTGACACAGCAGGATCTGTGTAGTGCCAGAAACATTGAGCTGCTACGTTGAAGGACTGGCTTTTGTTTCAAAGCCCACTGCTGATACCCTCTGAAATATTCTTGATGCTCTGATCTTGACACAGGATGGGTTTGCTGTGCCTGATTTTTCTCTGAGGGAGTGAAGAATCCCGTCATCTGCCTGCCCACTGATCTTTTAATATCCTACTTGATGCTGCCTAGTTATTATCTCCTAATTTCTTTCAGAATTCTACAGCTGCACAGTTACTTGGCTCTTGACCCATCAAAAACATGAAAACATAATGCAGTAAGTCAGGCAACTTTTGGAAATAGGTTATTTGTAGATGAAACAAATGACATAAGATGAAATAAGGAGTTGCAGGGCCCGACCTTGACATATCTGTATTTTTCTGACACATAGAATAGTCACATAGAATTTTTACAAATTTATAAGATGTACGGTGATCTAATAAGTTTTGGTTTATGCCACTTTTGGGAGCTGTCTGACAGGCAGCTCTTGATTCTGTGGTAGGATGCTGAGCCATAAAAAACACTTCAACTCTGCTCGCAAATTTTCTTCCCTGTGAAAAAACTGCTAGGAGCATTGGAAATTCTCCTTATGAGAAACCACATCCTCAACATGCTTTTATGTTTTGAGGATTGAGGCAAAAATTTGGATCTAAGGTATCTCAATGTTCTTTACACCTTTAGTGAACAAAGTATGTTTGTTCCTTTTAGGCAGAGCAGCCTGAGGAAGTTTTCTCATGTTACATTTGTGAACATTAGGCACATTTTGCACTTATTTTCTGTTTTTTCAGATTTTCAGTATTTACAGGATGTGTAGTTCAGAGCCAAACCTCTGAAGCTGTCTGTGACAACTGAAGAAGTAAACTCATGTGACCTATTGCTTGTGCCAGGAGAGCTCTGCTGAAGCAAGCCTACAAGTTTCTCCTTTACAAAACTCACAATACCACTGCATTTCAAACTGGCAAGTTGTTGGAAAAGGCTCTTCAGCACCAATCCTTTCAAATTTCAAACTATTACTAAAAAATTTACATTAGTTAGCTCATTTTGGATAATGAATGAAACTGAGTTATTTGTGGAGAATAAAGCTAATTTTCTCAAGCACCTTATTGGATGTAGCTGATTGGTTCAGGTTTATGAACTGCTATTCCCATTTGTCAAGAAAGGCTAGAGCAATTAAAATTACCAGGGCTTGTTTAAAGGGGTTATAGTAAAGAAGTCTCTCCATGTAACTTCTCCCACCTTGCCCTTTGTAAACTGCTAATGTCTTTACCTTGGCTGCCAAGAAAACCTATAAGCCAATGCCTCTTCTCCTGGTTCATCTTTTTTTCCTTTGGACCATAACCTAATCTCTTCCTCTTTTATTTATTTTTCCCTTTTTGTTTGAAAGAGGTGTGAGGCTGGTTCTTAATGGGATATTCTGGCTAAGGCTTTTGCTAGTCTCTTGCAGTCATTAAACCCAGCTCAGGAATTACAGATTGGCTGCTCTAAGATAAACATTTGAGACTGTGGGTGATTCTCAGTGAGTGAGCAGGAAGGAATGGAAAGGAATGGAACAGGCTGGTTCTGTGGGCTTTACCTCTCTAATGACTACACAACCATTGTACACTGATTACAGTGCAGTGGACTAAGTGTCTCCAGTGACTTAGTATCTTGTACCTGATGAGGGAGAAAGTGCAGCCTGACCACTTCGGGATTCTCTCTCCTGGCTTTGCTCTCCACAGGATGTCTAAAGTTGATCTCAGTACTTGGCCTCTCTTTGGTGAGGTGAATCCTGGGTTGTAATGAGGTGCTTTTTGTGATGATTACAATAGATGGAATCCACCAAACTGTTTATCTTCATCCACAGAAGCCCAAATATTTTGAACTATAGGAAACAGAACTACATACCAGTTAGTATTTAGAGTCTTCCTGTCCTGCTTCTATTCCAGGGGCTGATGTTGTTGCTCCATTTTTGAGCTGCATCAGCCTGAGGGAAGGAAGAAAGGCAGTTGGATTCTAGCTTTAGAATAATGGGTTGCTAGATTGCTTGGAAATGCGTGTGAATTAATCAAAATTACCCCCCTGGCTGTTTCCTTAGCCCACTTTTGTCCTGGTAACAACCTCTAGCTGTACACACTGGGAATGCCAGAGGAGAACTTACAGTCAAGCTGTTTCCTATTGCACCCTGAACTGACAGCCCTTCCTTTTGCAGTACTTGTCACCCTGCAGTGGCAGCAGCAATGCTTGGCCTGTAAGTATAGTTGATTTATGTTAACTGTTGAAACAATAATGTTTAATCTGTAAAGTGCTAATCTATTTTTTATGTTGATTATGAATAGGCCAGCTGTGCCTACTTTCCTATTCATAGAGTTTAGCGAACAAGCCTGTTTCACAGGCTGGGTTTGGAGGGTAATTTACATGAGAGCAGACACTGCTTTAAGGAAAGTAAATCAACCAGGTTACACCAGTGAAGCAGGGATTTGGCAGCCTTGCACTAAGATCTGGGGGAAAGGAAAAAAAAAAAACATGGGAGGAAGAGGAGAAAGACAGATAATAAATGAACTGTAGAAGGAGCAGATAGATGAGAGCAGACGTGAAAAGTAGGGGAAGTATCGTCAGGAGAAGAAAGGAAAAGTTGATATTCAGAGGAGAGACTGACAAGAAGGAAACAGGACAGGATGTGCCTGGTTTAGCATAGGACTTTTCTCTTTGCATCAGTGCAGAGAGCTCAGGGCTCCATGGTTCTTATGAGTGGTCATTAGGGATGACCTAATGCTTGGTGCAAGTGACACTATTTGCAAAGTCAGTTGTGGATTTAATTTGCCATGCAGTTGTCTCTCTTGAGGGACTTTTATTGATCTCTGTACATTTTTTTCTGAGAGTTGGCTGCAAAGGATACAAACTCCAGGGCCCCATCCAGACATCTTTGTAAGTTATTCTACCTCAGCTTCTGCTTAGCTCCTGCACCTTGGTCTCTGTAGTGTAGGCTGCTGAATAGCTGTGTCTTTTGCATTGACTTGTCTACCATGTGTGTTGGTGTTTCACTATCCCATCAAAGCACAGTTAACACCAGTAACTGGCTTATGAGCTTTACATCTTTGGCAGAGCTTTACTACCTTTTAAGCATAATTCTTCTAAAGTAGTGACCTTGTTATATCCTTTTCTTGATACCAGCTCAGTTCAGGCAGGGCTGCCCACATCTGCCAGACTGCGTGTACTTCCAGGTCCATGTCAGATCCCCAGTCCTACTTCCCTGTTCTATTAATCTGGGGCAGTGTTGTGCTTCAGTAAGACTTCAGGCCTGCTTGTATCTATTTAATTATGACCAAAGCCAGAGGAAAGGATGTAACCTGGGCAGAATCTATCTGGGACTGCGCTTAGCCCTATGCATGTCATCATTGTACTCTGTCCACCCTGGTGACAGACTGCTGGATTGTCCAGTGCTGCTTCTGTCATTCCTACTCTTTTTCCTAGGTGATAAACATCGTGAGAGGGCTGTAACACCTCTCCTGTGAACACAGGATGAGAGAGTTGAGATTGTTCAGCCTGGAGACATCATAGCACCTTCAAGTTCAGGGGAGACATCATAGCACCTTCTAGTACGTGAAGGGGAGCTACAAGAGATCTCGAGAGGGACTTTTACAAGGGTGTGGTAGTGATAGGACAAATGGGAATGACTTCAAATTGAAAGATAGTAGGTTTAGGTTAGGTAGTAGGAAAAAATTATTTTCTGTGAAGATGGTGAGGTGCTGGAACAGACTGCCCAGAGAAATCATGTCTGCCCATTCCTAGAAGTGTTTAAAGCCAGGCTGGATGAAGCTTTGAGCAACTTGGTTTAGTGGACGGTGGCCCTGTCCATGGCAGGGAGGTTGGAAATAGATGATCTTTATGGTCCCTTCCTGACACTATGCCAGATTTTTTCCCAGCCAGCTCCCGGCACTGGGCCAAAAGCGTGCTGCTCTCAGAAAGCACTGCAGGCCAAGATGCAGCTGTAGGGCTTTCACTCTATGGAACAGGGTGTCAAGTGTCAAGGATTGGAGTAAAGAATAGGGAGGGAATCTTTCGTGTGACTCCCCAAATAAGATTACTCCAGGAGAGGAACAGGGATGGAGAACAAAAAACCAGCATGGTGCACAATCTTTTAAACGGGGGAGGTACAAGGGAAGGGAACAATCTTCAAGCAATAGGGATAAGAATGGGGAGGAGGAGTACAAGGTGAGTTTTAGTTTACATTAACCAATGAGGGACTACATGGGAGGAGAACAGGTCACATGGGCCAGTGGGGCATCCAAGATTGGGGGATTTCCAAAGGGGAGGTACAAGCAGGGTGTTGGTATAAGAAAGGACTGACAGGGAACTTGCTGGAATAAGGGGCAGGTAGTAGGGTGGATTGGCAACAGGGGTAGGAGCAACAAAGAACATTCTACTAAGACAGAAGGGTACAAAATGCAGTACTGTCCTGCACACACACTGCAGGAACCCTTGACTCCTCCTGCACACCCTGCCTCAGCATGCACACAAACAGCATGCTGATCCTATTCTTTATTTGCCTCTCTGTGGATGGATTTTGCTTACCATTCCTCATACAAGCTGTGTACACAAATGCCCTGTTCCATGCTTCCTTTTAAATTCTGTACTTTAGCCTTGGCGCAGCTTCGCTTCCTGACCAAATCCTTGTACCCAACCTCTTCCAAACACCCCTTCATCACACGCTTTATAGTCACATAAAACTGCCCATACACATTCCCTCCCAACCCCCCTGCTTTGTCGTATATGCTTCTTGAAGCCCTTAGGCTTTCAAAACTGAATCAGAGGAATTTAAGATAAGGCACAGGTGATGTGTGTTCCTTAAGGTCCCCATATTTCCTCAGGCTCTGGCAGCTGGTTATTTCTCACAGGACTGCTGCTGTTGTGCAGGCTTACTGCTGACAGGGCCCTTAGGGCATCTCTGCAGTCCTCTCTGAGCCTCCCCCTGCCTGGCTGTGACTAACATGGAGCTTGTTTGTTGTGGCTCCTTGACCCTTTCCTACACAGGTTTCAGTCGGTGCATGGCAGGGATGTGTTTATATCTGGAGTCAAAATGGTCTTAGAAGTTCATTTGCTTCTGGCTGTTTTCTTAAATCTAACCTTCTTACTTATGTGCCAACTGGCCCTGTCTCTGTAGCATTTCAAGTGAGGCTTCATCTTGGTACAGTTAAGAAGTTTTTTACATTGAGAACCAGCAGTCATGACAACAACTTCCCCAGGGATGTGGTGGACTGCTCATCGCTGGAGATTTTCAAGATGTTACAATCTCTTCTAGGCTTCCTTTCCCATGAAAAGTTAAACCAGACCATCTTTTGAGGTCCCTTCCAACCAGAGCTGTTCTATGATTTGATGATTGTATACAAATGTTTTGTCTTTGCACCAGACTGCTGACATCTGTAGGGGTGATATGTCATTTGGGAATATGTCTTCAGGAATTCAGTCAAGAGGTTCTGTGTGTTGGGGACCTCCACATATCTTACTGCATGTGTGGCTCAAAAGAAATGGAATATTTGAGGGGATGGGGGACAACTGACTTGTTTTCACCTGTCATTTGTGAGCATTAGCACTTGATGTGTAGTAGTAGATTCAGACCTTGAAATGAGGTCAATGTTGATGACAAGGTCAAGGCTGCAGGCATGCTTGACAGAAAGTTGGTGACATTCTCTATTGTGATGAGAAAGGAGACAGAAGGGATGGTTTGACTGAGAAGATTAGGAACTGTGCTTTAGCTTTGTTGGATGTGAACAACGATGGGGCTGTCTGAAAGAAGATGACTGAGAAACGGCTGAAATTGTAGTTTGGCTAGAAGCAGGCTGATGTAGAGTACAGAGCCAGAACTACAAGTCAGCAGAAAGGAAGTGGGAATTTTATGTGCGCTATTATCCAGATGCAGTGGTGGGGGTAGAGCTTGTGAGCAGAGCTTTGTGTAACATGTCCTGAAAGCTGGGAAAGGGATAAGCCAGCTGCTCAGATATACTAAGAGAGCCATTAAAAGAGCAGAAGGCTGAGGATACTCTTCCCTTCCTTAGGAGCTACTGGGATGTTCCTGCTATGTTAGCACTTTCAGCTGTATTGCTTGGGAGCTGAAGAGCTGCAAAGAACACAGAAGCCTTGAAGATCTTAATAGAAAGGGTCCACTACTGCTGTACCTCAGCCATGGAATAAGAATCCCTTTGGGCAGATGGGACGCAGCAAAGAGTATGCTTCCACTGTGCACTGGTGTAACAAATGAGACCCTCCTTTGTTAGCAGGGGGAGGAAAGAGAAAGAATGCTTTCAATTAAAATACAAAAGATGGATGGAAGTGGAGTCGTGTGTCCTTGAAGGACTCTGATTCCAGCCTGTCTGAACAACTGACAAGTGTGGCTCCATCCTCACAGACAGGAGAGATGCAGAGGAAGTAGTAATTCCCCAAAAAGTCAGAGAGAAAAGAGTTTTTAGAGAGAGGATTCAATGAGCATTGCTCAACTGGGAGGAAGATAAAAGAGAAAATTAAACAGAGCATTTGTAGGTGCAAGGGAAGAGCAGGGAAGCTTCTGCCCCATAGCCTTCACTGTTGAATAAGTAGCTCACAAGTCACTATTTTTTTTCAGCATGATGGAATGGAAAGCAAATAGGATTATATATGTATATACACACCTTTATTTTGGTTTGGTCTGTACATTTTGCATAGACTATAAGATACTTTATGTCATGCAAAATAGAGTGCACAGAAACATTGTTTATGGTGCACATGGAGAGACTGTAGTTTTACATCTTCCCTTTCCACACAGACATAGTTGTTGTTGGACTCGTACTTGACCATTAGGATAAGGAAGCACTGGCTACTGTTGGAGGCCAGTCACAGACAGGCTGGGGTGTGGAAATGGAAGTTACGATGTAGCTTCCAACAGCAAAACCTTTCCCTTGGTAATGCAGGTTTTTGAGAAATAGAATTTCTTGGAATGTAATTCTGCATATGAGATAATAGACATAGGGGAAAGCTCCCTGTATGGAGTACTTTGACTGGGAGTAATGCTGACACATGCATGGATGGATTAGAAACTTGTTTGGAGACATCCCAGCTTTGCTCTTTCCTTTCACTGGTTTCATCTATATGCTTGTGCTACCAAAGATGTTGTGCTAGCCCTGCAGATGATGTCTGGACTCTGCTTTCTTACAATTTAGCTTGATATCTGTGTTATATCAGAAGTATATTGTGCAGTTTCTCTGCTTTCAGAGTGCTTTGTGAAACCAGCACCCGGACAAAGAACAGCTGAATGAAACTAAACACAGAAGAAGCTGTGGTGAAATGTTATTGGAAAACCTGTAGAACTCCCAGCTGTTGAAAGCATCTCTGGGTGATGCACTAATCTGTTAATCCTGTATCTCTGGAAGGTACTAGGACATCCAGTAGCTTAAGCAATGAAAAACATTTATCTCCTTGTGCCAGTCAGGAGGATGTTCCTGAGCTAGTTATATTCCAGTCTGGCTATGACAATCCTTGCTTTTGTTGGGCTGAATGTTGTTTGCTCATGGGAGCCATGGGTAAGTGGCTCACATTTTAGAGAGATGGGAGATGAGGTCTGCCTCACACACAGGGTCTCAGGAGACATCCATCTGCTCTGTCTGTTCATTGCTCTTACTGCCTGTTGTAGCTGTCACCACTGAGATCCAGGTTTCGATCTGGGATGAGTGATAGTCTCAGGCAGTTCTGCCTTGTCTTGAGGATCTGACTTACTCAGGAAAATAAATGAAGCTACCATGAGTGTGTCTAAGCACAGACTATTGCACAGGAGTCATCAAGGATGGAATAAAAAGGTGCTTTTCCTCGAGGTATAGCTTTGTAATAATTAAAGGTACTACAGCAAGTAGAGTAGACAGATACTATTGCTGCATAGCTCAGAGGATGAATGTGATGAATACAAGAGTCGCTTCACGTAGGCTTTTCCATTGCTGGTCTAGCCAAAAGAGACTACAGAAAGAGAGTCCTAGGTGAGCAGAACAGGAAGTAGCCAGGATCCTAGGTATCAAACAATGAATATGTGAGCAAAACGTTGGTCTCTAGCTGAGGGGAATTAAGGACTCTTCCTTTAGCAGAGTTCATTTTCTGTAGCACTAATGTAACTGAGAAATGCTGCTGGTAGGATCCCAGGAAAGATTCTCAGGATTTTAGCAAGTAGTGGGCTGCAGAAGTCCAAAGTGGTACGAGGTAAAAATAACAGAAAAAAAGTGAACTTCACCCCTCACCTGAGTCACATCCCTTTTCCTAGAAGAAATGCTGATGGTTGATGCATAGCCTGATTTTGAGCTATTGTTGTGAAACATTAGCAATGATTAATGAATTTAGTGGTGATTGGCATGCCAGGAGCAAATATGTAACACTGGCATGTGAATTGACATGTTTGTGTGTAATAACTCTTGTATATGTATTATACATATATATTTTTAAAAGAAAATCTAAAAATGTGATCCTCGTAAATTAGACAAGGGCAGATTTCTAGCTGTGTTGACAGTCCTAATTCTGCTCATTGAAGCATGAGTACTGTGATGTGGTGTGGCCCGGCATCACATGGAATATCCAGAAGAAACAATGTTACACCTCAGCTCTTCCAAATTCTAGGCAGGCACCTCAGTGTGTATCTCCCCCTGAAAAGAACCGCCTTACTTTTCCATCCTGTGCACTGAAAGATGCAGGGATTTTCTGTAATAAGCTATAGGTAATTGTTTCAGTGCATGAGAACACACACATACCTTTACCTAAATTCATTTGGATGCAGCATATACCTCTCTGTATATGCGTATGTATGTGTAAATGTAATTTGAACACCAGTGAATCCACTGAAAACAAAACCACCATTCTGTATACATCTAAAATATTATTAAAAATACTGAATTAATAAATACATGTTCCTGACAGATGAATTTAGGAACCATCAATTAAACTTGGCATTCATTAGGTGGGGAGAAGTCCAATCAGATTTCACTGACTCAACAAAGCTGCTATAAATTGTGGGCTTTTTGTTCTGATGTTTGATAAATTATTCTTCATAATCCACTGTCTACTGCAATAAATCTAATCTTTCAGTTTTTGCTGTCTTAATAATTCTCAGAGCAGCACTGTGACATTTTATTTTCGTAGAGGGGATAGAAAGGCTGGGACAATGGAAAAAAACCTCACTTGCTGTCTGGGAAGTATATTGCTCTACACCAAGGTAACGGTTTTCTCATCTAGAAATTTTTCCTGGAACTCTGGTCTTGCAGTCTTGCAGGCATCAGTGAGTCCATGTCAACATCAGCCATTATGTGTATCTTGTTGAAAAGATGACCAGCTTAGAATGAGGTTCACATTCCTTAAACCAGGAATGGCATTCAGATTTCTGAGAGCAATAGCGTCCTAGTGTTGATAAAGTGAATTCCAAAACTCCTGATGCCTTCTGCTGCTAGTGATCCTGCATCTCACTGCTCCCTAAATTTATCTTGAACAAACTGACACATGGCCAACATTGATCACAGTGGCAGAGCAAAGTCACCACATCTCATTGTAGAACAGTGTTATATAGTGTTGGACTGGGAAAGGACTCCATGACTCAGGCTCCTTCTCCAGAATACCGTGTTAGCAGCCTTTCAGGAGAGGGAAGAGAACATACCTGTCTTGAAAAGTTGAAACCAGGCAGTAATACTCCATGTATTGCTGCAGCACATGTATATAAAAAGATTGGGATTAAGAGGCAATATATTTCAAAAGAAATTAGCTAGCAAGACATGCACATTTAACTTTTATGGTTTAGAGATTAAGATATCAAGCTGGAACCTGGGGCAACTGGGTTAAATCCCAGCTGTCAAAGACTTCTCAGAATGTGCTAGGCAGGTTGTGTAAGGTAATACTTTCAGAAAGTACTCAGGTTTTGGAAGCTTAAATCCAAGTGATTTCCAGTATCTTCCTAAGAGTTTAAGGACAGAATTCACAAAAAATACTGAGGCATCCTGATGCCCAACGTTGTGGCATCAGGTGGTATATGATGCAGACCTTGGGAAGAGCAGCTGTGCTTAGGGAAAGCACTTCAGCATGTGAGGAGGCCTGTAGCTGACATCTGGAAACTTCTGGAAAGCATGAGTTTGTGCAGGGCCCATGATGGCTGTGCACCTCATACCATGGCACACTGGACTTAATGTAGTCTCTAAGCCTCAGCACGAATACACACTAGTAAGTGTCTAACTAGATGGATCCTGTTAGAGCTTTTTTTATATCAATTCCTTGAGGTATGAATACTAATACCAACAATCATGCATATTTTGCATATTTAAAATTAAATGAGCTTCATTCTTTAGAATTAAACAGTCAGGGCTGTGTTTCCAGCAAGTGAGGTAGAGTGCATGTTCATTTGCTGGTGGAGCTGTGTGCAGGGACACCGCTCACCTGTACGGCTGTACAGCTGCAGCTGGCTTTCCTGTTCCTTTGAAAGAGCAGCCCTAAAGTTCCTTTTAAACCTTTATTAAACCTGTCAGGAAACTGCTTGTTTCATCTCCTGCCAGGATTACAGATGGTAACAGAGAGTTTGATGAGGCCATTTGAGACCAGCTGTAGCCTGGAAAAAACTTGAGAGTTCTTTAAGTCATGTGGGCTCCAAGACTGTCCCAGACCTTTGCTTGCTAATTATCCATTCTGGAAATGACAATTTTTGTTAAGGGTGCTTGTGAGCACTAAGTGCCTGCAGCGTGTTCCGAGAATTCCCCGCTTGACTGAAATGGATGCTGCCACCATTCCTTGGAAAGACCCACTCCCCAGCAGGCAGTGTCAGAACCACACTCACCCCTTCTCTGCTTCCATGTCATACTGCCTCTTGCTCACTTTTGCCTGTCTGGGACACACAGCCTGCAGCAGAGGCATTAGCTACCTCCAGCGAGATGAGAAAAGACTATTCCATAATGAACGGGGGTCATTTGCTAAGTGGGGGGTCCTGGAGCTCAGCCATAATTGTGCTTCTGCTTTATCTCAGCCTCACACCTGCTCATGTAAATGGCTCAGTTGTGATCTGCTCCCTCCCCCTGTGCATGCTCTGTCCTTCTCCTTCTGGGTATCCATCAATTCTCTGGTCCTGTTGCAGTCACTTGCCTTTCTGTCCTTGTCTACAGCCTGTGAGCATGCAAAAATTTGCCATGGATTTGTGGGAGGGCCATTGAACTGGCTCTACTGGCTTCCATGTCCTAAGTAGCAAGGTTTTAAATGAAACCCTTCTATCCAAAATAACTCCTAGATGCAGCTTTCTTCAATTATGTTTCTTTAGAAAACTTAGTCACTCGATAATGAGGTATATATTATTCCTGCCAGAGGAAACACGTGCAGCTTCTTTTTTCCCCTGTATGCACTCAGTACTGGTGAAAATGGCTGGATTGACAGTGTGGGCAATTAAGAGGTTTTGAAATCCAGAGCAGATGGAATTTTATCCAATTTATATATGATCTTCCTATAAATGTATCTTACTGGATTCAAGCCAGTGAACTCCCAATTCTGTGTTTTAACCTTTGGGGGATGTTACCCAGCCTTATGACAGTTAGACTAGTAACCACTTTGTAAAGGGTGCATCCCTCTGATACAAGGATGTAGGGTAGTGAGAGGGTTCAAGAAAGTCCCAGGTCAACCTCATGTGGCAAGTTCTCTGTTTGCATTTTTTTTTTCTTCCTTATGGGATCTTACAGCCCAGCAGGCTCTCAGCCATCTTAAATCTTTACCTTTAACAGATCCTCTCTTCAGGCAATACATAAACTTCACATAAAGGTAAAAGTCCCTGTGTCTTGAATACATTTTCTCTTGAGACACAAATGTCAATAGGTTTGAATTATGGACCTGCTGTAATTAAAAACCACATAACTAGTTGTTTTTAAATGCAGTTGTTTCACTTAATTGATTTTGCCGCCAGGACCAAAGAGAATTAATTAAATAAATAAAATGCACCTTCCTTGTGAATTACTAAAGGCAGCTGAATCTGTGTTGGTATCTAATTACTGCAAATGCTCCAGTTTGTTGCTAGCAATAGTTTTCTGTGGAAGGGGCTGGGAGAGAAGGAGTAGGGTGATATGGGAGGGGGCTCATTCCTTGGCAGCTGCAGGAGGGAACAGGCTGCTCCTTGTAGTATTTTTCTTCCTTTTCAGCAAAAAGAGTATTCGTTTAAGGCTTTGCCTGAAGACTTTGCTTAGAAGGTCTTTATTCATATTTAATTGCTAGGTTGCTGCAGCTCCCATCTTTAATTACCTTTTAAAAAGCAGGTTATAAAAATGCACTGACTTTCTTTTTAGTTACCGCATAAATTACAGCCTTCTCAACTACTTACTTGAAATCAGTTGAGCCTGTGAGATGGGTGGGACAGATTTCCTTTGCTGACTTCTGGAAACCTTAGAGCTTATGTTCACCTTGCTTTACAGAGCAGGACAAAAATCCTCAACTAGCATTACATGGACTATGCCTGAAGCCACGTATCCGTGTTGGCCCTTCCTGTGAGCTGACTGACTGTGTGGAGGGGCCTGGCTTGTCAGCTAGGCTGAAATCCCTCTACCATTGTCGTAGTGTTTGCAGAGCCTGTGCTGCCCCTGCTACCAAGAGGGTCTCTAGCAGGGTGCTGTGTTATGTAGGCTAGATGGGCCTTTGCCCTCTCCCATTGCCTCACTCATGTCTACCTTGGATTTTGCTTCCTGGACCTGTTCCTGATCAATCTATTTAACCTGCAAATTTTCTTGTAGTCTAATCCTGAATTTCTCAGCTAGAGCTTCTAATAATTTCCTCTCCCTCTGCCAAGTGCTTTGCTGTCTGTGATTAGCACTTTTTCTGAGTTGAGAGCACTGGTTAGTTACTTTTACAGAAGGTATGACAAAGTCCATCACATTAAACGTTTTCAGGCCGATTTGTCAAGGTTGAGACAGCAGTTTTTGTCCCCCTGCCCTGAATGCAGCCTTTAACCACTGCTCCCAATCATGTGCTGGCTTTCACCAAGTAAGCTAGCTGCTGCTGTAATGCACAGGAATAGATACTGTCAGGTTTCATGGGTGATGGTGGGTGGTTTTAAGTATCTGCAAAAGAAATATGTGCAAAGGAACAGCTGTTGGCTTCTGCACCCAGGATGCTGACCATAATCACTCCAAACCATTTTCAGAACAGCCTGAAGAAGTCTCTCACATACTGCCTGGCCACTACAAGTCCAAGATGAAATGTGCTGCTGGGACTATGTCACAGGTTTCCATAAGCAGAGTATCTCCAGGGCACTTGTGCATTTGGCAGGCTTCACTCAGAGGCCAAACAATAACAAGGCTAAGAGAGGGAACAGAAGAAGGGCTGACTTTGTCCAGCTCTGTTACATGAACTCTCTGGCCTGTGGGCAGGGCTTTCCTGAGAATAACCTCTGTTACTCCAAGCTGATGCTTCTTTCTCTTCTCTTGGCAGATAGAAGAGCTCTTTCTGAGTTTTGAGGACACTCCCTTGGGAGCAGCATCACTTGCCCAGGTACACAAAGCAGTGCTGCAGGATGGGAGAACGGTGGCAGTGAAAATCCAGCACCCCAAGGTTCAAGCTCAGAGCTCCAAGGATATTTTGCTCATGGAGGTAAAACTGCCTGTTGACTTCAGCTTACAAAACAATTTCCATTGGTATGTATAGGGCCCATATTCACCCATGGTGTAAGCAGGTATAACAACACCAAAATGTGGCTTTGAAACCTGCACAGAGATCAATACTGTCTTGCAGGATTAATACAGAAAATTGGTGAGGATTGCAGTGCTGGTGGACGAGAGACTGAACAACAGGGTAAGAGGGAAGGAGGGAAGAAGGAGAAGACAGGTAAAGATGAAAGACATCACATAGTAAGTCCATATAAGATTTAAGAAATAGAGAGTGAGTCCTGAAGTCTCTTTTCAGCCTGTATGTCCATTAACTGGTCTCAGTTCTCTTGTAGTCATGGCTGTGTCGCCAAGGGAAATCATTTTCCATGATTAGTGTGTTTTTTTAGATTAAATTCTAGTGTGGATCCAACAGTGGATGAGGTTGCTATGATTCAGTTTTCTTTCTTGATCAGCTCCTTATTGCTGAACTTATTCATGGCAGAAATAAAACCACTGAAATACAGAGGGTCACCTAACAGGGGCAAATACACAATTGAGGGATTCAGCTAGGAAAAACGTTTCAATTACTGTTCTTCTCCAGAGTGGTGGGTACCATTCTTATTTCCCAGTGCAGTGCTGTAGCTTTTCCCAAACTTCTAAGTTTAGCCATGGAAAGGAGAAAAGGAAGAAAAACTGCAGCACTGTACTGCATTGCAGCAGACAAAGATGCCACCAATATGGTATAGAACACAAAATGAACACAGGGCTTAGGTGGAGGAGATAGAAAGGATTAGGTCTCTAAGTGGTAACACTAAAGCTTTTTGCTCTCCTAATAAAACATATATTATATCTGTGTATACAGTAAGAGCTCATTAATTGGTATACAGGTAGGTCCGTGTTACTAAATAGGGGAAGCTTAAGCTGAGGAGTTCTGATGAGAGGGGGTATTGCTGATGCAGTAACACAGTTCTCCATCACAGAAGATCAGAAATCAAAGATTCTGCCAGCAATCTCTCGGAGTACCACATAACTAAAGCTTCTCTAGGCAGTTAAAGTATCCTGCTTTGAGCAGTCTTGGATAGTCTGCATAGAAGCACAGCTGGTTCCAGCTGGGGCACTTTAATTTGCAACTGAGTGTTTAATTTGAACTCACAGTGAAATTTTTGGGTTCCAAAGAGATGTCCCAATAAGATGGGATCTGTCTGTTTTGGTGCTGGTTTGAGAACACAGAACTGTTTGAACTGGCTTTGGGTCCTGCTGTAGATTTCAATTTGATTCAGATCTTCTCTAAGTATCACTGCAGTGGTCTGCCCACTGAATTTGCTTCTGTGAGCTATCACATGCACAGCACTTCTCAAGGGAAGTGAGCATCCTTCATTATGGCATCCTTCACTCCTTCCCAAAACAAGGTGGCAGACGAAGAGCAGTCAAGGATTAAGGATGAGCAGGTAATGAAAGAGTATTGGATCAGGGCAATAAGAGGATTCTGTGTGAATGGCCCAAAACCTGTGTTTACCTTGGGACATTTGCCCTTCTAATAGTGGATATCACAGAAACATACATCCTCACATCACATTGCTGTGATTGCTGATTATACTGGTAAGACATATTTAAACAAATTATTTTAGAATTATTTGTGTCTTTTCTGACTTTAAACTGTTTCTTCTGGGAAACTTGAAACTAAACTGGTGTTTTTCTTTTTGTAGTTTAGTACTGTCCTTCTTGTACTGACAGTCTAGTTTACCATCCGCATGTTGTATTTACACAGGTGTGGGAAAGTAGATCAGAATGTGACACGTGCTGTTTTGTTTTTAAGAGGTCTCTCTTGTAGAGTCTTGGCTTACATGCGTCATTTTATCCTTGTGTGAGACTGTTTTTGTGTAGACTGCATAGAAAGCCAGATCACATACACTAGTGTTCTGGTCCTTTAAGAATCAGACAGACATTGTGGCTAGGTAAAGAAGTTAATTTAAATATTGATGGAGATGGTCTATTACTTAGAGACTGATGGGAAGGAATCTGAACAAGAAAAGGTAGCTGGAAATTTCCTAAATTCACTAGAGGTTTCATAGCATCAATGCAGACTCTTTAAAAATCAGTACAACATCTATAAACCCAGAGAGAGATACCTCACTGCTTTCTATATATCAATAATTATTTCAAGACAATATGTTAGACAGATGTCAGAAAAGGGCTAGGCAGAATACTTGTTAGGATATCCCTGTTGATAGTTAAGTTGGCAAATTGATTGAAAAGAGCATTTGAAGAAAGTGAAAAAAATGCATGAATTTTCTCATGTCAGGCACCAGTGAAATAATCTTGGAGACCCTAGGAAGTTTATGTTCCTGTTCATGAAGATTGCTAGTTACATTTCATTTGGGTGACATATATTTGAGAGGATTTATGCCTCTAGATATAACAGTAAAAAATACAATTCAATAGTGTCTGGAACCTGGTGATTACATTTTTAAAGGAACATTGAGTTTGCAACTGACATTTAGATAAGAGAAGTTGAGACGGGGTGGAGAACAAATGTCGTCACACAGCTGAACAGGAGCAGTGATGGATCATAAATTTATTTTTGTCATACATTTCAATGATAGCAGCTTCCTGTGTGTACTTTAAATGTTCCTCCTGCAGTGCAGGAGTTCCCACCTCACTGGTGGAGATTGAGAAAGGGAAACTACAATAACACACACTTAAAAGCCTGTTTCTGCTTCCTGATGAATGTGCAGAACAGGTGAAATAAAGACGGCAAAGTGCATTCTATTTTAATGCTTTTTTAACTTGTTTTATGACTCAGTTAGTTAAAAACAGCCAAACAAATTATTTTCCTTAAGGTGTCGTCCAAATTGTCAGCTTGTGTAAATTTGCGGCTCTGGTGGAGAAACTGTCCCTTAGTTTGAACAGAAAGTGTACTTGGCTGCTATGCAGCTTTGATTGTGCCGTCCAGTTGTGTAATGTGGATTCACTTACCCCTTAAATGTTGCTTCAATCAAATGTTTCAAGGAAATTTTTGGCTGGGGTTTTCAAGGTGCTGTGTTGCTGATCTCTGATCCCTTTAAGAAGAGCATTCCATGTGGTACATATATATAGTCCTTGTGAAATATCTCCTCAGCCTTGTGAGGATGGATTTGCCTGATGTTGAAGAGCAACTTGCCCTCTGACCCCCACCAGAAGTGTTATTGAAAGATCTGTAGCCTCCTTACTATATCCAAACTCCAATATCTGTTTTGAACTGCCCAGAGGATTTTCTGTGCTCAGCAGTGGAAGAAGTAACATAGAGGTGACAAGTCTTACTTTAGATCTTCCTCATCTACATTATCTGAGAACTGTTCATCTGAAGCCAAAGAATGACTTGTAAAATTGTACAACTCAGAAGATAATTGCTGCAGGGCAACACACTTGATGATATCTGGCGACGAGGTCTCTTTTCCAGAACTTTGTTATCTTACTTCTAGGCAGCAGCCAGCTGGCCTCCCTTTGATGTGTGTGGCATCATTTAACTCCTAGGTGTGCCTTTCTCTTTGGAAGTGTAGGCCAGAATTTGTGTTATATGACCAAGGCATGACACTGTGTTGTGTTGTGATACTGCAGGAACACTAAAAGCATTTGGATTTTTTTATCTTAAGTTATATAGAATGATCCTATTAAAACAACACTGTGTGTAGTTGTGTGGCTTTGGAGCCAGGATGCAACTGATTGTCTATTTCCTTGTTCTCAGGTTCTCCTCTTGGTTGTGAAGCAGATTTTTCCAGATTTTGAGTTCATGTGGCTGGTGGAAGAAGCTAAGAAGAATCTGCCCTTGGAGCTGAATTTCCTCAATGAAGGCAGAAATGCTGAGAAGGTTGCTCATATGCTCAAAAACTTTGACTTCCTAAAGGTGAGGAAACATATTTTTCTCTATGTATGTGCATTAATAGTCTCCCTTACTATGTCTTATGCCACTCATTCACCAAGTGGAGGAACCATAAGGAGGGAGAATGGAGTTCAGCCCCCTATGTTCATCCTAGACTGCTCTGCTAATACAGACCAGAAAATGCTCTGAGACATGTTTTCTCCTTGTTTGTTTCCTACTGAATGCACTCTATTGGGTCAGGAGGGGTGGCTTGGGACCATCAGTCTCTGGAGCCTGCTATTCATTATCCCAAGTTTCCTTTCTTGAAAAGAGAGAAAATGAAAATTCTTTTTTTTTTTTTTTTTTTTAATTTATTTTTTTAACTTGTTCAGAGACTGTGAATTCTCCATTCTTTGCTGAGCCATCTGATGATACCTTTCCTTGGGCTCTATCTCAACCGAGGGGCAAGAAATGGACATACAACAGAAAAGCTAGACTGAAACTGATGATGTCAAGTAGTGTTGAGGACACCTTGTATCTCAGGAAGAAGCATATTTACATGAGTCCTTCCTACTGCAAAAAAGCACATTCTCACTCTAGAATGGGACATTTATCCTTCATATATATCTATGGCTAATGCATTCATGTTACCTTCATACAGAAACCAAATTGCACCCATGTGTGGTCTTCCCTGCTGATACTTTTACTCCACCTCGCCTTGCCACACACTTAGGTCACTGATAAATATCTCAAGTACAACCAGACATGTACACATCTCATTGTTGGAAAGACATAAAGTCACATCTTCAAAGTCACATGTTCAGAAATCTTTTGCTGACATACAAGGGATGCAGACCTCCAGTGTGTGCTTTCTGGAAACACACATAGAGCCACGGTTGCAGTCACTGATGTGACTGTGCCCATACAAAACATGGCAGCAAAACACACACCCTGCTGTGGATCTTCCTGCATGCTCACTTCTAAATGAACTTGTCAACTCCTGTTTATGCAAAAGTCCCAAAATAGAAATGAAAGAGGTCTGAAATAAGGTGGGTTTTTGTTAAGCTTTACAGGCTGATATATCCATTTTTCCTTGCTTCTTCCATGTAATGGCTGTAATTCCATGTTGCCTAACACCAGCTTTGGAGCAGTCCTTTTGGAGCCCAGTGGCAGCAGTGGCCTTCCCACAGACAGCAGATAACTAAAAGCCACCACATGGAAGGCCAGAGGCCAATGGTTTTGCTGAGTGGATGCTTATCAGACGTGATGCACCTTAGAGAGTGTGTCCGTTGCAGGTGTAAGTAGCTGTGAAGTATACTGTTAAGTAAATCCCCATGGAGATTGCCAATCACCTCCTTGCTGGAGTAAGGAGCAGTCATAGTATCAATATGTGTAACAATAACAAATGAGTTGAGGTGGCTAAATAATGGATCCTCCCGTCTGACCTGCCGATTCAGAGACATATTCATCACCTAAAAGCAACAGAAGAATGGGGCCTCTGTATCATAATTTTTCCTAAACACATTAGAAAACTGAGAAGTAGATTTTGTGCTGTGAACCTGTTTGAGCTTTTAAAGCCAGAGATAAATTATTTCCACACACAAGCATTAGAGCCAAACATCTGTGAGTAATTAAAAAAATCACTGAAGAATTTGGCTGTGATTGAGAGAGGCATCTCCGACAGCATGAATAGAACTTTACAAGCCCACTGACTTGACCATGTAAATTCTGAGACAAGAATGAGTGTCACTGGAAGTGATCTAAGGAATCAGTGAGCTAGATGGGATGGGGAACTGTTAGTTTTTGAGTTTAGCAGGCTTTTTCACCAATCTAACTGCAAAGAAAGGGCATCCAGATAAGCTGTGAAGGCTGTCAGTGTCTGAATCTCCTTTACTCATAGGGGATCTATGGCATCAAAGTCTAAGCAAAGTTCACATGCAAGGTGTACCAGGAGTGTTGACTAATGGGACTGAGAGACATTGAAATTGATCAGCAAAGGAGCCTTTGATCTAAAGTGGCACACACATGGTAATGTAGAATTGGTCTGTCTAGGACAGGAACAGGACGGAAGCAGATAGTTTGGAAGGGACAGGGATATTGTCAGTAGTTACAAGCAACAAATGCTACTTGTCCCAGAGTTATGATGAGCTACAGTGGTCTGGCTGGTCATCCCCTGGTTTTGGTCAGTTGATGGACAGCACCTCTTACCTCTTTCTGTCGTGCCCCAAGGTGCTAGTCCCGAGTCCATAGCTGAGTCAGGAGGGTGAGGAGAGGGAACTGCACAGCTGGCTTACTATTTGCATGATCCAAAATTATTATCTCTGTATGGGGGCACAGTAACAGGAGTAGGTAGAGCTCCCTTATGTCTGCTAAAATGTACATTTGTGGTTTCACCTATATGCAAAAGCAGATTTGGGCAGATTGAGGGTTTGGTCAGTACAGTAACATCAGGAATTTTAAAAGGGAATTCAGCAAAATGACTCTTGACAATAGCGACTTCAGAATGGGAGAAATTTGTCTGGAGAGGGAAGCTGGAAAATGGGGAGCCTGCCTGAGTGACAGTTCTGTCACTGCCTCCCTGGATGACACCATACCTCTTCTCTGGTACCTCACTCAGCTTGAATAAAAAGTGCTTTGACATTTTACACTCATTACGGTGTTCGCAATAAGATAGTTAAGGGCCTCCCAGGGCTTCTGTGACAAGTCCCTTATTTGTGACACTTGATTTTTCTCCCAGTTCAATTGCAGATGGCCTAAGTGCAGGGTTTGTCAGCTCAAAGGCGTTCGTGTTCCAAGGGGCACTGCGGAGATACAATTTATGACGATGGCTTATAATTTTTAAAGCTGCGTAAGTGGACCCTGTGCATAGCAAACAAGATATAGTTCCTATCTAAAGGAGCTGAGTGGATGATTCAGAAACTTGCGATAGGTACTAGTTAAACAGCCCAGCTAGAGGAGCTGCTGAGCAGGTAAGAAAGGTATCTCAGACATCACTGGGAGTGGGAGGTGGTCAGAATCCTGTAGAGCGTCATCAGACATGTTGCATGAGATCAGATCCTACTATAGTTGAATTGGTATATTATCCTTGTAGACATTGCTGCTGTCCTGCAGAAGAGGCTGATAGATGGATTTACTTCCCTTGTGCTCATCAAAAAAGCCAAGTTCTTGCTTCAGCTGTTTCCATTTTTACTCCTTTTCTGGGATTTGTGTGATATGTTCGCCTTCCTTTACCAAGCTGTTGCCTGACCTAACCCATCTGTTTCTGTTTCAGGTCCCGAGGATCTACTGGGAGCTCTCAACAAGGCGTGTCCTTCTCATGGAGTTTATGGAAGGGGGGCAAGTGAATGACAGGGCCTATATGGAGAGGAATGGCATCAATGTCAATGAGGTAGTTTCTCAGCCATCTCTGTATTGGGTGTGCTGAGCAATGCAAAACTGATTTTGACCTTGATGCAAAATGGAGGCTGACAACAGGATGGGATGGGGCAAAAGAAAAAGCACGCACAGATGTGAACAGAGCAATCAATCTGAGAGATTTCTGTTCTTGTGGTCTTTGGAAAAGTACATAATCCCTTTTGAGGAACACTCTCCTGTAGGCTGCAGAGCTAGGGAGATCTTCAAGGACACATAGTGAAAGATGACCATGCTGTTACATTAAAGACACCTCTGGTTTGTTCCAAGATGGAAGTTCCTGTTACCCTAAAGCTTCAGTTTCTGATTTTTTTTTATCTCATGGACTTTGTTATTAAGAGAGATTTGAAGAGTTCTGTCTGTGGCAAAACATGGTCAGATCCATTCATCTGGACAAGTTAATGGGTCCAAAGTGAAGAGAGTTGTTTCTTTGAGCAAGTTTATGCTATACTTCTGCTATAGGCAGAGGTGAAATCTAGCCCACATGTTCAGATGGAAGAGTGAATATTCCTCAAGTCTTGAGATAGCCAGAAGGGCTTGCTTTGATGCATTAACAGAAGGGCTCTTGAGCAATATGTACATGTAGATTTTTAGGTGGGCTTCCTCATAGGTCTCAGACAACAGATCCATCTTGAGATTGATGTTGTTAGTATACTGTAGTTCCCTGGGATTTTCTTTGAATTTTTTCAGACTTCTGGAGATATAGCAAAGTTGTAGAGAAACAGCTAATTTCAGTTTTTCTAACTTGCAGAGGCTTTTGCTTGTGATAGGAGCAATATAGGGTGAAAATTTCTGCTTTTTTTTTTTTTTTTTTTTTTTTTTTTTTTTTTTTTTTTTTGTTTATCCATGCCTTTGGGAAGGTTGTTTTGTGACTTGACACAATACATTCCATGCAGCAGGGTAATCACATACTTTCCTGGGTCTGAGCTGGTCTCTAAATAAAACTGAGAAGTAATTTTTAAAAGGTTGTCAACAGACTTCTGCTATAGCAAAGTGTAAGCCTCAGAGAGTTTCAGCCATGTATCAGGTAGAGGATGTTACTCAGCTCAAGGCATCAGTAGGACTGGTTTTCTTTCTTCCTTTTATCTCCTTGCTGCCTGAAATTAGTGGTTAACTTTTACTGATTGTCAAAAAAGCAAGGTAGAAAGGAGGGAATACTGAGCCTGTCAGAATCACGTGATGGGAAAAGAGGTCTATTATTATGGCCACAGTAAGAAGAGGTAGGGGCAATGCACACCCCAGACTTCTCATGCAGATGTTGCTGCAGATGGAGACAAATATTTCTTAGGTTATTTATTGGCTGCTACTGTTGTTGCCCTGGGTAAAGGACTGCCATGGCATGGTGGGGAGATGAGCAAAAGGCAGCAGATACTGAAAGGAGCATGAGGATGGAGTGGCATCTCAGGTTTCAAAACTGTGACCTGGCTTATAATATGACAGCAATCTTGGCTTTCAAGAGATGCATTAGCTCCCCGTAGATAACCCAATTATATTTATTTTATCAATCCCTCTATCATTTTACTCCATTTTGTTTTATGGTGTGGAGGAAGAGGAGTCTTCTCTAAGCAGGATTTCTCTTTTGTGACAATGCAGCCTTGAAAAGCAAGCTGAGCCTCTCTCCTCTAAATGAAAGGATCCCTGAGGTGAAAGCTCCCTTCAAACCAGGTTACTGACATTTACTTAATACCGTCTGTAGCAGGATTATCATTAAAGCTGCCCAAAAGCACATTAATCTCTCTGGATCCGTCCAAGTGCTGGATTGTAATGGCATTTAATCAGAGAAGGCTTTGATTTCTAAAGACAAGTGCAAACATTGAAATATCTGCCTGTGGAACAGTTACTTATTCATGTACCAGTGTACTTGTACACTGTAGTGTAGTTGAGGAGGAACATGCAACTAGGATATTGACAGTGAAAGGGAAATCTGGAGAGGGGAGTTACTGAGAATGAGCTGGCAGGAATTTTAAGGGAAGACTAGAACATGGCAGGGCTAAGAAGGGGGTATCTGGAACCTGGGCTCTTCGTGTTTTAAAACATAGTAACATTCGTAATCTTCGTTGGGAAGGTATATTTGGAAGAAGTGGGTAGAGCAGGGAAGAGAGAAAAATTAGACTGTGGGGCTCTCAGGGGATTTGTAGCATACTGTATACAGGAGGAAAGGAAGGGCAGCTTAGAGCATGGATTTTTAAAGAAGATCCCAAATGGTACAAATGTTCCTTTTGCATCAATTCTGATTATACCTGATTCATTTAGAGAGATCTTATTTGTATACAAATCTTATTTAATCTTAATAGATTAAATCTTAATCTATTATCTTTGGTCTGCCACATGGGTTCTCCGTATCCTTTCTTGGGAGTTCTCTGCCTCTCTCTGCAGAGTCTGCTGTATCAGCAGGCTGTAGGACTTGTGGAGATTCCAGGTGTGCTCATGGCATGTGCTGTATTGCCTCAAACTAACCTGCCAGCTCAGGTAGCCAAGTGAAAAGTCCCCATGATCAGCCTGATTTGGATTTGAGTCAAGGAAAGGAAACGATGCCATGTACTTCAGCTCGCTAAGAGCCACGGTTGATTCAGAAGTCAGAAGAGTGTTTTGTCCAGCTGAGAATTGAAAGCAAACAGCTAAGGTACTTAAGATGAGCTACTGTGTCCAATTACTGCCATCTGTTACTCCATCCTACTGTGGCTTTCTGCTTCTTTCTGTTACTAAATGTGTTCTGCAATGAAACAGTGTATCTCTTAGCTGGATTAAAGAGCCCAGTTCCTTCCTGTTGCTGACAGCTTTGCAACTTGAATTACACTTTCAAGGTGGGTTTTACCCTTCTGCCAAGAGTCAGGAGTTGTAGTTGTGTAGCTGCTAAAATTTAAGTGGGATTTCCCAGGATGGGATCCTTTTGTCAGCAGTGGAAACCTCTCATGTCTCAAGTATTTGTGCTTATAACACTCAAGTGTTAGATGAAGCGGAGCATGGAGAACAGTTTCTGGGAAAAATAGGCTATTCTTGCTCTTTGCACATACGGAGTTAGTCTGGGGAGAGGTTTCTTTGCAGATTCTTCTATCTTGTCTGAAGCTTAGTGAAATTCACAAGGCAATGAAAAGCAGGAATAGTGACCTCCCCTATTTTCAGCTTTTGAACTGTGCACAGATATCAGGTAAAAAAGTTAAATTACACAGAGACCTGTTTCTTACTGAAAGTTGGTATTGAGCATCAATGTCAATCAATTGCTTAAGTCTCAACAAGATGCTTTACATTAAATCCAAGGAAATACAACTGCATTTAAAGCCAAGGGAAATGATGCCCATGGTCGTTCTGGGACTGACAGAGATGCAAGAAACAATAAAAAAAAATGGCTAGTCTTCTTTAGCTGTGTTCTTTTGTGAATCTATGCAAACTTGATGAGTTAGTCCCTCAGTTCCTTGGGTGGATGAGTCAGAGTATTTCTCCCCACTTACAGTGCATGGAAGATGGAGCATTGAGCATGAAAATGATTTCCTGAGTTCCCAACACCGAGTTGGGAATGCTAGGAGTGCACTCCAGGAGTCCTAAAAGCTATTCCTATATCTTAATTGACATCAAGTATGTTTAGACATCATCTTGCTGAGATGAGAGAACACTGCATAGTAATAGTACAGCCTAACAGAGCACTTTTGATCATCACAACTGGATCACAGAGGACAGAGTGTGAAATCAGATCTCTTGTGTTACCACCCTAATCTACTATGGAAACGAGCTATTTCAGAACAAAGGCAGAGAAGGCTTCAAATTGTAGCTATTCTCCATCCACACCCTTTGTTAATTTGATACCAGTTTAATTGGGCAGAATTGCCCTAGCAGGATTAAGCAAAACCTTAGACGACGGCCGTAAGAGCAACAATGAAAGCAAGCAAAAACCCAATACAGTCTTCAATCCAATTAACCTTCGATTAAGGTTCCAAAATCAATGTTATTATTTTGGCCGGAGGAGGTAATATTGAGCCCTGAGAAATGAGCTGCACAACGACCTTTACTTTTAATGAGATCAATAGAAGTTAGTGTCGCCATCTCTTAAAATAATTGGCAAATATTACAGCCAAATTAAGGCTAGAGACTAGTATCTGCCCCTGATCTAAAGAGACAGTCACAGATGGAGTTGGGATGGGAAGGGATGATGCCCTATCATGCAGTTTCATCTAGGATTTATCATGGGCAGGCTGTGAGATCATCTCTACAGGACCTTGACACAGTTTTTTTTTCTTTGCTTTTCTTCTTCATGTCAGAGGCATGGAGCCAGAATCACTCCAGCTTGCTCACAAGTTCAAGAAAGTATCAGTGACTTTCCCAGGATAACCCAAGCTGGTTTGTTACATTGCACTGTATGGTGCTACCCATGAGCATGATGTATGTGCCTTTTACTATAGGAATACTCATAGGCTCAAATTTGCATGCATTCTTTCTTTTCTGAGAGGTTTCTTGCTAACTCTTGTGTATTGCTGTTTTTAAAGATACTCACTTGTGATGAACTTTCTAGAGTTTTGTTACTGTCATGTTGCTCTGTCAGCAGGTGTGCTGATTTATTGGGGGGAGAGTTCCATACAGGGGCAAGGGTGACAGGTTGTCTATGCTTTCAGAGCTAATGGCAGCAACATGTTGTGGCTGTGTACATATACAAGAATAAATATATTGCTGCTGGTACCTGCAGTACAGCTTGGGATCCTCTGAGTTAGGTGACAGAAATGCAGTAGGTGTATTTGTTAAAATATTTGGTACACTGGATATGACTCCATTAACTAGAAAAAGTGGGGATTAGGGAAATGGCAATGTAGGTAAGAAACTTATAGAGGCAGTGGTGGAGAGAAGTGGATTTTTGTGAGATTTGCTCTTCAAACAGATCTTGTTTAATGAATTGCTGATGATCTCAACACAAACAGAACTGTATCAAGGAGATTGTTGATGACACCAAGCTGGGAGGTCTGACATTGTAGAGGAGGACCAGAGTAGCAATAGCACTTGGTGGCCTCAAGGACTGAAGTGGTAGAAAGGGATAAAAGGAGCAATGTCAAGTGAAAAGACATGTGCTTGAAAACTAATGAAAAGAGTTTCTTAAATGTACTGGGAGTTTGTCAGAGAGAAGTGCCATATCAGAATTAACTTTAGCATACTAGCCACAGGATTTGTGTCTTTCTTGTGCAGTGCAACTGCAAAAGGCAGGTGGACTCCTAGGACACAGCAAGTAAAGGAGCATTCTGTAGCCAATGGGGCATATTTCTGCTGTTTATTATGCTGATTCATGTCTGACTGGTGGACACATTGGAGTAGTAAATACTGGAGAGGAACAGAACTAGATAAACTCTAGGATTATGCTAGCTAAGGAAATTACTTAAACTCAACATCATTAAAGTTAGGTTGAGATTTAGGGGAAGCATTCTGACCATCTAAAGGATAAATTTTTGAAACAGCTGAACTTGACCAGTTTAGGACTGCGTGACTGTGTGATGCTGTGCAGTAACAACGCTTAAAGTCTGCACTGACCCTTATTTTCTTCTGTATTTGTTTGTAACTCACACAGGATAGTTTGTGACATGTAGCATTCTTGCCAGATTGCGTAGGTAAAAAGCACTTCATGCACTTAGGTAGGTGAAGAGTTACTCCCAAGTCCAGCTTTATACACATATTGTCACTCCATTGTTTGATTGTTGTCAGCAATCTGTTTATTCCTCACATCTGTTTTTTTCTCAAAATGAAAATGTTGGGCTGAAAATATGTGGTTTGCCTGACATGGTGTTATGATCATGTCACATAATTGGGCAGTGGCAGGTTGGTATTTGCATTGACTGGTTAAGGCCACAGGCTCACTTGTTGACTGCAGTCATCATGTTCTGCTGCAGCACAGACAGGCAAATTTAACTTCTTTTAGGCAATAGCACACCTTCTGGCAACTGTCAGGGAGATGCCTCTGGCCAGACCCAGAGCCTGATGTCATCCTGATATATCAAGCTAAGCTCTACTTGCTGATCAGCATAGTTTTTGTTCTTATGTGTTATGCCTAAATTATGCCATCTATTATTACACCCACTTTTGCCTGGTAGTATTTCTTGTAGCACATACAGAACTACAGGTGCTTCTGCTTCCTTGCTATTCAAATCTCCTAACTGGTAGACTCTTCCTCCTTTGCTATTCCTTAGCCAACTTTGGAATCTTCAGCTCTTTTAATCCTTTTCCCAAGTAAATGCCTCCTGCATCCTGCTCATTATTTGCTTTCTCTGAATGCCCTCTGTGTACTCTACATCTCTTGAGTTAATGAGGTGTCTGGAAGTGAATGCAGAATTCCAAGACTGATTTTTATTTTTTTTTACCGTGTGCACCAGAACAATACTGAGGGACATTGGTAATGACAAAGACCTTGTTTTGTTGGATGATAAACAGGGAAAGTTCTGATGACCTCTCTGTGTCATAACAGAAAGCCTGTGTGTTAACTGTAGTCTTTGCTTCTGTAAATCATTGCAACCTTTTTTCTAATTTGTAATGCACCTTCACCCTGAGGTCTTACATAGCCTAAATGTATGCTGAATTCCTCCCTTCTCCTGAGCAGAAGTTTTCATAAGTCTGCTTTCTCATTTCACCTAGCTGTGTTCTTCCAAAGTGAATTCTATAGATATTATTTATCCAGTGGCCTTCTCAATATAAAGGTGGAATAAGGGCCCAAAGTGACAAGGCACCGGACTGAAGAATTAATGTATATAAAGGTTTTGTGTTTTTTTCCTCAAACTTTTTCTCAAGAAACATGAACTCCCTTTGTCTGAATTATAATGATAGGTTGCTATTCACATACTACACTTCAAGACCTAGAGTGTAAAGCTTCCTATTTTGTTTAGAATTTGACAGTATTGCTGTTTTCTATTTTAATTTATTTGTATCCTACTTAGCGGTATGAGAACAGTTAAAATTATGTGAAAATACTTTAGTGTTCACCACAGCTAGTTTTTTTCCAAAAGTGAAGACTGTTTATATGCTTGCATCGTAAATCCCTGTAACATATCTTCTGTATGCTAATGAAATAGTACAGAATACATTCATATGTCTTAAAGAAGTCATAAAGTTTAGTTGAAGATACTGGAGATACCCAGGTTGCATGTTGGGGAATAGGTAAATATAAGTACAGCAGGGAAGAGAGAGAGAATGTGGACCTTGCAGTGACCATTGTCTTCTACCCATGACCCAGACTGTGAGTCTGAGCAGGGCTGTGTCCCCTCTGTTTTCATGGGAGGATGGGAAGATGGATCTCAAGCTGCTTTTGTGTTGCATTATGGGCTGCAATAGGCTATGACCATAGATCTATTTAGTCACCTTTCTGCTGATGGTGACTCAGGAGGGGGGGACCTTCTTTGCATCTGGAGCTTGCAGCCACATCATAACATGCTGTTAATGAGGGTGGCATGGATAACCTGGTGAAAGGCATTTTTGTAGGATCCTAGGACATTTGGGTTTGGAAGGGAACCTCAGGAAGGCTTCTATCAAATCTGCTTCTAAGGCAGGGTCAATTTTGAGGTCACACCAGCTTACTCAGGTTGAGAGCCAGTCAGGTCTTTAAAACCTCTAAGGATGGAGATTGCACAGCCCCTTCAGCCATGACCAATAGGTTTGCAGAACTGCCAGCCCTTGTCAGGACTTATTTTCAGTGGGTATAAGGCATCATGTTGGGCCCCAGATTGTCCCCAAGTCCTCATCTTCAATGATTCTGTGCTTTTCCATGCCCTTGGAGGACAAGCAGCTGAGACAGCGAGGACCAAGTGTGGTTAGCCTTTTATGTGCTCCAGCGTCAGGGTTGATGCTGTGATCAGTAATAATGTCTGAGTCCATTTCTTCTGGTATATGGGTCCCTGTGAGGCTTTGTGAATGATTGACGTGATGGGCTTAAAACAGACTATTTGGCATGTCCTTGGACTGCCAGCAAGGGCTACTCAGCTCTTACATGAGATCACAGCACCTGGTACTTTGATCCTGTCTAATTTTAGAGCTTGCCAATCAAGGAGACTTGTAAGGGTCACTTCATGGCTCTGGTGATCTCTGCTGGTGATTCAGAAGGGAAACATCACTCTCTTAGTCAGTACTTAAAATAACACCTGCATGGTGTTAGGAAAGCTGCACTACAGGAGATCACAGGACTGTGCTGTTCTCTGTGGGTGATTCATCATGGGGTGGGCCAGCATTCACAAGATTCAGCAGTGGTTCCAGGTTCCACTTGAGGGACAGAGGATTGTTTCACCTGATCCTACCACTGCCCCTGTTGGTGTGCTGCAGGAACAGTTCTTGGTCTTTCTCCTCATTTATAGTTACTTGGCCACTATTCATCATGAATGATCTTCTTAGAGGTGGCTAAAGCAATCCCTTTCTTGTCTGTCTGGTTTTCTGCAGGATGAGCTGCATGATGTCATTACTATCCCTGTTACCTCTTCTACCCTCTCTGCTTATGGGGACAGCTGCCAGTTTGCTGCTTACAGAGTGTGTCTCGAGATATGCTTGGAATAATTTATAATAACTGTCTTTTAATTGCTTATTCAGCACTCTGCTTTGGAGCACTGTGCCTCTCTGGGATGGCAGGGAGGACTGGAGGTGGGATGATAGGGCAAGGCTGCTGTGTTACTGCGTGGCAAGGGATTGATCCTATTCCCTGGGGATGCTTGCTTTCTCCTAGGAGGTTTTTAGCTTTAATAACATCTCTTGGTGATAAGGCGCAGTAGTATGGAGGGACACAGCAGTGACAGAATATTTTAAACAGCTTTTTGGTTCTTCTTCATACTCACACATATTGCAGATTGGATTAGCACGGGTCTGAGGAAAGGAAGAGGGAAAGTGGGGGACAGTGTGATGGAAGGAGGGGAGAGGGAACCCGTATCCATTCTGGTGGGCAGACTGTCTGGCTGGGTCTCCTCACACCCCTTCTCCACTGTAACCTGTTGCCATCCATGGATGCAAACACCTGAGTCTTCCTCCAAGCAGTTTCACCCACCCCAGCAGCAATTTCCATGACTTCCCTGTGAATGTGTGTCTGCCACTATCTGCTCTCCCACTGTCCTCCTCATTACCAGAAACTCCATTCCTACCCACAGGTACTATCTCTTTTCTATGCAAGACATGTGTCTTTAAATAACCCATGATCACACAAACACCTTCATGGTGCTCCCTGCATGGAGCCTTCCCTGAATGACCTGGACCACCCTGCTCCCTGTAGATTCCAGCAGCCACCCTGTGCCTCCATCAGTGTGAGGAGCTGCAGGAGCTCTGCACGGGGATATCAGCACATACAGACCCTTGCTTCCTGGGTTTGTCACAGAGGCTGCCTGCCCTCCCCAACAGACGCTCTACTGTGGGTGGCAGTGTGTGACCATCTCTTGTCTCCTCACAGATCTCTCGCAACTTGGGAAAGCTCTACAGCGAAATGATCTTTGTGAATGGCTTTGTGCACTGTGACCCACACCCAGGCAATGTGCTAGTGAAGAAGTGCCCAGCCTCTGGCAAGGCTCACATTATCCTCCTGGATCATGGGCTCTACCAGGTATGTAGGTATGAGGGGCTTCCAGGGCTTTATGAGGCTGCCTTTGGGCATCAGGCTGCAGCATTGCCCCTCTAAGCACCCATGAATACATTTTTCCTATTACTTGCATAACCCTCCAATGATATTTTTTTACTCTGAAATGGAGGACAGGGCACAGGTAAGGGGACGGGGCACAGGTAAGGGGTGCAAGATTTCCCCCCCTGTTTCCTGTCTTCTGTGGACTTCTGGGGATCATGTCTCCGTTCTCAGGTGCTGAGCGAGTCATTCCGCATGGACTACTGCCACCTTTGGCAGGCCCTCATCAAGGCTGATATGAAGAGGGTGCAGAAGTACAGCCGGCGGCTTGGGGCAGGGGATTTGTATCCTCTCTTTGCCTGCATGCTGACTGCCAGATCTTGGGAATCTGTCAACAGGGGCATTGACCAGTCACCAGTCTCTGCCAGCGAGGTAGGTCTTACGTGTCCTTCCTCAACGTGTGCCCTTGCTTCTCTTCAGTACCTTTCTTTGTTGAAATCGCTTCCACCACTGATAGTACAGCAGTGCTGGGCAACTCCTGGCAGCTCTATAGCAATTTCTGCACTGTTAGTTGAGCCAGAAAAAGCCAGGACTCTTCGTGCAATGCGTTTTATAGTGGCTGAATTTAATTTCCCAGGTTCACTTGTCATGGGCTGCTTAAATTTTGTATAATATTTTAATACCTAAGTGTTCACCATTTCTGACTGGGGAAACATTTGTAGAGTGTCCTTTTCTTAAAAAAATGTTGAATGCAGCTGTGCAGGAAACAATTAAGGAGGCTAGGATAAGGTACAGGAGACATAAAGGTTTAGTGGGAAGACATGAGAAGGATAATGCATTATCACTATTCATGTAAATGACTATCAGCACTGATATAAACTCCTAAAAGCCCCTGGAAATTACCTTCCAATCAAAAACCCTATTAACTTGGAGTCAAGGTTGCTTAACTGCAGATCCTGTCAACTCAATCACTACAAATCTGGGAAATTGCCACATGTATTCTCCAGCCTTTCATATCCACACATGCTGGGATCCTTCTCACGCCTCCTCACACACCTGATACAATAAACACAATACACCACCTTAAGAATAGTAGCAGCCCTGTGCTGTTTCTAGAGAAGAACGTGAAGTGATGTGATTCAGCCAATGGACCAGTGTCTGTAAGTAGAAGTATGTTGTATCGTATGGTTTGCTTTTATCTGCACCCATCTGTAGTAGAGAGGATGAAATTCATTTAAGTAGTGTTATAGTATTGTCCTATGAAATTCTCTTCTAAAAGTTCCTTCATTTTGATGGATATGGCAGAATTTGCTGTACTGGCTTGCCATTATCCATAGCAATGAGTAGGTCAGATATCTTGGGTAATGGACGCCCTCCCAATTATCTGAGTTACTTTTCTGCACATCAGAAATAATATAATGACTATCTAACAGATCTCTTCTTGATCTGGGGAGTTCTGGAGCTGGTAGGTCCAGAAAATAATTCAGAGGTGCCAAAGCAAATTGGCACAGTGCTGAGTCCAGTTCTTCAAGGCCAGTGTTGAATCTGAGTTTGTGAACAATATTTATTCACAACTTGTTTATGAAGGTTACACCAGAGGTATAGCTGCAGCTACACGGTACCCACGGTGTGTGTGCTAATGAACTCTGTCATTGAGTTGAATTGCGTGTATGGAACCAGCTCTGTTGTCTTTGCCTACATGACACAATTAATGCTGAAACTAGATAATCCTGCAGCAGATAATGGGGAGCTGAGCAGATTTGCTGCAGCATTAGGAAATGAACTGCTGCTTGCCCTTACTTTAGAGGTGAATTTGAAAGATTTTATCAGCAGCAAGAGCTGAGTGCAGTGGAGGCAGGTACTATCAGTGCAGAGCTCCAGAGAGGGTGCCTAAGGACGTCTCAATATGACAGTAGCCTGTGAGAAAGGAAGCAACCTTCCTGAAACAAAATCTTATCTGTAGTGCTGTACTTAGTCTGGGACACTGCATCTCAAGAAAGTTTGATGAAACTGGGGCAAGTCCAGTAGGAATCTACAAGGACTAGTGGCCAAGCAGATGCAACCCATGAAGTAAGTCTGAGCAAGTTAGGTCAGAAAAAAATCTAGAAAAGCACGTCAGGAAGAGTTGTAGAAGTGATTCTAGAGTTTCTTAAAGAGTGCTGCAAGCAGGACAAGCAGTCATGGGTTAAAATTCAGCTAAACATGAGAAAAGTCAGATCTAGTGGCAAAGCAGAGAAATGCCAGTGTAGATGGTCTGGGGAGGTTTTGATTCATATTACTGGATAGTTATAGGTGCAGGCTAGGCAAATGTGAGAGGATTGCCATAGGTGTATTGTTGCCTTAAGCCAGGGCCAGGCAGCTGATCGCTCAGGGTGGCTGCTAGCCTCATCTCATCTGATTTTGTGATGTCTTTCGCTGCATCCTGCAGCAGCCTTAGCAGTTGCAGCCAAGGGGATTTTCTCAGGTCCTCTGGCATAGCTTATTTCTTCCTCTACACAGAGGCTTTGCCCTTGACAGAAAATGACAGCTCTGATGACAGATCATGTGGTTGTTTTGTGATGTGGACAAGCAGCTGGAGCTAAAAATAAAAATAAAAGAAATAGAAAAGAAAACCTGTGTCTGGAAAATAATGTAAGCTCTGCAATGATACTGGTTGGGAAAAGGGATAAGAGATAATCAGGAATTTTCTGCCAACAAATAATGAAACCAAACAACATTTAGGAGAGCTAAGCATCTTCTTGCTGAAGCGCTGTATATCTGGTCAGTGATGGACGCAGATTTGTTTGTCAGCAACAAAGCAACCATGGTGGTGTGTGAGCTGTGTACATATCTGACCTTCATGACCTGCACACTCAATTTGTGCAGGTCTGTTCCTTTATAATAAGCTTGAAGTTCACAAAGAGCGAGTGTGAGATCCCACATCATGAAATACAGGCTGTGTCTCATTCCAGAGAAGAAAAGACTTTAGAGCTGTCATTTCCCACAAAGGAGCCTCCTTCCTGTAAGAAGTTATTTACTGCCCTCCTGCATGTATTCTGGATTTTGTAGATTTCAGATGTTCCAGGGAATTGTCTTTGGATTTCATATTACGATTCATGTCACAGCCTCTGTAGGAAGATGGAGGGACATGGTATGCATATAGGATCAGCTCCCAGCTACGCTGTGCTACATTTACTGCGATGGTAGGGGAACTCTTAGATCTAAAAACAGGAAGAAGAGGGAGGGCTGACTGTCTTGCATGCTCTGGTGGCTTGTATTATCTTAACTTAGGGCTGTAGCCCCTAAGTTATCACTGGGTTCTTACTGTAGGCGATCTGTTGGAACCTAGAGAACCAGAGAAAGTGAAGGATTGCCTTGGACTTACACTCTTTCCTTAATTATCTGCTACTGGCTGCTGTCATACAGGATATAGATCTAGATCTGGAAGATGACAATTTGATGATTTTTGATCTTTTGGGTTAACATGATGCTTAACTGCATAATTATTTCTCACCTCTGCTGAATTGTGTTGAGGACAGAGGACTAAACTAGGCCTTGGAAATGGCTTCATCAGTTACATGGAGCAGCAAAAAGCAAGCAGCCTGGTTATCTTTGCATCATTCCTTTACCTTCCTGAGCAATTCTTTTACCTGCAACTCTGCCAGTTTTGGGGCTGGTGAGATGAGAAGTCTCCAAGGGCAGTAATGAGATCTGGTTGCTGCCGGCTGCCGAGGTCCAAGAACCAAGATAGCAGTGAGTGGCTATTCTCCTGAGAGGCTGTTAATCCTTCCAGTGAGGGGATAGGTCCTTTTCTCACCAAGGGGCAGAAGGGATATGGCAAGAGTGGTCTGTGCTGTGAGTGCTGTGCTCAGTGTCTACAGGAAAGCAGGACAGAGCTCTGTAGCTTCTGGCCTAATGTCATGGTCTGCTAAAACACTGTCTCTTCCTGGCAAATCTCAGCTGCAGCTGGACCTGGATTTCCAATGTGCTCTCACTGTCTCTCTCCTTTCTCCCTGACATGACCTGGCTGGCCGCAGGACTTGGAGATCCGGTCCAATGCTGCTGCTTACTTGCCCCAGATCACTCAGCTCCTCAACAACGTTCCCCGACAGATGTTGCTTCTGCTGAAGACCAATGACTTGTTAAGAGGGATTGAGTCAGCCCTGCACACACGGGCCAGTGCCAGCTCCTTCCTCAACATGTCTCGCTGCTGCATCAGAGCTGTTTCCACGTAAGTCTCTTATCCAGACATCAGAGGCCAAACAGGGAGCAGCAGGAGCTGACTGTCCCTATGGTCTGGGAGATGAGGGGAGATACCAGGTACAACAGGCCTGTCAAGGTCCAGTCCCACTGCAGCTGAGCAAGGCAAGCAGGACAGACCCTGAGATGGCGGTGAGATCCAGTAAAAAGTTCACATGATAAGGCAGAGTCCTGGTGATGGGGCAGTCTAAGAACAAGCCAGAAAGTCGATCTGCTGATTATGTCCAGTGGTTGTCAATCAGGTCCATGGTGACAAGACAGGGCTGAGGTCAAGCAAAGAGGTTAATATGTGGGTTGAGGTCCAGGCCATGGGGCATCACAGCAGAGCATGAGCTGGGTACTGTTACTCTTATTACTACAGTGTAGCTCAGGCAGGAACTGAAGGTGCAGGTCTGAGATTAGCTGAGGTTCCTGGGCCTATGAGCAGAGGGTTGGAGGTGGTTCCACGCTAGTCAGGGCCATTAAGGCTCAGTCGGGCCCCATTCAGGGGGCCTGATAAGACTCTGACTTAACCTCTTGACCAATTACTGTTAACTGTGGATTTTTTTCCCTCATTGTGGTCCTACCCCTGCTCAGTTACATGTCTCAGCCTGTGTCTGTTAGGCCTTAGGTTAAGGGTTTAAGATTTATCTCTCCAGAGGAGGGGAAACAACTTCTTGCCCATTCCAGCCATTACCACTGGGCATTGTTTGTGAGTAGCATAGATCTGAAAGTTCACTGCAGCCTGATTGAGGGGATTGGGCTGAATGAAGATCAGGCTGATGTTTAAAAGCCAGGAACAGGAGTTGTGCAAATGATTTCCTTCTAAGAGTCTATGAACAAATGCACTTCTGCCTCATATTTCTCCTCCTTGTAGATAAAAGAGCAGTTATTTCTTGGGCTGATGAGGGACCTATGAATCCCAATTAGCCCCTGCTAAAGAAAGGTAGAGAAATACTTTTCCTGGAATCTGTGTATCAGGATTGCTGGACTCTTACAAGTGTGCTACCAGGAAAAGCAATAGGAGTGTGCACCTGTCTCTGTCAGCTGAGGTGAAGCTGGACATGGAAGCAGAAGAATGCCATAACTCAGGATCACTACACAAAGTGGGAAGAGAACTGACTTCTCAAGGGAGCAGGCTGTCTTTTCTGCCAGATTCATTCTAAGAAAGACAGTCCCCAGCTCCTCAGAAGCACTGCTTAGAAAAAATCCCTGCTTCTTGGAGATTCTCCAGATGGGGGATATTGCCCACCCCTGGGGAGGGTCAGTTGTGCAGAAGATGTAGGACAGGCCTCCTTCTTCCTGGGCTGTTTCCTGCTGGATTTAATGCAGCTGTTTCTCTCATTCTAGGTACCAGAGGAGCAAGAGTCACTCGCTTTACAGGAGGGCCCAGATCTCACTCACAGAAGCCCTAAGCCTGTGGCAGATCAACTTATATGAACTCTTTCTGTGGCTGAAGGGGTCCCAGCTGGGGAACTGGGTCATTGCTCTCCTGAGACGGATGCACCATTTCATGTACTGACATGAACTGGTGGGAGAGGCCTGGGTGCTCCCTCCCTCCCTTCTGCTCTCCATGGCACATTTGCCTTTCTGACTATTTCTGTCTATTTTTGGGTCTTACTCCACATAACACACTGCACTATCCTTATCTTTTACAGCATTAGCTTCCTCTGTGGCACAGAGAGGTTGAGTTGCTACCAGAGCCCTACTGTTTTGTGGTTTAGGAAAAGTAGGTGCATGATACCTTATGCCAGGAAAAAACAGGAAAGGATACCTTCTTTCCTCATTTGTACAGGTTAAGTTCCACTCAGATTCTACTGTGATTGTGCTGGAAACAAATGCCTCTTTGACTCTTTAAACAATCTAAAAGAATTTAAGAGAATCCCAGCCCTATCTAGAATGCCCCAAAACATTTCTCAGCCCCTCAGAGAGAGGTGGTAAGTCCCTTTAAAATGCAATAGGGCTTATATTAGTTTGTGCAATCTCCTTAGTGTGATTTCTGTTTAGGTGTGCAGGTTTCTCAGAGGAGTGAAACCTTGTGGAAAGCTGTGACTAGGGTTTTCTCTTCCAGCACCAGGGAAAGAGGACTCAAATGGTGAGAGTGGTGGATTGGGAGTCTGACTTTCTAAGATTCATCTCCAGTCCGGTCAGCAAGTACCCCTGTTTTGGACTTCTCCTGGCCTCTTTCTTTGCAGGTGAAATAGGGAAGGGGACAGTGATCTTGCCCCTCTTCTGAAATTCAGGCAAGGCAGTAGGAATGATGACTCAGGGCTCTGGGACTGCTGGTAATGTATGTATACTGTACAATACTTCCACACAACAAAATAAATGTGTTGTATTGAAGATCTTTGGGGGGAGGGATGCTTGGCTGTGCACTGAAGTTATGTTTGGGCCTCTAACCTAAGTCCTGTTTCCATTTCTCCACAAGGGAGTGATGCCAGGCAGTGCTGGCATTTCCTTGTAAGCAAAATGTCCACTTGGTCTTTTCTCTATCCAAGAGATTTGTACTACATCTGAGTCCTCTGGTACCACATCAGATGTGTGTTGGGATGGAATGGAGGAGCAGGCATCTTTCTGCTGGGAGTATACCTCACATCCTTCTGCTCAGATCCACGCTGAGCCTGCCTCTTCCCTGCCTGTGGGAGTGCACTGCAGTACATCTGTGAGATGCCACCATCCCCGTGCCACAGTGAGAATTTCACCTCGTCATTGCCTGTGACATTTTACTGCTCCGGCCTTGGACAAAAACCTGCCATTTGCTCAACGGTGCAAGTGACAGGTCTGATGGCTTTGCCTCTGCGGTTGTGGTACAGCTACCAGAAAGTCTCACCTAGAGGAGGCTTGCTTTATGTGAGGCGTATTTGAGATACTGGGAGACATCTCTGCTGCTTGTAAGAATTTCTTCAGCCAAGAAGGGTGGATAGAGGTGACTGCTCACATCATCTCAGCTTTTCTCATAAACTATCATGGTGATAAGGGGACATGAAGGACAGGATGGGAATGTCCATCTTACTGTCAGAAAGCTTGCTAAGATGAGGGTTACTCAGGCACCAAACTGTCTTTGAGAACAAGCCACAAGAAGGCCATTCTCTCTCCCAGTTTCCATACAATTTTCCAACTTGCACAGGTGCAAGACCCCACCTTGAAGTGAGTTCATTTGCTTGGTAAGGGAAGCAGAGGACAGAGTGTGGGTAAGTGTGTATGTGAGTCTTTGGTGAAACAATCATCTTGCTGGCTGTGTAGGAAAGGGAAGGAATATAATCCAGAAAAGGTACCTGGCTGCTGGTGGGCTTGGGCATGATGGGTTATGGACTGCAGATGTGCAGACAGTGGCCGTGTACATGCACAAGCATGTAGGCAGAACTGGCTGGCTCGGGTCTGCCAAGAAGTGGTGTGTGATTGGCAGAGTTCTGGACAGGGTATTACTGAATGTGGGTTTTAGGTCTCCATGTAGTGAATCACCTGATCCTGGCATTAGCTCTCTGAGCCCTTCCTACTTTGGGGGCAGCAGCAGGAGTGATGTGCTCTCTGATCTTTGCTAAAAGCAAAAAAGAAACCCTGGTAAGACTGAATGTCCTTGCAAAGCTTGTCCTGAGCCCATGCAATGACAGGTCAGAGATTCCCTTGACTTTTGGGTCATATGGTGGCATCAGGGAATGGAGTGGTGATAATTGCAGGATGAGACTCCTGAGTTGACAAAGAGTCACTGGGGCCCTAGAATACTGGTGCTGCAGCCTGTACATGACTAATCTCTGCTTATGTGAGCAGTCTGGCTGAATCAGGCAGTCTACCTTGCTCAGGCACTTACAACTGGTAGGCTGGCCAGCATGGGTGGGCCTGACTTGTTCTTATCACAAGTACAGCTCCTCTCAGAAAGCTGTCCTGGTGTGCCTTGTTAAAGTCCCAGAGATCCTTTAGTTATAGTCACAAATTGCACATCCTCACCTTGTAGCTGCCTCTGCAAATACCTTTGCCTGTTCATGGCTGGATATACTGACCAGAGCACTGTTTGGGTTTCTCATTTGTGAGTGAAAGCTCATCCCACATTTGGGCCCTCATTTCTAGAGGTTCCCATGTTGTGGACAGACTCCCTGTAGCTGTCATTTGCATGGTCTGTCAAGCTCACAATGTGTTTTCAGCCATGCATGTTCTTTCACTCCTTCAAAATCCCACCACATGACTGCTAGTTCTGCTACCTGAGCAAGTTCTGACTCTAAAGTGGTAGGGAACCAGCAGCCCCTCAGACTGGTTTCTGGCAGTGTGCAGCAGGCAGAGAACAGGAAATATTTGGCAGAGCTTTGTCTGTTGTCATTAGTCTCTGCTGGGAGGCTGTGTGTTGCAGTGTTAGCAGGGGGACTCCTCCATCAGTTGTGCTCAGCTCTCACCTTCCCACAGTCAATTGATGAAGGTTTGTCTTAAGAAAGAACAAGCAAACACATGGAATTTTACCCTGCAACATTCCTGCCTTGTCTTTTTGCTGAAAGCTCTCAAAGGTGAATGTGTTAACAGGGTTTTGAAAAGACACTTTCTCATCCCAGTTTGTAGTTGTCAAACATGGGTAACCTGGATCAGGTCTGTGCACTTGGCCTCTTCTTCCAACCTGCATTTCATGGTGTTTTCACCACCAGCAAACACAGCTTCTTCTGCTTTGCTTTCAGGCAGCACGTGGTCTGCCCAGCTTCAGCTGTGAGTGAACTGATGTTTGGTGCAGACACTAAATGTTGGCCTTGCAGCCCACCAACTCTTTCTCAGGACTAACATGGGGGTTAGAGCTGTGGCCAGAGCTGCAAAACTAATGGGCGTGTTTCAGCTCCTGTAATATGAAGTACTTTGTTGTAGCCTTATGGTATCACCAATCCTAGTGCTCTCAGTGCTCTCAGACGTGTTGGGAAACCAGTGGACATTTCATCTAGTATTCATCTGTACCATCATTACATCCGCTGGAGGTAGAAAATGGAGCTGTCAGGGAAAATGAAGTTGCTGTGCAAAACTACAAGAATCTCAGGTATGAAGAACATTCTTTTGCACATCCAGCTGAAAAAAAGAAAGAGCATTAGTCCAGACTGAACAGCATAGCTTTTGCCTGGCCCATCTCGTGAAGACTAATGATGACAAGTGGATGGCACTTAGATTTGCGGAGCGAGGCTGCATGGTGCTGTCTGCCATCTTGCAGGGGCGTACAAACCTCATGCAGTTGCAGTGTAGAAGTTTCAGAATGAATCACACACTGCTTCCCACACCATATGTGTTATGAACTGTGACTTGCATGCAGCTTGGTCAATATCAAAGTCATTCCCCTCACAATGACTCCCCCTTCCAGTGCATCATCTGGCAGGGCTCTTCCCCCACCTCCACTGTGCATCCCTGTGTCTCCCTGTACTATTCCCTCCGCCCCCATATCCTGCATCCAAAGGGGTAAGGGCAGCCTGCTGGGTACTGGAACATGCAAGAAGCTGTCACAGCAGGCTGTGCCAGGATGCCCAGCATTCAGATGGGAGCAGAGAGAAGGACGCCTAGAGTAATAACAGCCCTTCAGGCAGTCAGTGCCTTACTCTTTCATCCCCCAACAACTATGGGTGGCTAGAAAGAGGGGATGAATGTTTCTTCCTCCTTGGCTCCTCTGTAGAAGCAAGAGGTTGGGGCCAGTTTTGGTCCTTGCAGCCTGAGCTCTGTCCATGCCCATCTTACCCAGGATTAGTGCTTGTCTGGGTGATAGCAAGAAGTCTGTATTGCAGCTTTGAAATGGCCTGCAGCAAACAAACAGCACTGACATGAGAGGGGTGCACTGTACTGGCAGGGGAAATTTGTTGGTGCTGCTGAGCTGAAAGGTGGGAGGAATGCTTCAGAGACTCCCAGTCCTAAGGTGAAGCAGGGTGTGTAGAGCAGAAGCAGTAGGAGTCTTTGGGTTTGCTCATGACTTCCCTCTTGGTGTCCTCCAAAAAGTGGTAGAAGGGCTGCTCTCTGCACCGAAGAGCCATCTCCTGTAGGCTGAAATGAGGGTGTTGTTTGCTGTAGAAACACAGTAGCTCCCAAAGAATCCTGCTTTCCCCGGATGCCACTGCTTTGGGCTCCTAAGCTACATAACTGCAGCTTCACACTTCAGGCAAGGATGCAAGCAGTACTGGGGGCCAGGAACTCCAGAGATTCCTAGGGGCCACCCTGGGCACCGAGGTGCTAGCAGCTGACATCTCTGGGGACAAGCTGCTGCCACCACTCCATGTTCACTGCCTCCTGCCACGTTGTGTGGAGAAGCAAGACCCAAAGGCTTCTGCTCCTTCCCCTTGGCAGTCTTCAGTTTTGCCAGCTGGGGCGTGATTGCTGTTCTGCCCGTGTTGATGTGAGAGGACTTGGCTTCAGCTGCTTTGCCACAGCGTGGCAGTGGCCAGTGGCTAGCACAGTGTTGGTGCTCCAGCCAGGCAGCAAACTGCTCTTCACAGAGCAGTGGGAGGATGCACGTGATTCTGAGTGTTTGCAACAATTAATTTTACTAGTGAGTCCTGGGAGTTTGGAGATAGGAGGGGAGGAAAGGTGAGGAAGGAGAAGGGGAAGGGAAAGGGCAAAGGGAAGGAAAGGGAAAGGGAAAGGGAAGGACTGGCCTTCAGTCAGCCCCACTAAGGTGCCTGCAGGATGTGGGTCTTCCTCCTTCCTTCACCATCTGCTCAGGTGCTGGCCAGGACTGTAAAAGAGCTGGACAGTAAGAGACTGACATTTAATTAATTAATTATCTGCCTGAGAAAAATTACCCTTTCCAGGAATCATACATCCCCTCACATGTTACTCTATGAGGTATCACCAGAACTAGGAAAACCTACTAGTGGACTAGCAGCCCTGCAGGAAAGGGTTATGGTAAACACAAACTTACAGTGGAAATCATGTCCAGGGCTACTTGTTCTCCTCCTCTGCTTGGTGCTACTGATTCCATATCTGAACTTATGTCCTCTTTCAGTTCTCTGGGTTGAAGATGGACATTGGTAAACTGTATTGGATCTGGTGGAGGGCACACAGCATACTCAGGACCTATTCCTATAGCCTGTCAGGGAGAAGGACTTGTTTAGTCCTGGAAGGAAGAAGTAAAGGGATGAGTTGATAATGGCTGGAGGCTCTGAAAGGAGATTAGAACCAATCTCCTTCTGGTAGTACCAGATAAGTAAACAAGGGCTCATGGCCACAAGTCAGAGTTTGCAAAGTTAGGAAAGAACTTCACCAGGAGAGCGGTGCAAAGCTAGGACATGTCACGCAGAAGGGGTCTCCATTCTGGCTGGCCAGCAGAGTGGCTCAGCTGGTCTACTGGCAGAAGTCTCCCTCAGAGCAGGAAAGGAGTCAGATGCCCAGGGGCCATGGCCCCTCTCAGCCAACCTATTGGTGAAGCCATACAGCCATGGCATGGAGCAGACAGGGCACTGTCTCTCATCACTATTGAGTCAGTGCTGTGGGATGAGGTTGGATCTTGGTTTCAGGTTTCCCAGCTCTCCTTCTGTGTCACTGTCTGTGCTCCGATGTGAGATGACATCCCTGACCAGGTCTTTGCTTTGAAGTCCAGGCCAGGGGTTAACATCTGTTTTTGTTTGGTTCAGTTGTGGAGCTGGGTGTGAGCTGTCTGTGCTGGCAAATGCTAGCCTGGGTAGCTTGCCTTGCAGTTTTTATCAGCCAGCCACCTCTTGTGTCCTTCTTTCTTGGGCAAAACTTGCTGATTGCAATGCCTCCTGGAGGAGAGGCAGTGGGTGCCTTCTCAGGACCCTGTTGTGGCTAATGAAGGCTTTTAAACTGGGAATAAATTGTATGCACATCCAGCTGAAGGCTTTCTGAGTGAGCTGGAAGGATGCTCAGTGATCTCTGTGTGATGGTAATCAAGTCCCATCAAGATATTTCAAAGTTTCCCTGACAGGGCATTTGAACCTAGACTTGTCCAGGGTAGTGATCAGTGCCTCTGTCCCCTGCAAGGAACATGGCTGTGTGTCCATCCACAGCAGTGCCTGAGGGAACCTTGGGCAGGACCTTGACTGTACTCTTACCCACACACCTTCTGCCAACCCTGTTCATGGTGACATTTTCAAATGCTAACAACCTTTTTAGGCTGGCTTGTGTGACCCAGAGAGCATCATTCTGTGCCATCCTCCGTGTCACTCCAGTTCAGCCACAATGTCAGAACTCAGGATACTCTGTGCACAGCTTCCCTCTTGAGATGCTTGCTGTAACCAGGTGCTTGTGACTTTTGGTGGTCTGGTAAAGAATGTTCACCTAGACTACATGAACAGTGGAGAAGGAAGGAACCTTGGCATTTTACTATTATTTTATTTTGGTTTACTTTCTTTTTATTTCTGTTTGATTCAGAGTCTCATTTGCTGAGGCTACTTTTCCATACTTTGATACATATGAGCATAAAAAACACTCATAAAGTCTCTTTCTGTAACTGAAACTCTGCTAAGAAGGTTACAGGACTTGGGTCTGACCTAGCAGGACAAGTCTGCATGTAAAATGCACACTAGCTGCTGGTGGTTTGCAGGCTTGCAGCTTCAGGCTCAGCATTGATGTACACAAGCAGGCATCTCCCCAGGGTGGCTGCCCCATGAGCCCTTGCTCTCCTCTCAACCCTCAGCCTAACAGTACATCTAGCTTTAATAAAGCAAAGATGGAAGAGGTTACTAAATGGTAGCTAATAAACAAAGTGACATGCATGAAGCCTGTTAATACCATATGGCTCTTAAAGAAAACGTGAAAAAAAAAGTCATTGGCATTGTTATTTCTGTCTTGTACTTCACCAAGGCTAAACTATCAATCATGGCGATAAGGCTGAAAGGAAAACTTGGCAATATAAGATGCATACATCACAGGACATTGAGTCCCATGGCTGCCTGTATTGCACCCAGTCTGCACTGGGGCTGTAGTAGCTTCTCTGCATCATCAGATAAACTGGAGCAGGGCAAACCTGTCACCTTAGTGTCTGTAAGCAAAAGGTCGGTAGGTGCAACAGCTGGTTTGGAGAGCTAAGCAATGAAGTGATGCAGATTGAGGATTTACTTTGGTGTATTAACATACTAAAAGATACTGGTGTGAACTGGAGAGAGCACCAGAGGAAGACAAAGGGAAGAAAGCAGACTCATGTGGTGCGGGAGTCAGCAAAGTGTGGTACCACTGGTAACTTTGCACAGCAGGCTGAACAATCAGTTTTATAGGAGAAGAGTCTTATCTTGGAGAAACCATACTTGGCTGTTCAGTTATGTTTAATTGTGAATGAGAGTTCCTGAAGCCAGTGAATGTGATGGAGAGCTGCACAGGCTCTGAAAAGTTGCCCTTGCAGCCCTTGCTGGCTGAGGGCTGTTCCCTGAGCTTGCTCTTCAGTCTTCCTGCCCAGGTTATGTGGTTGATGGAACTCCTTCATTTTTGAGACTGCTCCATGATCTTACTTAAGGGAACTGTGTCCTAGGTCTTCTTCCCATGGTTTCCTTTGGTTGCTGCATTTGTTCTCTCTGCCAAGCAGTGGCTGCACAACAAAGGGACCCTGTGGGGGTCTCCATGAGAGGGTATGGGGTTGCAAAGCTGCTTGGGTGCTCCAGTGTCATGTGCACTGTCCTTCCCAGCACCCAAATTTTGCAATGGGAACAGATGCTCCTATGGCACCTACCGGGAGCCTTCTGCAAAGTCTGGACTGGGGAGTCCTACCCTGATGAGTGGACAGCTCTGGGTGCACTGCATAAGTTCTCTCCACAGCCTGTCTTCCACTGCGAGTGGGGAAGGATTTGCCATACTGTGCTATGGGGGGAAAGAATCACAACTACATGTGTAGCAGGCAGGTGGAAGAGCACAGACCTGGCTGTTATTGGCACTTACCTTCACTTGCTCAGGGGCCTGCAGATGTCAAAGCATGGCTGCTGAAATGAAATGCTCTTAAACCTGGGACATAAGTCATGGGCAGGACACAGTGCTGCATGAAGGCTGCTGCTGGCATTTAGCTTGGCCTTGTCACATCAGCACCATAGCAGGGATGGTCTTCTGCACAGAGATCCTGCTGGGCTATATCATGATCTGTGTCCATGCAAATGCATCCTATGGCAGTGTCAGCTCAGCAGAGCCAGACACAGCTCCCTGCCTCTTTCCCTTCCTTGTTGCTTTCCCTCTGTGCTGGACTCCCATTCTGCCTTGCCTTTGCTGCAGCCAGCCCCATCTTGGATTATTTGGGGAGGAGGATCCATCTCTTTCAGGAGAAGATGGAGCACCCCTGGGAGAGAGGTACTTTGTACTGCAGTAGCACACCTTGGCAGACCACAAGGAAGATGTAAAGAAAAGCCTTGGGAATAGCCCAAAGCAAACTGCTCTCAGACAATGGCACAATGGTGTTATGTGATGCCAGGGTCTTCCCCAGCTTACACCAGGATGATTACCAGGCCCCTCCAGGACATTACCAGGGCATGAAAGTTGGCAGGGAGCACAATATGTCCAAGTTGCCTTCTGACCTCTTAATTGAGGCATGAAGATGGAGTGGCAGGGATAGGGGAATAGGGAGAGAGGCTGGCCAAACTGCCCACCTCTAGAAATCAGCAACACTTTTGTCTCCTTCAGAGCTGTTGGTCATGAAAACTAATGATGTGACAAATGCCAGGGGTTGGGGCTATCCCTGGATGTCCCAGGCTATGCTGTTTAGTCACACCCCCCACCCCTCACACATCCCTATATCCCCCTTTATTGTCTTGCTTGTATTCTTACAAGCTCCCATGAGGTCATCGGAGCCACAGCTGCAGTAGACATAGGGACCCCACTGCCATCTACACAGCCTCGGGCCCCTCACATGTACCTGCCGTGACCCACTGGAGCCAGCCTCATGGAGCTAGGTCCCCACCAGCTGCCATCAGCCAATCCAGGACATTCCCCTCTTCCCCATACAGCAGGGTTTTGGCACTAGCTGCCACTGGGGACACCCAGCTGCTCCCTCTAAGGTAGTGAGTGACAAAGGCAATTACCTCACTGCTAAGCTCCCCGGCTGGCTGCTGAGACACTTACCTGAAATTAGCTGTGGCCAGTGCGTCGCAGAGGTGAATGCGGTTGTAATTATGAATGCACTTCTTGTTTGTCTTTTCAGTGCCGAAATCCTGTCAGCGAGGAGAAGCGATAATAATATGCTATTAAGTTCTTTCTGGATAATGTAATTCAGGAGTCAGGAGGCAGTTTGGTCATTTATGCCTTTGAAAAGCTCAGAATAATTTTCGGTGTCATTATCTTCCATTTTAAAGAGACCGTTTCAAACATCAATACCAAGAGCTCCTCTCCTCACCGCCTCCCCCTCTTATGTGGTTTTCTTCCACTTTTTGTTCCTGTTTTCTCTGAGCTTTCAGGGATATGAGGTTTGTTTCCAGTCATTCATTCCCCCTGAAACAGACCGCACCCAACCCTCTCTTTCACCCTTTCTCTTTTTATAGTGAGTTTTGGAACTCACTGCTATTTTATTCAGCATCTTTAAATTGTGGTTGATGAAACATGTCTTTGTGAGGCGGGGGAGCACTGCCCGGGCCTCAGCGGCAGGGAGAGGAGGGTGGATGTGATGTGGATTCAGGTCTGCGGGACTGCAAGGGTTTGAAGCAGTGTGTCTCCCCACAGGGCCAGCGAGCAGGTGGGCAGAGCTGCCTTGAGAGTCTGGCTGCCCTTGGGAAGTGTGGGCTCTCTGGGGGCACTGTGCATACTGGAGTTTTTGGTTGCATTGGGATGCCCAGGAGCAAGTCCTTCTGCCAAGGCCATGGCACAGGCACGGCACTGGGCAGCCCATGCATCCTCGTCACCCTGCTCCCAACTGCTCCCTCACTGTCTCTTCGGGCATGGCTGTAACCAATGACTTAGATGCAGAGCTTGAGCCTTACGTTTTTTGCTCATGCTTTTGTTAAATGTGTGCTTCAGAGTAAGCAGTTAATGGATACTTTTGCCCTGAAATAGCCCCTAGGATAGGGAGCTGAGAGGCTTCTTAGCAGATGCAACTTCAACACCAGCTTACATTGCAGGCATGAAAACAGACAGATGTCTCTGAGTGAATGCAGCAAAAATTATTATCCAGAACTGGGGCAGGAAAACAATCTAGCTCCTCTCTAGCATGCACAGAGCATAGCTGAAGAAGAGAATTTTATTCATTAAGTTAACTGGCAATGATCCCTGAAATGTCAGCCTGGGCCTTAAGTTTGTCTCTAGGCTTGGAAAGCATCCTAGCCTTTCTGTTCTTAAAAGAGGAAGGTGTATGGCTCCTTCCATTTGTTATGTGCTGGCTCTGCCAAAGTTTTGGTGCAAATAGGAGGGATAATGCTCTTCCATTTGCCACCTACTTTGTTCAGAAGGGAAATGGGATCTCCCAAGCAGAGTACAGAAAATCTGCAGGGAGCATGCAAGAGTCGCATCCATCATTAAGCGTGCTTCGTATTGTTCAGCAACTTCGAAGGAACTGTCGGACACTGGTGTGCCAGCAAAATCAGTGGTGGAGTCAGTCACTTGGCATGAGCTTATTTGCACAGAGGGTGAGGGAAAACTTGCACAGAGAGCAGGCTCATTGGCCTCCTCTGCCTGGAGGGTGTGAGAGCATTAGTGGCCCAGTGTGACTTGATTACAAAGCTGGCCCAGCATTGTTAGCATAGAGGATACAGTCTCCTTGGGACAGATGTACAGGGGGATGAGCATGCTCTTTCCTTTGTCAGAGATGGAGAGGCCTTTCAAACACTTTTGTCAGTCCCAGACATGAATGGACAGTTCAGGGCTGGCCAATGATGCCAGGAAAGGAACATGATATACTGGGTGCAGTGGATTCATCTGCTCCCAGATGCTGTGCCTACTGTCTGCAGAGAGGCCACAGAAACAGAATCTGCTGCTGATCCAAACATTATGGGCTGTGCTTGCCTCCATTGCCTGCTGCCTCCCTGCTCCATGCCCAGTTGCAAGTGCCTTTCTGAGTGCAGAGGCAAATTAAATGTGTTTCCTATGGCCTGTGGTAGTTATGGGATTTCTCCCACAAAGGTTTGCTGGTACTTGGTATTTTAGCTTGCACTGCAGTCTCTCATAGAGGGGGTGCTCTGAGAGTCCTCTCTCCCCTCTCCACCTACCTATTTTCATTACATCTATAGGACCTTAATTATTTCTGGGATCTGTATGCCTCTTTTGGTTGAAACTAGAGAAGAATTTGAATAGATGCTTGTCAGTAGGAAACAGGTAGAAGTTCAGGCAGCGCAATCCCTCTTCTCAGGGAAGCTTGATGGGATAAGCTGTCTGCCCTTAAAAAAATGACTAATAAGAGAAACACAAAGGAAAAAAGAGAAAGAAAAAATGGTGAAAAGTAGAGGAAAATGGATTTCTTAAATGCCTTGTTATATCAGCTGGATGCCCATTCACTCTGCCAGCAGTCTGGCCAGCTTAGCCCCACTCCCATTAAGAAACTTGTGTCTTGCACTTTGCTTCTCTTGCATATTTGTTCCACTTGCAGCTGGTTTTCTGAGCCTGATTTCTCCCCAGTTTCTGCTACACTGAAAGCCTGTATGTCTTCACTTCATGGCACTGCTGCCTTGGTGCTATAGGCACAGGGAGGGATGGACAGCACAGGGCACAGTTTCCCTTTGGTCCCTGCTTTTTAGCCACAAGGCAGATATTGCCCCGTCTTGGCTGCATGAAGCTGGTAGAGCTGTGCCCACCTGCCCAAAGCAGTCTGCATGGTAGACCCATGTGCCTAGTTGTTTCCCTGTTACTTTTCTTGCTGTACCTTTCCTTCTTAGCCCACTCTGCAGTGATGTTTCTCTCATGCTTGATTTGCCTCTCCAGGCTGAAGGAGACCTGGCTGTGGTTTGGGCAATATTGTAAAGATGCTGATGTTGCTTGTCAGTTGTCCTTGTGGAGGGATGTTGGATGTGGTTTAGATCACTTCAAAGACCAATAGTTTAGTCTTTAATAGTGGTCTAACTCTGATCTCTGCTCAGCCTGGGCAGCTGGGACAGGCACAGCGTGCTGGAGGCATTTTGGCAAGGTTATGAAGAACGACAAGTTTGCAAAGGCACCACCAGACCAGGAGTTTGTCAACCATGCTGTAGAAGCCCCAGCTCTGGCAGGGAAGTCTTAAAGTGGTTCAGGGAACCCTATGTGCTCACAGGATGTGAGCTCAGCACGAGCATGATTTTCAGCTCCAGCTCGCTTCCATATTTGCTTTAGATAATAACACTATTCAGGTTCCATAAGTCACCTGAAAACTCTGCCTGGCTCTTAGTAAGGAGAGTTTCCCCTCCTGATGTAATGGAGGTCACTGCAGCTGAGAGCAGGCAAGTTGTCTCCTGACAGCTAATTCATTCCTGTGGTCCTCTTCCAGCCATCTTCTGGGATTTGAGGCTGTGGAGCTGCTAGTATGAGTGTGCATATGTGTGCTTATTCTTATGTGTGGACGTGTTGGCTGGAACACTGAACTCCAGCCTGTGCTGATCTTGCTCCCAGGGCACTGCCTTCTCCATGCTCTGCCGGTTGTGCAGTCAGAGACCTTCTAGCACTAGTGCCAAAGGACTGCGACAGACCCCTGGGTGGCAGCAGGCCATTTGGTTGATGGATTATCCACTCCAAGCATGAGACAGTAATCTTCAGAGGAACAGGCCCAGAGAAGGGGGCAGAGTTAATCACTTTGAACATGGACAACAGTTGGAGAAGAAGGGGGTGAGCAATTCGAAGAGAAAACAGTGTGGTTTGGAGGGGAAGAGGAAGAAAAAGGGAAATTAAAAGCATACAGCAAAAAGTCAAGGGCTTTTGCTTGGTCAGGAGAGACAAGACGACTGGGTTTATTACAGCAGGGTAAGACTCAGCCTCCACCAGCACCCTCATTTTATCATTGATTTCTCACATGTTCAATGGAAAACAGCTGCCCTCTGATCTCTCCACAGCTGGACACTACAGCCTCTGCCCATAAATACACACACACTGCACAGTTACAGATGAGAGAGGTTGGGGTGCAGAGTGCTGTTTAATCTCTGACCTCATTGCCTGTACTGGGATGGCAAGGAGAAGTGCACAGGCAGTTACATTATACTTTATGGATTCAAACAACAGATTCTGCTTGAGACTATATTAAGAAATGGGGAATTTAGATTACAAAGGCAGCTCTATGTTACTACAATATTCACATAAAGATGTTTTTGAACTCCATACTGCATTTCTCCAGGGAAGCCATTCTGGGCTTCACACCAAACCAGCTGTATGTTGGACAGAGCGTTTTTTTCACTTTTCTGATCTGCATCTGGGTCAGTGAGTATATTAGCCACTATTTCCAAATCTTAACAGGTTATCTCTAGGCTTCTATCAGCCTACATGACATCTCTCATTTCACAGAAGGGCTTTCATATATAGGGGTTGAAAGCATTGCAAGTCCTGAGTATTAATACCCGAGTTAAAAACTGAATAACCAGCATCAAGTGACAGGATACTATTTTTATATTGTCATGGCATGTGCCAATGTATGATCCCACTACACACTGTCTTATTTTTCTTTTGTTTGGCCATGGAAGGATGTGATACGGCACATAGATTTTGCAAGGTTTGGGACAGAGTCAAGAGATCTAAAGTGAGAGCCTTGTAAACACCATTGTTCTTTTGTGGGTTTTCATCAATGTCAGTTCAAATGGAAATCCACACCAGTCCTGGACTGAGGTCCCTGAGAGCACTTGCAGGCTCTTCACCACCTTTGCTCCAGGGCTGCATGTATAAAGCAAATGTGTGCACTGTTCCCAGGCACAAATCTTCCAGTTCTCTTTCGCTGGAAGGACAAACCACATGCTCTAAACAGCTGGCATTACACAGACTAAAGGACAATGGATGGGAAAAAGTAATTAAAAATATTAGCACTAGTTACAATTACAAACCACAGTTTGTAACATAAGACTGGCATCTTAATGGCCAGATTAGACCAATGCTCCATCTAGTCCAGTCTGCAGCCTCTAAAAGCAGTTCTATCTGGCTGCTGCAGAAGGTGGTGGAAAAGTAGCACAAATGAGACAACACTTAAAACTTGCCAAGTGGAGGAGTTTCTTCCTGCTTTATACTTCTGTTTATAACAGGTCTAAGCTTTTTACAAGAAAGTTTGTATCTCTTAACATTTGTGAATATATATATGTATTTACATACATTGCAGTTGAGTACCTTGGAACTGTTATAACTAATGCAGGACACAATGACAAACCAACTGACTGTGTCTGTCTGAGCCCAGCCATTCCTTGTGATACAACAGTGGCAAAGACTGAGTCACAGTGGTCACCAAGGTGCCCTGTCAAAGCCTTCCTAGTCATATGAATCATTTAGCTCCATCACAACACCAGATCATCTTAGGCACTTAAGCTGTGTGGGCTGGAGTTGAATCACCAAGACCATATCAGACATCTCAGTTCCCAAGATCAATTCAGTTACTCCAGTCAACTGTATGTAAATTCTAGAGTGTCTTCAAAAATACAGTAAAGGTATTGTAGAAGCCCAGGAGATACGGGAGACATGCTAATATGCATGTCTCAAACACCAATAGCCTGATAAGTCATGGAGCCAACCAAGGACTGGTGGTAAAAACATTTTGTGCATATGAGCAAGAAAGAACACACTATGTGGCTGGAGAAAGGGGCCATATGGAGGTAGGGCAGTGCTTTTCAGGGACAAATATCCTTATTTTGGCTCCTGGAGGTAAGCACAGCACAGTACAGTGCAAGCGCAGGTATGAGGTCAAGAAGTGGTCATGGACTGTTGAGCCAAGGTCAGTCCTGAACGGACCATCAAAGACCCCCAAAAACTTCTGACCCATTTTCAGAAAGAAATGAACTGCAACTAATTTGCATAGAAAGAGAAACTTAGTTCCAGGGTGGGGAAAGCTTAGCTGTACAGTGGTACCCTTCCCTTCCCTTCCCTTCCCCTTCCCTTCCCTTCCCTTCCCTTCCTTTCCTTTCCTTTCCCTTCCCTTCCCTTCCCTCCCTCTCTTTCTCTCACCCTACCTGTTTTTTCACAATCTACCTCTGTGTATTTATAAGGGACTACCTTAAACCAATTTCCATGCCAAGTGCATCAGTTGTGTTATAAAGTAATTTGGGCTTAGAGAACCTGTCCTGTCCTATCCCCTCCCACTCATTAGACTACTATTTGGGATGTTGGGGAGCCAGAGAAAGATGATGCTGGTCTCTGTGGAAGAAGGAATCACTTGATGAGAAGAACTGCTGTCTGTCATGGCTTTTGAAAAGAAAGTCAAGAGCACAGGTTGCAAGGGTTTTGTCTGAAGAGGAGGAGTTGAGGGCCTTGAATTGGATACAATGGACAGGAGATGAAGGTGGAGGACTCTTTATATATATAGTCCCAGACTTTTTTTATGGGGTGGAGAGGGTCTGGCCTCTATTGGTCACCACTGCCTGGTGGGCCTGCAGTGCTGGGGAAGTGGAGGCTGTGGAGGGACAGGGTCTTGTGGGGACATCTGTAGTTTCAAGTTGAAAGAAGACAAGAAAATTCTCAATGTGATTCAGAGAACGGCCTTGCAGATGCACCACAGCTCATCTTGCAGGGATCCCCCTTGGGATGATGGAACATTTGCTGTCATAGCCTCTCTGGCTCCTGAAGCTGCCAGCAAGGAGGATATCTGGTGAAAGTGTGAGAGTTCCTGAGCTGCATTTCAGCCTTGGGAGTCCCCTGTGGTTATCATGCAGTATTGAGTGCATGTTTTTTGGTAAATACCTATTTTGTGCTTTTCCTCTGCAATTGGAATTACTCAACAGTACTCATTGCTTCAGCTGAATGATTTTTTTAATAAGTACAATACAAGGGAAAAAGAGCATCTTTGTTCCAAGCACTTATTAAAGGGTCTTAAAACCCCCAACCACAGCACATTCTCTGGTGCAACATGACTCAGTGTCTTTGGCTGACGTCTTTGGTGACATTACTGATGACTAAAGGTTTTTCCCAAGCAGCAGAAAGTTTAACCCTGATTTATAGCAAGGGCTGATATATTAATACCAGCAGTATTTTTCTTCTGCTCTTGTCAGGGTGTGGCACAGAAGGGGAAGAGTGAGTATACCTCTTCCTGCTGGGCTGAGGGTAAGAGATACATGCAGTGTACTAGAAGCTGTCCTGCAATTATAGCTTGGATAAAAGAGGAGGCCGGCCATATTCCACTCAAAATAATCAGGAGATCACTGAAGATTCTATTCAGGAAGAAATATTTTTCCATAAACTCATTACAAATTATTAAAAGGTTGCAGCTCTGGGCTCTGGTTGCCTTTTCTCTTGCTGAAGTTAATGAGTGCATCTGCTGAAGGCTTTGGTAGTTCATTTGGTGTGACACGTGGACATTTGAAGAAGGAGGGGAAGAAGGGGCAGGGGAAAGAGCCCAGAGCAGGGAGGGTGTCCCAAGGAGCAGGGTTGCTTTGTCTGGTGACCTGGAGAAAGGCAAATATTTGCCTGCTTCTTTGTCTGGGAAAAAAACAAGGCAAGGGTGGCTAGTGGAAGTGTTGCTGCTGGAGACGACAGTGGCTTTTGAATATGATAGTGTATGATCTCTTCTTGAACTTCTTTGTGAGCCTGACAGTGAGTACATGAGAGGACCTTCATCCTGTCTTGTATGTTTGTTGTGGGCATGGGATGGTGTGTGATGGTAGCTGAGACAAAACATGAGAAAGTGTGAGAAAAGCAAAGCAGTGCAGAGACTTTTGGAGTGAGCTGTGTTTTGTGGAGGTCTCTGCCAGCCTGTATTCCTCCTCACCAGATGTCGCTGAGGAGAATTTTTATTGAGCACATCAATGCATTGCTTACACAGACTAAAAATATTGCTGCCTGTTGGCTTACTAGCACCTCTGTTTTCCTCCCTGGTCTTCTAAAGAATTCAGCCATGTGAGGAAAAGCTGCAGTAGAAACATCTCTGGGAGACTCAAAACATAAACCATGTTTTATTAAGCAGTATCTGACACTTTTGCTGAGACTAGTACTAGGTCTTATTGACTCACCAATGCTACCAAGCCTACTGACCCTGAGAGGCTGCTCTTAAATATGGAGGTCTGCGGCAGGCTGTATTTGTTATGAAGATAACCCATACTCTTCTTAATCCCCCTTGTGTCAGCTACTCAATAATCTACCTCACAGATTCGTCTGTATCTGTGAAGCCATTTATCTGCTGAGACAAATGTCCTCTTCTCCTACCATCAGTGCCAAAGGTCATCAAGGTAGAAGCAAAGAGCTTCTGCAAAGTGATAGGAATCTGTGGCAAAATAGGTTTTGGATATATATTTCTGTAAATTCACCACCTACTTTGATGTCAAGATGCTAAATAGCAACTCTTGGTTTTGCAGACCCTACAAAGCAATCTTTACTTTTAAGTCTTTTTATCGTAGCTGCAAGGAGACTCTGGAAACTTGAGGAATGAACAATGTCAGAGGAGCAAAGTTCAAGATGGAAGGAATATAAGCAAGGCTGTGAGGCTGCTATCCAAGAAGAGTTTGTAAATAGATAGGAATTTATGAGGGTGAGCTAGAAATGCACCCTTGAGCTGTATGGCTGGCTTTCCCTTCTTGCAGTCAGGAAATGAACCTGAGAAGCATCTACTGGATGCTGTTAATGTGTTGTGCATCTCTTTGAGCTCTGTTGCCCTCCCAATAGCTTTGGTTGAAGGGGGAATAGCTATATCTAGTTGACAGACATGACTGAAGGCCTATTCTTTACCTGTTACACAATTTAATGTCTTCACAACATGAAGACTAAAGCCACATAATAGTTAAAATTTAACGATTCCTTCTATGGTATCTAGGTGCTGGCTAGCAGCAAAAGCTCTCAAGGAAAAGATGCTTGGAGTCTGTGTGGGGTCATTAAATTAGATTTGCTTTAATTTGGACAGAAGAACATTAAGAACAAAAATTAAAACACACAATTAACATCTGAGGTTGCAGGAAGCAATTAATTTAGTACTTCTACTGTGAGCTTGCTGGGCTTAAGGTTCTGGGGTGTGTTCTTGGCTTTTTGCTTCTGGCGCTCTTTCAGCTGCAATCTCTATACATTGCTTCACACCTGGACTGGCCTGCCTTTATAATGTGTCCTTGACATCCAGTCAAGGTGGTTTTGAAACAGAAACAATCTTATTAAAATGCTGGTGAGAAATCTGAGGCTCTTTTTCTAGTGCTATTATTAGTGAGCTTGTATCTTCCTCTCATGTGGCTGTGCTTTCATGCTCCCATCTGAGCCTGTCCAAGAATTCCTGGATGTGTTTGCCACTGATCCTTGTTCATAGTATTGGGTATATGTGTTGGAGCAAATGCAGGGAAGGATCACTAACAGGGCTGCTGTCCAGTCTGAATTTGGTGAAGCACCTGAAAACTAAGGACCAAGCAGACTTTGTGGTAGCACTCCTGCTACTTGCCCTCTTTCTCTGGCTACTCTCCACAAGAGTACAAGGAAGCAGCAAGCCTGGTGTGGTGACTGTGAAGGCCTCACGTACGTGATGGGATTTAGTCAGGAAACTTGTAGGTACTTGTGTGAATTCCTCTCTGCCTGATCTGGATGGTATCTAAGGAGTATCATGGCCAAGCCCTGCTGAAGTGGCTACAGAGTACATAAATTGACAAGTGGTGTCCCTTGGGAGTTTGGGACCAGTGTTATTTAATATCTATTAATTACATAGGTGAAGGAATCAAGTGCACTCAGCAAATTTCCAGGTGACAGCAAACTAAGTGGTGTGGTGGGCACACCTGAAGGATGGGATGGCATCCAGAGGGATCTGGATAAGCTTGAGAAGTGGGGCCATGGGAATCTCATGAGGGTTAACAGGGTCAAGTACAAGGTGCTGTACCCCAATATCAGCATGTGCTGGGGAAGAACAGAATGGGAGCAGCCCTTCTAGGAAGGACTTGGGGGTGCTGGTGGATGAGAGGCTGGACATGACTCAAGGCTTGGAGCCCAGAAACCAGTTTGTATCCTGGGCTGCATCCAAAGCAGTGTGGGCAGCAGGGTGAGGAAGGGGATTCCTCTGCTCTGCTGAGACCCCATCTGCAGTGCTGTGTACAAGTCTGGGATCCCCACCATGGAAGAACATAGACCTGTTGGAGTACATCCAGTGCAGGGCCAATTTCTTTATAGGGGTGGAGCGCCTTCCCTATGAGGAAAAGCTGAGAGAACTGGATTTGTTCAGCCTGGAGAAGAAAAGGCATCAGGGTGACCTAATTGCAGCCTTCCAGTACCTAAAGGGAGCCTTCTAGATGGATGGGGAGGGACTTTTGATAAGATCATATAGTGATAGGACAAGGGGGAATGGCTTCAAACTGAAAGAGAGTAGTTTTAGATATTACGATGAAATGCATTACTGTGAGGGTGGTGAGACACTGGAATAGGTTGCTCAGATAAGTAGTGGATGCCCCATACCTGGAAGTGTTCAAGGCCAGGTTGGAGGAGGCTCTGAGTGACCTGGTCTAGTGGAAGGTGTCTCTGTCCATGGCAGGAGCGTTGGAACTGGGTGATCTTTAGGCTCCTTTCCAGCCCAGCCCATTCTGTGATTCTCTGAATTCCAGTAGGCAGCCTGTGCAGGAAAAGAGCATGATGGGTACCCATGCACAGTGTTGAACACAGCTACACAGGGAGGTTTAATTGCCTCTTTCCAGCTATTGCCTGATTGCTGCTGTGTTAACAGGAGCAAGGATCCTCTCTCTTTCGGCATTCAAACCCCACATGTTCAGTACATTTGTAGCATGGACTTCAGCTTTCAGCTAATTTTGCTACTACTTTTGCAATCTTCTACCTTCACTCTCATCTCTATCCTTTTCTAAAACTCTGGCATGCCTGCTATCCATTCATCTATCAGAGCCCTTTGCCACCTGCTTCAGGATTTTAACACCCATTAAATAGGGTGTTAAAAAGCAAACACGTTGCTTGGCATGTACAGTTTTTGTAGTAACAGATACAACAAGTGAAAGCCTTAGAAAAGGCATATTGGCTAACTTTTATTAACTCATTTGGCTTCAGGGAAGACAAGACCTACCTTGAAGCAAAGGGCCTAAATCAAATGCTTCAAATGCATAAAAATCTTCAGACTCAGAAATTTGGAACAGCTACTACTGCAGATTTATTTAGAGTTTGTTATTGTTTTGGGTTTTGGTTGTTTTGTTCTTTTGGGTTTTTTTTCTCTTATGCTTTAGGATGCTAACCAAAAGGGACTTGAAGAAAAAAGCAGGCTTCGCTTTGGACTATAACCTTCTCCCACCAATATAATTAGTGTTTCTTTTTACTCTGTATCAACTGGGAAATGGAGGGGGGGGTGGGGACGGGAATGGAGCAAGGTGGTAAAATAGCCTGGCTTGGTTTCTCCATCAAGATCTTCTGTTTCCTGATGTATTACAGTCACCTCTTCCAGCATAAATCACTGAGGATAGTGCATGTCCACCAAATAACCTGTGAATGGCTGCCCATCTCAGTGTCCTCGCCCATCATCTGAACCACCTGCCCAGCCTTTGCTTCAGATGTAGATTCTGTGGAGGGGACAAATAACCTAGAATTTACTTGCTTACTGGGTTCTAGTGCCCAGATCTGGAAAGAAAGACCAGATTAATATTACAAAAAGTGAAAGGACAGCCACTGATAGCATAGAGCACAGATAGTATAGAACCTGGAGTTTGGCATTGGGTGGGATGATGGAGGCAGGGAAGAATTGGTGCAGTTTTGAACATGGTCAATCCCCCTTAACACAAGTCTAAGAAAGTGAAGTTGGATTGGGATTTTTTTCATGTGAACTAATGGAGAATGCTAAGCCTTAGAAAGGGCCAAGATCATATGGTGTGGAAGTAAACACCTCTTTTTGTTACAAAAAGTTTGAACTGTTCATCCTAGCCTTCTAGTCTCCTGGCAACAGTGAAGAACAGACCATGCTGGGACCACTATTTTAATCAACCTAATTGTAGGTCTTCTCTCTCCTCCCCCAGCAATCAGCCTCCTGGGAGATAGAAAACCCTTTTGAGTACGTCACCTAAAGGACTTGGAGACCCTTTAGTTTGCCATGCTGCAGTTACATGTTTTGCAGTGCAATATTCATTTCATATTTCTTGCCTGGAAACAAGGCATTGCTTTGGGGGGGGGTTGCATTTTCCTGTCTGTTACATTAAAATGAATTTGTTGCTTTCACTTCACCAAAAATGTTCCAGTTGGATATTTACTGCAAATAGAAATTCTTTACAGTTCTAATGTGTTTCCCTGACTACCTCTCTTCCTGCCCATGATGTTCAGGCAGTCTTTCTACTTCCTGCTCCTGTCCAGAGAAGTGCTCTCTTTCCTATGCAGATATGCAAAACACTAAATATTTTGTGTACAAAGCATGCAGTGATAAGAAACATTTAGTCTGGTAATGAGAAACATCAACTAATTTCAATCTTCTTAAATACTTCTAGTACTTTATCAGGGAATTGGTTTATCCTAACCTTCTCAGCCTCCTGGACTTCTGCAGCCCCTGGGATGCTTTTCCAGCATGGTCAATGAGAGAAAGAAGCCCTGGTATTGAAATGTCATCCTACAGTGGGAAATTTTGGCATCTGGGATGATACTGTGAACAAGCTTAGAAGTGTGTGGATACACAGAACAACTGGCGTAGTGGCTGGTGTGAAAATTCTTCAGTGCAGTGTAATTAAATTGCTGCACTTCATGCAAAGGAACCAGGCTGTCCCTTTGCCTCTCACTCTCTTTCACTGTATCTATTGGCAGTAAAAGGCAAAAATAACAGTTCTGTATTTTTCTCTTTAAAACCGTATACACAGTACTGGGTGACAAAACCCATCTGCTCTCCTTTGCTGCCTGGCAGCAATATAACACTGATCCTAGTGTCAGCTGGCAGGGCACATCACAGCTTCCTCTTCTTGCGTTCGCTTCTTCTTCAGAGCACCTGCAGACAATTAGGAAGGCATTTCTGCCCATTTTTTTTCTGGTTACACTTTTTCCCCTCTGTTCAAAGGATTGACCTCAAATCTATCCTTATCAGACAGGTGACCTGAAGAGCATGCTTCTAGCCATGGCTCTTCAGGGTCACTGCTGGAGAGCCTCCCAGGCATGAAAAGAGAGTTGTGTTTCCACAGCTGATCCTGCAGCAACCTTTGTACACATAATACCTGCCCAAGAAATGGCTAGGACCCACACCAAGCAGAGTGGTTGCTGGCGGTTCTTCGTGCCTGTGCCCATGTGGGCATCCTGCTGTGCTGCAGGCTCTGGAAACTCTCCTGCCTTTTTGCAAATGAGCTCTCAAGCACTGGGCAATATCTTGAGGCAATTTTGCAGGCACTGGGGGAGGCTGATGCAGTTCTTTCTTTATTCTCCACTCTGTTGTAGTGCTAACCCAGCAAAGGCCTATCTCAGAAATGGGAGCAGGGTGCAGTCCTCACAGGGTCGCTAAATGAAACCCCACGTGCTGCTCAATGGCGCCTCAATTTCTGTTGTATTGTTGTTGCAGGAATCATACTTTCTTTTTTCATTTGTATCCTTGCTCTCCCCTACCCCTTTTTCTTTTGAAAAAATCTACTGAGTGATTAGATTTGCAAATGAATGGGCAGAGAAGTGACAACAGAAGTGAGCTGGAGCTGAGGAGCACAGGTATAATTACTGTAATTAACTCAAGCAGCAGGGGCACAGCCAGTGTTGGGAGCATCGCTGGGAGTTGCCGTGGGCGAGAGATGGGAGAGGAAGAATGGCCAGCTGCAGCGATAGTCTGCCCCAGTGGTCCCCGTTCCCCCGTTGCACGCATTGATAAGAAAAGTGTAGTTGTGCCCTGTCCCTGTGCTGTGTCCACTTAGGCTGCAGGGACCCACATCTCCCCAGATGAGGCGCAGAGGAGCTCATTCCACCTTCTACCAAAATTACTCAGTGTCCTGCTTGGGCAGACACTTCAGGAGATGCTCTCTTTTCCAGATCCCCAGAAGGTGGGAATACCCAGTGTACAACAGCAGTAGCCCCCTGCCAGACAGAGCGTCAGAAAAGCAAAACCCCTCAGCTGCAGCTGAGCCCTTGCAGGTGGAGCTGGGGCAACTGTGCCCAGCTGACAGCTTGTCTCAGAAGCTCTTCAGCATCAAAATATGTTTCTCATTTGCTTTGCTAGGTGCTGGTCTGTGACTTTATGGTTGATCTAAGAAATGGCCTGAATGATCTTCATTGCTGGCAGACTGAATAGGAAGCATGACCTTCTCAATTTGGAGAGAATCACCGTGGGACCATATGGAGACACATGTATGGCATGGGAGATGGTGTTTCATACACTCCTGATCATAACACCAGAAAAGTTTTATGATCACTAAAGAAGGAAGCAAGGAAGCAGTATGTCTTTTTCTGACCTAATTACACTAGTTACAGTCCTGTGGTCACTTTTCTCCTCTTGGTAGTGAACACTTCCATAACCCATGTCATGTTCCTCCCGGAGCACTGCAGGCCATAATGCTCCCAGCACATGCTCCCTGCACATTTCCATGAGCACACTCTGCCCTCCAGCAGAACACTGTGACACATCTGCCTGCATGACAGGTCCTGCAACAGCTCTAGCTCTTGGCAGAAGGACTTGTTTTGTAAAGAGATGGGAGGCTGACTTAAAATACAGGTGTTAAAATCATTAGTTGCCATTGGTCCTATTCTTGGAATCTGAGACTGACACTGCTTTTAGAGTTTTATAATCTTTCTAGATGTGACCATAATTTGTTGGGTGGGTGCATTAGATTTAGGGTTCCTGTGAGAAGTTCACACAGGAAGACATAAACAAAACAACCCCGAAAAACTCAATATTTTTGGAAAATGGACAGACCAGCGAGCCTGGCATGTAAACAGTTTCCCTAGCTGGGGCTGTGGATTAAGGGAGGCATGTGCAGGCAGCTGCAGGGGTCTGAGGCTCTGTAGTCACCCCTAGGAACAATTACATAGGCTTGTAGGAACAGGACTATGGTTTTGTTACTGAAAGATTAGTCTTCCAGGCTTTGCTCCACATAGCGTTAAGAGCACATAAATATGTGTCTGACGTATTTAGAAAACAGATTTGCTGAAGCTGGGTAGGGAATGGTGTGTGTGTTTTGTTGTACCATAAAACGTTCAAAACTTTCCCTTGTCATTGTGGAAAATATCTGATGTGAGGGTCAGGGAATGCAGAGTTCTGTGAACAGCTTCTGTTTAAGCTTGCTGCTACTGATCAAAAAAGCTATAGGAAATAGGATTGGAAGGGGCTTTGAGAGATCATCTAGTCTGTCTCCTTGCGCACGGCATATCCAACTGCACATCCTGTGCCTTTGTCAATATTTTGACTGAGCTCTAGGCAATTTATTCCAGTGCTTCCCTATTCTTAACCGATTAACCCAAATCTTCCATGCTGAAGTTGAATTTATTGCCTCTTATTCACCATGGGCGTGGAAAACTGATTACCTTTTTCCTTGTAGCAGCTGTTCAGATATTTGAAAAGGGTTATGGTGTGCTTCCCCAGTCATCATTTTTTTATCTGGACATCCTCTGTCTCTTCTGTCTACTCTTGTTGACCATGGATCCTAAACATTTGACCATTTCCCTTCTCTCCTGGGCTCTCTCCAATTGGCCTCTGTCTCAGAGTGGAAAATCTAACACTGTACATAATACTTCAGAGAAAAATCTATATCAGAGGTCTGTCAGAATGACATTAGAGTCCCGATATGATACTTGTTTGTCCTGTGGTGGTGAGGCATATTTTTTTACTGCTTTTCAGACTACAGTAACTTCCAGACTCCTTTTTGTAGAATTGCCACCTAGACAGCTGTTCCTTTTCCTGTATTAATGAAGTTGATTACTCCTGCTTAAGTCTAATTACATGAATATGTCCTGGTTGAATTTTATCTTGTGTTCTCAGATCATTTGTCCAATTTGGTGTGATTGTCTTGTATTCTATTTCTGTCCTCTAGCATATTCTGTCCCACTCAGCTTGATGTCATCTGCAGATTTAATAAGTATACTCTTTTTCCCATTATCCAAGTTGTAAATGGAAACACCGACCAGTGCTGGACCTTCCAATGAATGATCATACCTGTAGGATCCACTCAATACACTTTTCACTTCACAATGTAATAACGATAACTATTTTAAAGAAATGTTTTTCTAACCAAATGTTATTATACCATAGTACATTTACCTAGGCAATTTTCTTTTGAATATCTTGAGTCACATGTCAAGATACTGCACTTGCTGCCTCCCAAGCCCTGTTACTCTGTTAGAAGGAGAGACTAGATCACTGTGACTAGAGATGCTCTTGTAAATCCTTATTGCTTGTTATGCTGCTCTTTTGGAATAATTTCTACTTTAGGTTCAAGGCACTCCTGTTTAAAGGATACAGCTCAGCACTTTAAACCAATGGCTCTCAGGAGCTTCATGTGCACTCAGAAAATCTACTTCATGCTTGGAGGCAGTTACTTACTACTAGTGTATTTATATGAAGGGAAGGCTGAGTCCCAGAAAACTGATGATTGGTCATGTAAAGAAGGTTGAAACTAAGAACTGCACCAAGGAAACTTGCCCCTAGATCTTGGTCCAAAAACATAACTCAATTAAGCCAGGTTACAATGGGCAGCAAAATTCTGCAGCAGCATCAGTAGTTTTCCTCAGAGATGCAGGCACCAAGCAGGGCTGGCTATGACAACCAAGCACCCTCAGGCTGTGGATGCTCGCAGCTTGGGATTTCAGCTTCGCTGCCTAACAGGCACCATGCTGGGGTAGTGCTTAAAAGAACCAGAAGCATAATCCCATGTTCCCAAAAGAAATAACTTGCATTGTAATCCAGGAATGAGGATAGATTACATATCCCAGTTGCTTAGAGGTGTCCTGGGATGAGAGCTTGGGCAGGCTCCTTGCTCCAGGCATGTCCCCTCTCCTTGTGCACATCCTGCTGCTGTCTTTGGTGTCTTGTGGTTCCATTCACTGTGCCTTGACCAAGGGGAATGAGGACACTATCTCCCAGCCTCAGGTGAGGAGTGGCACTGATATCTTGCCTGCTGGCTCTCTGGGCTGAGCCTTGACACAGGTGGGTGCACTGCCAAACACCTCAGCCACACACTGACTGGATTCTGTTCCTCGACATGTTCTGCAGACAGGCATTTAAATGCTCTGTGTTCAGAAGACAAATGTAAGGGAATCCAATTGCAATTGGCTGCCTTTCTTGTTGCTTGGATAATTGGATGGTAAAAAGCAGAATACTGATTCCCCCACCACACCAATAGGCAATACTGTTTAGGTATTTTTAGCAAGCAAATTTGCCAAAATTGAGAAACTACTAAATATAGAAAGTCTCTGTGATTTTTTTCCTTTTTTTTTTTTTTTTTTTTTTTTTTTTGTGTATTTTCTTGAAATCTTATTGACAAGAAATCTCTGTCATGTACTTTGGAAAGAAATGAACTAAGGTTTTTAGTTTTCAGCTCCCCCAAGGGAAGACTCACCTGCCACTGCACCAGGCTGTGAACTGGTGAGAACTGGATGAAAAACCCAGGAGAAAGGGAAGAAAAACAGTAAAAATCACAGCAACCTGTGGCAGTAGACCTCTCATTAGGGGTAGACATAAGCCAAGACACAGACATTTAAAAACACAAATAGGGTCCCAGTTTATTCTTCTTTACAGCTTTACATCTTGACTGTCAACAGCAAGCTCCTGCTGTAGGGTCCAACTGCTGACTCTGCTGCTTATTTCCTGCTGGACTATGACTGCAAGATTATTTTGCAAACTCTGAACACAGGCTTCTACCTAGCTCAACTATGCCTGCTGGCTCCAAACAGCAGGCTCTAACTCCATCAGACCCAGACTGACTCCACAGCAGATCTTTTTGCCAGCAGTAACTCTCTTCCTTGTTTCATTCTTCTTTGTTCCTCTCTGGGTTGTTCCTTCTTTCCCAGGGCTCCTCTACCTCCACAAGGCTCTTTTCCTCACAGCTCTCTTCCTCAGGGTCCCACTTAACCAGCCAACCCACCTCTTTTATCACACTTACCTTTATTAGTCACAGTTGTGACCCTTTAAGGGCAAGGCTGTTCCTCTTCTTTGGTAATCAGTACAATTGTGACTTATCAGGGGTGAGGTTGCCTGTAATCCCCTCTTCCACATCACAGCAACCAACAGGTTGAATGCTCTCTTAGTCATTCTGGGGTTTGCCCCCTTTCTGCCTGTTCCTTGTTCATATTCATATCTAAAGCCCTGATGCTGAAGTCAAGTCTATGTGTATATGTGTAGGATCAAGGGGCACAGTTGGAGCTTTTCAGGGCATTAACCCCTAATTATCTGCTTGAAAAACTCATACTATGCTTTCAGAAATAATTTTAAAAATAAGGCTGATCCAAATTTGTAATAAAATGGTGTGACTCATCAAAATGTCATCAAATTACATTAAAAATTGCTTCTTAAAATGACTTTAAGCCCAGTAAACATACCGTAAGTTGTAGATGCTTCTGAAGCATGTAAAAATTGGGATGCATATTTGCATGCCATTTTGGTTTTGGTCAGGTGGCCAAAGTGGATCTAGTTTTCTTGTGGCTTATACTATTAGAAATTGAGAGTACTTGTGAACTAGAAAACGGTTCTAGTTATATTATTCTATGTAGTGCTATAAAAAGGAGAGCATCTGGCCCTGGATACCAAAGACCTGCTTCAACATGACTTACACCTTTTTTCTCAGATGTTTCTGATGTTAGCATGTTGCTTGCTTTAGCCAGAGCCCTTAAGGCAAGGCTGGGGAATGGTATTTAAAAAGCATAAAGGTTTCTCCTTTTGGAGCAACCTGCTTGTAGAAAAGGAATGTCTAGAGGTGCTTAAACAGAACATGCTTCTCTAGCTAGCTTGCTAGAGAAGTGGGAGCTGGATCGAGCCTTGTTTCCCTTTTGTCCAGAAAACCTCTTCCCAGATGGGCACAGGCCTAGCAGCAGAAATCACAAGCTTACACTGGGAAAAGTGGAAAGCAGTAGAGCCTTCTCTTCTTTCTCCTGGCCACACACAACCTCTTGGGCCATACTTCTTCCACAGTTTCTTGGTGCAATCCAAGTCAATGCAGTACAGGCACTGCTGCCTGGGAAGATCTATACAGCTCTCTGTAGAGATCCTCCATAGGATGTAGCCATCCTCTGGCAGTGTCTGTGGGGGCTCAGACTTGCAGGGCAGGGAGAGTTTCTTTAAAGATGATTGCTGAGCACTTGGGTTTACACTCGTTCTTAACAGGTTCAGCTTGCAGCCATCTCTGATGTACACCTCAGAGAAGGGGACATCTCTAGGGCATGAGCTCAAACAAAATTAGAAGGTGAGCAGGTGTCAGCATAGAGCAGAGCATGGGGATCCAGCTTACTCAAATTATTGTGGTTTTGCGCAATTGCTGGCTGAAAAGATATTTTTCAGAGAGTTGATGTTTGAACTTTGTGACAATTCATTGAAGCACTTCACATTTCACAAATCTTCATAGAAATTTGTTTTCTCTTCTGTTGTTGGTTTGCTTGTTTCCATGAAGCTTCTCAGATAGAGATGTACCTGTGTCATAGATTTAGCTGAAAATTGTCCACAAATTGTCATAGATTTAGCTGAAAATTGTCCACAATGAAAAAGCTCTGGGGAGGTGGGGGGAGGAAGGAGGAATGGCATACTTCTGCAGATGCACACAGTATGTATGTGTGAGCCAGTATCCCTACAAGCAGGCTGGTGCATTTAGCAGCAAGTCTTCCTCACTCTTGCTGTTAGTACCGGAGGGTTCTTACAGCTTGCCTGCTTGGAAAGCCTTGGGGATGGAATCTTCTTCTTTTCATGCAATTCTTGCAGGAACTCCTAGTTTGATATACTTCCAAGACCTCCACAAACCCCTTTCCCTAGCCAGATTCCTCTGCCCTTCCCTGCATTGCTTTCATCTCTCTTTTCAAGAACTCCTTGGTCTTCTTTCCATTTCTGTCCTGTCTTGCCACTCTTCCACTCCTCTTACAAAAAGCTGCCTTGGGGAGCAGCAGAGAGGGTTAAACCTGCAAGGTCTCATGGCTGGAAAAGTGTTGGTGGCCTCGTGCATGATAAAATGCCTTTTTGGCATGCGGAGCTGTGAGCAACCACCCTCTCCCTATTCCCCTCCTCGGGCTCTATGCCAGTGGGCAATCATTTGCAAAGCAAAATTACAGAGCTCTCTGGGTAATGATCTGCCCATTCGTTCTGTACAGCAGGTGCCTGGAGGCTGAATCCACGCCACTCCCTCTCAGCTCAATTCCCATGCACAACGGGAAGAGATGGCTATTCCTCCCTTACAGCTGCTTCTAGGGAAGAGACGCCAGAGGAGTCACCCTGCCAGCAGAAGGATGCCATGGGGGGGAATCTCTTTCTGCAAGGAGCCACAGAGGGCTCCGACCAGAAAGGCCAGTTTCAAATGCCAGGCATGTGCATGGGCAGAGAGGAGATGGCATCTTCACTCTGATCATACAACGTGGCTGTGCAAAAGAGCAGCACCATTTCCCAACCTGCCAATTTTCCTCAGGGCATCAGGGTCAGAGAGTTGGGATGCATCAAACATGTCCCTTCTAGAACCTCTGTTCCTCTGTCTACAACCTCTGATCCTGTGAGTCATCGGCTGGCTGCAGGGACCCACCAAACTGCTGTCATTACTGGGGAGGAGTTGGGAGGCTGTTTCGACTTTCCTGCAAAGTTACAGAACAGCCCACAGTGCTCACTTCTGATCCCAGCTGCTTACCCTCTTACATTAAGCCAGGTTGGATAAGACATTGAGCAGCCTGGTCCAGTGGGAGACCCTAGACCATGGCAGGGGAATGTTAGGAGTAGATGATCTTTAAGGTCCATTTCATCCCCTTAACATTCTATGATTTATCTGTGTTTCTCTTCTGCCATTTGCTTACTCAAAGAAAGGCTAAGCAGGTTGTGTACAGAGTCTGCAAGGCCTCCAGTGAACAGGCTAATCCTGGCTGTGATACATCCATGTGATTTTCCCCTCTTCCCTTCCCTTCATACTGCTGCTGAAGGCTTCCTTTACTAGTACCATCCTGCTTTCCCCTCTTGCCCTGTAAAATCCTTCTTGGAGCAATCAGTCTGTAGGCTTCCGTTTCACTGTGTTGGGCACAGTCTTTTTACATCAAAAGGAGAGATGAACTGTCAGGCCGCAGACTAAGATGAACAAAAGACCTCTAAGCATGTCATATCCACTTTCTTTTGGTTGCTGGGGAATAAACTCCAAAAATTAAGAAACTGAAACTTTTTATCTTTTACATTATTAAAAAATATGGGTGAAGTATCCTGTTCTGGAAAAGAACTCAACCTGTATCTCTGTATCCTCTGTGACTCTTAACGCTCTCTCCTTCCAGAAGGAATCCTGTTAGGAGTCTCTTATCCGCATTTATCTTGCAAAACAAATACTTAATAAACAAAGACAAATACAGTTAAAGGGCATTCTGAGACATTAACTTATTCCCCTAAGCAATAGAACAAACAAAGCAACTTCATTAGCAGTAATACAGCACAATGCCAGAGTGTCTAGCCTTGGGTGGAAGAGCTGGGCTTGCTCAGGTAAGCCAGGATCTCTGGGGACTAGGATGGACCAAATTACATGCACAAGGATGGAGGCTCTTCCATGACACAAAAGTGAAGCTCTTCTTCTTGGGGAGTTCAGCTTGGTCTGGCAGTAAAGCCTCTGTGGTCACAGAACTGACACACAAAGCTGGGAGAGTCACAGATTCCTATTCCTGTTGCAACTCCTGAAGGCAGTCGGAGCATCTAGAGGAAAAGATGTGAATGCTGCCATCCCAGTGTGGTTGCCTCTGGGGCCCCATGTTATTTCTTACGCTTTTTGGCTTCTGTGTGAAAACAAAACCCAGTGAGCAATAACTTCACAATAGCAGACAGAGGAAGACAGGGTGAAATGGGGGATAACAGAAATGTGGATTGTAGTGAAAGAGGAAGTGAGGGGAAAAAAAGACCATATGGAGGGGATGAGTCCAGGGGACAGAAATCTGAATTATGACTTCTTTCCAGCCCTTCAGAACTTTAGTTCTTTTCAATACAGTGTGGGTCCTGTAAGAAAGGATCTATGATAGAGCACATCTTTATATATAAAGATTGATACATGAAGTACTTCAAAATTTGTAATAATCTGATATTACATGTATTGCAATACTTTTCCTGTCTCTTGTATCTTCTCCCTTGTGATCTTAAAGCACATTGCAAGCTTTCCATTCATTAAGTTTCCCAGCATCTTTGTAGGGCAGGCTTATCTCTGGACTACAGATAGTAAAATTTAAACTAAAAGTTCAAAATGCTAAGCTGAGAAAATGACCCAGCATCCCAGGCCCCAGCAATGCTGGTTAATTTGAAGCCTGTCCATCAGCACAGTCACCGATACAGCTGCACAGGAGGGGCAGTGACCTGTGCAGAGCCCATGGAAGAGCTAAGGAGGAAGATGTTCTGCTACCTTTTATTTTTGCTGGCACCTCATGTGAAAGCTCCATTCACTGGCATGGGGCTGACTACAGCACAGATGCAGCCATGTGAGCAGTCCCCAGAGGGAGTTGTTAAATGCTTAGGACACAGTATTTGGGCTTTGAAGTCTGTGGCTGTGCTCAGAGCAGGTCCCTCATCACCAGGGCCGCCCAAACTAGCTCTGGCTCCTCCAGCCCTTCTCCAGTCCATTTCTTTCTGTCATGTCTGCATCACTCAGCCCAGAAATAAATGCTGCTGCCAGGGATTGGGCACCTACATGTGCTGCCTTGTTGGTGGCAGCCTTGGCCAGTGCTTATTTTGCTCTTAGCACTATCACCCTGTGGAGAAAATATTGCAGCACTGGTGTAGAAAGGTCTATCTCCCTCGACATGTGGTGTACCTCCAGCAGATGAAAATTTGGTACTTTCAACACAGGAAAAGGCAAAGCTGGGGATGGGCAATTCAGTCTCTTTAGACCTCTCCCCTATCTGTATTTCTTTTTCAAGAGTAGTGGCTTCTCTATCTCTCTTTGCTGCTGGACAGCCCTGTCACAGCCTGTTAAGTCAGCAGCATCTCTCAGCACTACCCTGGTGCTCTCTCCTGCCAGCAGCCTGTGTGCATGTATGCTGGAAAAGGACTGAGGGTATTCATGCCTGTCCTGGGTGTGACTACCCTCCAGACTAGCTTGGCCAGGCTGGGCCAGCAGTGGTGTTTGGTGGTGATCCCTGTAGGCATTGAGTGGGCTGTTTGCAGTCCTGTTCCTGGGACACTTCATCTCAGAGATTGCCATCAACAGGAATGTGCCCTCTTGCCTTAACTATTCCCTTCATTGCTAAGTTATTAGAGAGTAACAAAGTGGGGCTTGCTGCAATGTTGCTCCAAGACACAAGAGCTTCCTCCTCCCAGACAGGTCCATCCTACTGGTGACTCAGGGCTTGGATCATTTCTGTGCCCAAAGAGAGAAGACAGGATTGGACTTAGATCTTGGATGCAGCTGCACTAAGCCAGAAACATTGGTCCGGTAAACCAGAGCTGGCATAGCCCTTAATGCTATCAAAGTGATGCAATTTTACCAATATCAAATCCTCCTGAAAACTAAACATGTTCCCACCCCCTGAGAGGATCCACTGTGGAGCCGAGTAAGTCTGGCTTGGAAATGTGTACTCAGTTTGGATCTCTGTCCTCTCCTCTGACTGCTCTGCAGCACACACTCCTGAAAGTGATTCTTCTCAATCCTTGCACTTGTGCCACTGAATAAGGAACAGGAGATGCTGCCGGAGTTCACACTGAGTGCCACAGGGATCTAAAATAAATACTGCCATGTAATAGATTTTTATCCACTGCCTTGCTGTAATCCCCATCTGAATCCCTTCCAAATTGCAGTCAGGCAGCTGTTTGTACAAGTCAAACATTGATTCAGCTGCTCTCAAAAGGGATTCAGCAGGTACAGGCTGGAGGGAGTGCTAGCCAGGGTGCTGGAACAATGGGATTCATTTATTATGAGCTGAAGGGTTAAACTCTTCCCACAGCACCCAGCACCAGAGTATCTCCCCTTTCCACACACAAGGAAGAGGTACCCACAGAAAGGATAATTGCTGAAGCAGTGAGTCTAGCATCTTGAGCATCTCTCCTGCCCTGCTTGACGGGGCTTCAGAGGGCAGGATCACAGTTGCCCATGGCTGACTTGTAGGGCCTGCAGGCTGGGAGACCTTCTTGCAGTGTTAGGTAATCATCTGCTCCTCTGGGGTCAAAGCAAACTACAGTTTCCTCAGTATCCTAGATAGTGTGTGTGTTGGGATTTGCTTCCTGGGCTTTATCTGAAGTTTCAAATAGTCCCTGTTGAAACCCTTGATAAGGATTGTTCTTCTTTCTAGGGATGCTTGGTATCAGGGCTGGTATCCAGCACATGGAGTCCATCCCAGGCTTCTTTAGTCCATCTCAGCACTGGTGTGAAGGGAAGGACCCCAGAAAAAGTCCTGGCATCCTGGCAGTGGCAGTGGCTACTGCTCTGCTCACACTTTCTAGTTTTCCTAATGTATACAATGTTTTTAATAGGGGCAGACCTTTCAAGTCCTCACTGTTCTATTTCCAATTCATTTCATTCCCCCTCAATGGGTTTCAGCTTTCAATTGTGCTTTTCTCTTTGCCCATCACTTCCCTGGCATTGGTGGGGTTAGAGCTGTCACTAACATACCTTGGTCCTTGATATTCTGAAAGTTTCAGGCTCATACAGGGGAACATGTGCTCTGGTAAGCTTCTCAATTCCAGAGATGGGGAGAGGCTGGAAAGAAATGTTGTGGTAGTTTATAGTTCATTGCAGTAGAGACCAGTTATTTGCCTGTGCTTTGTACAGTGCTGAGCCCAGGACTGAGTCTTCAGTGAGTGCTTTTTACAAATCCTCTGTCCTTTCTGCTTGATCAAGGGTTCTGCTGATGCTGGATTAGCTATGCAGCATCTCAAGCAAGTTAAGAGCTTGCTGGAGGCATTCTCCATAGTTCTCATGGTTCGTACATGATTTGTGAGCACAAAGATCTTGGGAACCACGCTAAACCATGCTGAGCCATGCTGTCTTAGGCACTACTTCTAGCTACTTCTGTCTCCCCTCAGCAGCCATTGCTGCTGCCTGCAGCAGGGCAAAATGAACAAGACAGAAGTAAGCAGGAGGAAAGTATACAAAGTCCATGAGTGACTGCTGAGTGTGCTAGAGATGAGGACTAGATAAGTGGCAGTGATGATCTGCTGGAGCAGGGGAAAGATGATGACTGTTGATCATCAACAGATGAATCAGAGAAGTTAAGTCTAAGCAAAACAGATCTGAGGAAAATCTCAAGTTTAGCCTAAGATGAGTGTTAAACTATCATATCAGTGAAATGGCTTAAGAGTTTCTGTGTGGGGTATTTAGGCTTATTTCCACAACTGCAGCAAACAAGCAGGATAATGGTTCGAGCTAGAGTGGCTGCAGCTTAGGGGCTGGGGCAACCATGTGAACAAAGGCATTGCTGGCAGCATTTGTCTCCTACTTGACTTGGAACTTTGCAGATCAAGTCAAAATTCATTGAAGGAGAGGAAACAATCACCTGATTCACAGAGAATCCTGCTGCAACCACACTGGCCACAGACTCAGGTCATCTCAGGTTGGGGAGGGAGAAGAATGGAGCTGCCCACTCTCCAGGAGAATGAGAGCAAGAGGCTTAAGGCTCTGCAGTGCTAGAGAAAGTAACGGAGTGCCCTGCAGCTCACAGCCCTGCTTGAAAATGATGGAGGCTGACAGATCTGGGATTAATCTAAAGGTTTCAGCTCTCTGAGCACTGAGTGGAAATTCGCCTGGAAACCACAGCACAGGAGCTCAACATGATGAAAGCACTAACTGGAAGGGGGGAGGAAGAGGCAAGTGTGGGTCAGATAGCTCGCCCCACCTGATTATGCGCAAAGGCTAAACCCCTCATCTCTTGCTCTTTCTGCTATGTGTCTGGGTAGAGAGGGAAGGTATTTAGTGCTAATAAGAGCATTAAGAAATAGGCCACTTTTATTTTGTACGTTAGGCAGGCTCTGCTGCGGGTGCAACTTTGCATTGCTAATTAGATTCAAAGGCAAAGCTACACTCTCAGTGCTCAGCACTCCTGATTGTACCTGCTCCTGCTCTCAGAGGAGCCAGGTCGGGTAGCCTGTACAAATACTGCAAGCTGTGGTTTTCCCCATGTAGGTATTTGTAGGTGCTATGTTGTTTGTGTGGGATGAAAAGACAGAGTGGGAAACTGACTGAGAGCTGGAGCCAAGGTGTGCTCTGCTGAAGCAAACTTGGACTTCGCTTGCTCATCTTGTCTAGCAGCATATGGGAAAGGCTACATCCTGCTCTGTCTATAGCTTTCCTGTGGGACTAGGATGCTGAACTAGTCCTCAATGTGGAAGTCCAGGATTTATCTGATTTGGCATCCATTAAAACTGCTGCTTTAGCCCATAAAGTTATGGGGACATAGCAACTTTTTTTCCTACTACACCCACGTGCAGTTTACAAGGAAGGATACATATGTACCCCCTTGCCCTCAGAGACCAATAACCTTCAGCTGAGGCTGATGAAAGTCTTTTCTCAGTGCAAGAAAATCACAAATTCTGTACATTCTGTACTACGTGAGTCTCCAAGTATTAGCACAGCTGTCACACTTAGCCATGTCTGCACATTCATGCCTTCATATCCAATTCCAATACAACACTGCCATCACCCCTGTTGCTCACATCAAAGGACTGAATGCATCACAGTGCAGTTTTAACTCCTTTCAGTTTAGCTTGCTTTATAAATACATAACCCACAGTGAGTGGGCATGTGTAATATATCCCTGTGTTTGGTTCTGCTTAGTGCTGTGGATGGGGCTGCAGATCTGATTATTTTAAAGTCACTGGGCTACATCTGCTGTAGGCATAAATTGGCAGAGCACAGTGGTGCTGCCAGTTTATGCTAGGTGAAGATCTGGCCTATAATATCCATCTATAATAGAAACTTGCTTGTGTTCCCAAAAAGAGGAGATATTTTGAGTGTATAACCACATTGGCATTTTTAAGCAGGCTTCTTCATGGTATAATTGTAATTCCAAAATTATATCTTATATCTTATTATATTATTAAATTATTAAATAATGTAGCAGTAGAAGGTTAGTTTAAGGTTGTGCTTTTTATCTGTTTGAAGTGATACTGTTGAACTGAAATCAGCATTGTGATATGTCCCAGTGCACAAACTGGATATGTACCAGAGATGAATGAACACAGGCACAGTTTCAGACCAACCAGCCAAATCTGAACACATGTCCTCTTCTAAGAAAGAAGCTTAGGAGAAATAATTTTCAGCTCCATGATCCACACACCCAGTCATTATCACAGACATTATGATGGTCTCTCCCTGCTTATACTTTAGAAAAGCTCAAAGCCTGAATTGCAATACAGTCATTGCTAATTCAGAGTAAGTGGGTTACTCTGCAGCTGGTATCTCTTTGCCCATCTGATGTATGAATAGTAATTTGGATTTTTTCTCTAAACATGCTGTGATAGTGAGTATGAGATCATTGCCAAATCTCCATGAGGAATTATGCTTGGTTTGGCTAGAAACTGATACAGATTCGCCACCCTATTAATGGGTGAAGCACACAGTCCTCTCCAGCCTGAGGAATTGTTTTCCCTGGGCATCTTCCTCTGTATTTAGTCTCAGAAACTAGAACAACTTATAGCAAATAGAGGTAATAAGTGTTCCAGTTCTAAGTCCTGCACTAGATGAATTTCCAATAGATGTATGCTAATACTCATGATGGGTTTCCTTTATTACCTTCTTTTTGTTCTTTTCTATTAGATTTACCCTCCTCTAACACCTTACTTCTTCTTCAGAGAGACCGCCAATATTTGGAGGTGATTGTCTTTTTATATCCTGCTATTATATGATTATTATGAGTAATAATAGAATCATAGAATATCCTGAGTTTGAAGAAGCCAACAGGCATCATCAAAGTCCAACTCCTGGCCCCATACAGGACAGCCACAAGAATAACACATGTTCTGAGATTGTTGTCCAAACGCTCCTTGCACTCTGTCAGCCTCTGGGTGAAGAACCATCTCCTAATATCCAACCTAAACCTCCCCTGGCACAACTTCATGTCGGTCCCTTGAATCCTGTCACTGGTCACTGGAGAGAAGAGATCAGTGCCTGCATCTCTGCTTTCTTTCACGAGGAAGCTGTAACTGCAATGAGGTCTCTCCTGGGTCTCCTCTTCCCCAGGCTAAGCAGACCAAGTAACCTCAATCACTCCTCAGACAGCTTCCCTTCCAGACCCTTCACCATCTTCTTAGCTCTCCTTTGGATATTCTCTAACAGCTTTATGTCCTTCTTATATTTCGTGCCCAAAACTCCACACTGCACTCAAGGGGAGGCCACACCACTGCAGAGTAGTGTGGTTAGTTAATGGTAATACTGTGAATTGCTATAGTAAACGTAGATACACCCAACATAGCTTTACAGCTATTTCCAGCTCTTTTAACTTTTCTGAAGTCTGTTCTAGGCTGTTAATCTCATTCTAGGACTGAGGTGAGGGGAGAAGCCCTTTTCCCAATCAAGTTGATAACAGGTCTGCTGCTTTGAGATCTTAGGAGACAAAGCACCAGGTAAGCTCTACATACTGTTGGGAACATCAGAGAAGTAACTCTGTGAAACAGCACTACGGTTTGTGTTTATTCTCCCTGGGTGATATCTGCATTAAGGCACTTCGTTTACAAGTGATGACAAAGTTTTTCTCTGCTGCAAGCTGAGCCTGAAGGCAGGAGGCCAGTGTGTGATGGAAAAGATGGAGTTTCTCAGAATGATACATTGCCTTTGCTTTCTCATAGCAGTTTTGAGAAGGATATTCTTTGGCTTGGTTGTGTAAGTACCAGAGACAGAATCAGTGATGCTGGGAAAATTTCAGGGGTGGGAGGGAGGTAAATGGGCTTGGATGAATCAATAACAAACTTGAATCTTTGATCAAAACGTGAAGTGACATGCCTGCCTCCTTCTGCTCCCTGTTGCTGTCTGTTTTTGACTTGGATAAAGCTTGGGGAAGTTGGGGAGTTAACAAATCCTTTTTTGTAAGTGATTTTGCATCTCTACACAATCTCCACATATGGGGATATATTGTGCCAGTCCCTAGGATGATGTAACATGACAAGTGAAGAGACAAAAGATATATGAACCTCATGCAAAAGACCGTGTGCAATTTCTGTCTTTGTGGAGCAAGCTGAACTGCAGACAGGCTCTCCAGCAGGGGAATGTTAGAGCTCAGGTTTGTCTCCATTCAGTTTTCCTCTGTGCTTGCTATAAACTAGGTTGGAAAAAAGCTAAGCTGCTGAGACTTGAGTTTTGGTGCTTTCCCTCACCCCACTGCTGCTGTTTCAGTCCTGGCCTTCCTTGTTTAGTTTCTTCTGTGTGTCTCACTATGGGTGGTTGGAACACACTGCTGCTTCCCTGCCCTCTGCCAAGCCTGATGCTCCATAGCATGACTTCTGGTGCTGCTACTTCCAGGTGGATATGGAGATAACCAGCAATGTGTTGGCTTTTTCCCAGCCAGTCCCTGCCATGGAGACAAAAGCAGCACTTAGAACAAACATTATCTTTTGCAGTACACGGAGCTGTGATAAGTTGGGATGGTACTTGTGAGGAAAAAAGCAATGTGTGTTGAAAGCAAAAAGGACTGTCACCTCAGACCCCAGCCAGATGAGTGTCTGCTTGCTGGCATGAGATCACTGCTGAATTTTGAAGACATGTTTTTCCACACAGATTTAGCAGATGACAGCTGCTAATTCCATGACTTTGCATTATCAGTGTGGCAGAAATTAATCTGTGACATTGCAATGGAACTAAAACAGAGAAGAAAGCAGTGGAACCTAGCCCAGTATCCCCAACTTCAGAAAGCAGACTTCAGTTCCTGCAAGGACCTGCTTCTAGTGGAAACTCCCCTAAGTGTATGCCGTTCTCTGAGGCAAAGTTTGGAAAATATTCCACTGAGGCACATACAAGGTGCTGCTTACAAAGTCGATTGCTCCAACATGTAATATGCTGGCACGATTTTGGCCACTCTGTATGCTGCAGTCTCTGCACAGTCTACAGTACGGAAGCTTATGGTCTTGTGTTGAAGGTGACAGTGCTGGTTTATGGTCCATTTTATACCAGTGTGCTGCCCTAAGGCAGCAGCCTTGCAATGGTGTAAGTGTAGTTGGTCATGCCTTGGGGCAAAGTCTCCCTTCCAGACCTATTTTCTGTGATTGCAATGCACATGAACCTTGGAGGAAAAACTAACCTGCAGTGTCATGGTACTTTTTCCACCAACTCTTCTTTTGATGGCTCCTTTCTAGATACAAATCTTTCACCCATTCTTTCCCCTTGTTTGCAGCTCTCTAATTCTCCATAAGTGATTGCCTAAGTGCAAAACCACTTCCATGGGAATAACTGATGTCTTTTCCCCTAGCATCAGTTTAGCTGTGTCCCCTGCCCCATGGTGGGGCACCCTGCAGCCAGAAGAAGATGCTCCAGAAGCAGTGTCAGCTTTTTTCTGCCACTGAGTTGTTTGTCCCAGCCCCTCTTCCCCAGTTGCTCCTGACAAGGTAGCAATTATGCTCCCATCGATCCCTTCTCTTCAGGAACCACCCTGTGCACACTGGCACACTGTCACAATCAATAGCAAAGCCCTTGTGCAGGGACATCAAGGGGGCCAAAGAGGCAATTTGCTCACTGGACAGGTTATGATGAAATAATATTGTGTCAGGAGGTGAAGTGGCAGAGTGGCTGGCACTAAATATTTCCTTCTGTATTGCCACAGGGAAAGCTAGGGCTTGACGAGATTTAAAGTCAGGCTCAATGCCTGCTGCTTAGATCCTGTTGGAGATAAAATGTAACTGAAAGAATGTGGGGAAACAATTGTTTAGGAGACAAAATTGATGTGGGCCCTTAACCTATCACTTCAAAATCGTTTTTGCTAGAACTGAGAGGAGGAGATTAAATACCTTTCATTTTTGCCCTCTATCTGATAGGTATTAAACACATACAGGGTTCATTGTGGATAAAATTCATGGCTTTCAACAGCCAAGCTTAATCAATTAGCTTATTGGTAAAAGACAAATATTGCAGGCAAAAAAAGGAATTTCATGCCTTGACAGTCACTGCTGTCATCCCATCTCAGAGGCATATTACAAATAGGGCAGTCAAAGGTATCACTTTCAGCCAATTTTTTAACAGGCAAAGTAGGGGGAATTTCAAGACTTCTCTGAAATATTTTTATTTTGTTTTCAGTAGCCCCTGGATGTTCTATATCAAATGCAATGAGTAAAGAGCTTTATGCCTGTTGCTCCCTGGTTCAAAGCTCATGCCTGATACATGGTAGTCATCCCTTCTGAGTGATGTATATTACAGTGTTCAGCTTTGCTGGGCATAAGCAGAAGACACTGTGGGTGCTGCTTAACTCAAGGGCCTTGGTGACCATACTGCCCATTTGCACCCACTGCTCTTCTCCCATAGATCAAATAGATCAAATACTTAGAAATACATACAATTACTTAGAAACGCAATACTTATTTCTGTCATGGAATCTGTGTTAATTTGCACAGGATAACACACATTAATCTGGATGCTGCAGAGTCAGCACGAGTCATCCAGGGGCCCTGTGAGCAGCCTGCATTTAGACTGGCCACAGACTGCTTATCAACACACAGGGACTTTATCAATGGCAGCACTGGGGTCCATCTCTGTGTTGTGCTGTGCTGAGAGCACTGCCCCAGAGAAACCATGGGGAGGATGGAGGTTGCAGGAAACTCCAAGGGCTTGAAACTCTGTTAAAGCAGAGGTTAGGGTACACATGGGTAACAAGGTATTCAGTCAAATGTGGGTTCATAGAAAAAGAAGGCTTAGCATTTAGACCTGGGAAACTGCCTGAAGACTGCTGCTGCTCCCAGCTACGCCTCACACACACACACTTTGCCACCTCAGATGCATCATTTAGGCCAGATTTTTCAGAAGTGCCCAGTTATTTGGAGTGCTTCATTAGTGCTAACCCAAGTGTGGAGCACCTGCAGATGGCCCTCCATCAGCAGGACCTAGCATGCCTCTGTACATCTGTTCATCAAGTCAGCCAGCATTTAGGCATCTTGCAGTTATAAAAGAGGCTTTCTGCTTTTAGCATCCCTCAGTTTGCACCTTTGTGAAAAGGAGGCAATGCTGCAGGAGATAAACAGCTTAATGGGAAGCCCACAGGCCAAAATAGCCTTTACACACTACATGGCAGCAGGTAAACTTTGGGTAGCTTAGCACTCCTAAGAAAACCTGGTCTTAAGTGCTGTCACGGGCTGCTCACCCCAGCTAAGCTCTTGGAGTTTCCTGCAACCTCCATCCTCCCCATGGTTTCTCTGGGGCAGTGCTCTCAGGCACAGCACAACACAGAGATGGACCCCAGTGCTGCCATTGATAAGGTCCCTGTGTGTTGAAAAGCAGTCTGTGGCCAGTCTAAATGCAGGCTGCTCCCAGGGCCCCTGGATGACTCGTGCTGACTCTGCAGCATCCAGATTAATAGTGCTCCACAGTTATCCTGTGCGAATGCAATACAGGCCCCTTTGTGAATAAATGGGGGCAGCAGTGTTTGAGCCAGACCTGGCAAGGTAAGGAGCAATTTCCTGGCAAGCAGAGAGCATGTGGCTTCCCCCAGCCCTGCAGAGGCTAAGGGCAAGGCATGACCCACCCTCTCCATGCTGTACAGCTCCCATCTCTGCCAGATGAATGGTGCTATTTGTCACCACAGAAAGGAAAGCCCAGCCGTGTGCAAGCACAACATCTGCTCGGCAGGGACTGCCGCTGCTTGGCACTTGCCAGCCTGAGGCTCAGCACTGTTTGCTGGACCCCACACCACGCTCCCTGGGGGCTTTGCAGCAGTGCTGGCTGCAGTGCAAGAAGGGTCGGGGGTGCATGTGCCTCCCTCCAGCAGGCTCAGAACTGCTGCACCAGAGCCTAAAGTGAAGATTCTGTGTTTGTGTAGTGATGTGAGCAGGGACTGGCAAGCTGAGGCCAGTGGGCTCTGCCAGGGCATGTAACCTGCCTGTCCCTAGGGGTTAGAAGGACCTGAGCAGAGTGGGTTGGTAGCTGATAGGTGTTTGGCTGCATTTCCAAGGGGTTGTCATGAGAATTTGGATGACGCTTTCATCTTTCTGTGGGGCTTCCTACCTGGAAATGCATTTAACAAGACATTTGAAGATTTCTTTATTTTTGTCTGTTGCAGTGCAAATGGATCTGACTCAAATCCTTAGATGCCAAGATTTTTTTAGTACTGATTTATCTCGGGTATGGCACTACTACCTCCTCTCTCCAAGATATTGTGGTAAAGTTAAGCCATGGCATAGCCCTGCCTGAGGGCAAAGGGCAAAAGGAATGGGTACCTGTGCAGGAAAGCTCTGCCCCAATGATGGAGCAGCATCAGCCCCCAAGATGCAGGGGCATTGTGGGGCACAGGTCTCCCCTTGTTGAACTGACGAGTCCATGCCTCTTATCTGTATTTGTGTAGTGATGAGGGCTTTCCACTAGAGAGAGACATGAGTACACACAGAAAACCTGTTTGCTATTTGTGTCACACAATTCACCTGGTCAACATGGTGCAAAAGGAAATGGCTAGAGTTGATCATGAAATGAACTTTTTTTCCCCGCTGAAATTTTTACTTATCTATTTTGACTGACACTTGTCTTCAAGATGGAGTTTGGCAAAGGAAATCCTTTTTTTTTTTTTTCTCCTTGCTTTAGAACAACCCATTTTTATCCTCTGTAGTTCTTACAGAAGAGGCGAGAATATATTGAAATTTTGGACAATCTTACAATAAAAAAATAAAGAAGCTTGCCCAAAATACTTTTTTTAGAAATTAATTTTTTTCTGAGAAAATGTTCAGCTGGTTACTGTTTATCTGACAAGAAACTGGATATTATCCAGGAAAAAATTGATAATTCTTATGTACTTTTCTTTCTCTATAGACAAAACCCTAATTCAGTGACCTCTGAAATATGCACATCTTGTGGAACGACCATGATGACATTGAACACAATACATTTAAGAGCAGAAGTAAAGCATAACTTTCTTAGCTGAAAATCCTCAGGAAATAGAAACGTGGTCAAGGACAGTGGTGGTAATACTTTTTTATTTATGTGTCACACTGTAATCTGTGTAGGCAGCCAGGCCTGTGCTTTGCACACCAGAAGAAGCTGGTCCTCTCAGCTGTTTCTCACAAAAGACACACACAGCTAGCAGAACCAAACCCTCTGAGTGTGGTTTTGGAACAGCACCCATTTGAAGAGAAGAGCACTGTTGAGTGAGGTGTTTTTAGAACATCATGCATTATTATATGTACACAGTGTTGGTTTTGCTTTGGGGTCACCTGCAGCTCAGAGTGCAGAGGGTGCGTAGCACCTAAAGCTGCTTTGCCTGGGATTTGTGCTGAGCATACAACTCAGGGTGGCAGTGCTGTGAGTCATACAATTTCTTCTATTTTTGGATCCTGTTTTTGAATGCTTTCCCCTGTGGTATATGGGTGGCTGGAGGAAACACACACATGCAGGCTTCACATACTGCAAATAGAAAGTCTGCATTTAAATGCCTCCTATTGCTTACTTGCAGATCCTGTCAAACTTCAACCTGCTAGTCTTGATAAACACAGTCTCCTGGGGTGTTGCTCACTGGGAACAGATGGTCCCATGGGAAACAGATGGCCTCAGAGCTGGGAACTTCCAGGAGCTTTTGTGGGAGATGGGATCCCATCCTTTACCTCAAAGGCTCATCCTAAGGGCTTAGTGAAAGCATTCTCCTCTAGTCTGTTTCTCATCCCATGAGAAATCTTTCACTGCCATCAGGTGTGAGTGGGTATTTGAAGCAGAGGGTTCCAAGGCACAGGCAGTGTCCACCTTTCTGAAGGACATAGAAGAAATCTGAGGAGTGAAGAGGGAAATAGATAAAACATACAGACTCAAAGATTGTGAAGTAATGGCCTTATTCTTTGGTGCCTCCCAAATGGCTCCTTGCCTGCAGATAAGTGTCTTGCACTACCTAGGATAAGATCATCACACACCTCCATCATGACTGGAGACTGGGGTGTAAATCCATTGCTTTAGGTCTCTTGTGAGTTAACATGGACCTGAACAAGTCACTTTGCAATATTCACTTGAATTACAGTCCCTGCATTGCTCTATCTTATAATCTTAGGAAGCAGAAGTGCTGGATTTGACTGATCCCTTCACCATCAACAGCCATTCCTGGAAATGAATCACTGCTTCTTAGATTGTTTCCCTGATGTTTTTGAAAGAACATTTGATATCTTAAAGAGATGTCTTTTCCTTTTGTGTTTATCTAACCTGGAGCTATTATGACTGTAGTAGCTGCTGAATTCATAACAGCAGGGGCATAATGCCTCTCTGCATCCTGCCCAAGGCACCCCCCTCCTAGTTTTCTGTAGCATTTCTTGAGGGATATGGCCTAGACCCAAGAAAATTGTTAAGCTCCCAGTTCATATCTGTTCCTAATTTTCCCTTTGAAAACTGACTCTCAGATAGTGCAGTTTTCTCAAAACCTGCAACCCTTTGTTGTACCAGGTTCTTGTTTCCTCCAGTTTGAAGCCCAGTCTTTGGGCGGGGAGATAATCCAACACATAGGGAAATAACTGTAAAGAGATATTGTAGTTGGGAAATTTTACCTCAGGATTGTGTTCTGTGGTATATCACTTCCTCCCTCTGTAACACCATGCTGGCCTCCTAACAATGCCTCTCTCCACTTGTTTATGGACTTCCATTCAATGTCAGAAATTTGGTAAATGTAGATGGCTTTAGACAGAAAATGTAGACTAAAAGCTGTTCTAACCCAATGTTTCTTGCCTCTTCTTTGAAAACCCAGTGCACATTAAATGAAACTTATATGCTTCTTGAAGCTGCCTGTGTTATTATTGGAACTGATGCACATTCACTCCAACCAATCTATTTTTGTTTGAACCACTTACTCTGTATGAAACCAAGCATAATAACTACAGTCAATATAGGTATATTTGTTTTTATTTAAACTCCTAAGTGCGCTAAAAGCAAAAAATGCTTTTCTCCCTGAAAACCAATATATATGTGTAAGAGGCAGAAAATGTGTGTGTCGGTCAAAGCAGGAGTGGTCGATGGTGCAGGGGCCGCTCCTGATATTGCTGGTACTGCCACCCGCGGCGGCAGGCGCGGGGACCGGGGCTGTCGCAGGGCTAGGAGGGGACCGGGTCTGTAGGGGACAGCTGCTTGTCCCGGGCAGCTGGCAGCTTTCCCTTCCCGGAGTGGCGGCAGGGGAAGGCCATCGTGTCGCGGTGCTGCGGGCACACGGGCCGCTCTGTGAGCCCCGGCAAAGGACGAGGGTTTGGCCCGGGGGCGGCGGCTCTTGATCCGCCTGGGGAGCCTGTGGCACCACCGTCACAACATTTTTTGGAAAGGACGGCAAGTGCCATGCCTAGGGACCAAGGAGGCTGGAGCAGCAGAGGAGGCCAAGGAAGAGACCAAGGCCGCGCTGGAGCAGAGCAGCAGCCGAGCCGTGTCGGGCTGGGCTGGGCTGGGCTGGACTGGGCTGGGCTGGACTGGGCTGGACTGGGCTGGGCTGGGCTGGGCTGGACTGGGCTGGGCTGAGCTGG